>JAGSMR010000455.1:0-121361 GCA_029286605.1 Sericinus montela
CATCTACTTATAAATTAATATATCCTTTTCACCGTACAGCTGCATTGAGAGGTAGCTTTAAGTACAATGTTACGAAGTGTTGGAATAATCTGCCGCCTCTATTACGTGCTCTCAAGTCCCTTACTACTTTTAAGATTAAGTTTAAATGTATACTGTATAATGAGCAAATAAGTACTATATAATAAATAACAACCGCATTGTAATAGTTTAAGAAGTATGCAAAAGATAATTATTTAAACAGCCTTTATTGTTTTGTCTTTTTTTATTCACATTGTTTTTTATAATATACCTTAATAACATTTAATTGGACGTAACATCAACGATTAGTAGCTATAGAATTAAGTTTAAATCTTTATTTAAAAACAACAAATAAATAGCTTTAGTATATAATTCTAGCTGATAAATAGTTATAATAAAAAATACTTATGATAAGCTGTCCCAGTTCCCATAAGGTAAGGGTCGGACTGAATATCAGTGTCGGGTTATCCCGGCTACAACTGAGTTCGATCCATTTCGTGGTCATATGCTGCAGCACGGATATTTGTTGTTTTAGTTTAGCTTGCGTTATTTTATTTTATATTGTCTTCGTGCTGTATTCGGTCCACGAATAAAAGACTTTCTTTCTTTCAGTCTACAAACAAAAAATAATATTAAGTGTTATTATACAATGGTATTACTAACTAATAAAATTGTATAATAACATTTGATATTGTGCTTATCTTTATTTTACATTTGCTAAGATTAGAATTCTTAATATTATAAATGTAGGTATTGTTTTAAATAAATATTAACAACGATGCAGCATAACAGTATATTTCTTGCTTTGATCTCAAAGTAGCTGCAGGACTTGTGTAATGGAATCGATGACAACGAAGGTCTGTTACTCGAACCGGCACCTCAGAAATGCTGACACCCTGAAAACCGGTCCATTCACAATTATTTGAAATATTTATATATTCATGTTTTGAGGTAGTGAGGGGATATGTTTATTGAAATACAATGATATGAACGTAGTTAATAATAAATATTAACATTAAATTTAGGCTATGAGTAGTTGATTTGTAGAGTAATAATAAGTATCTTATGATATAAAATATATTAGTGCTAATATCGAATACTGCAAATATATAATATATATTCTCGACAACTTTACAGGTGGTGAGTCTGTCGCTGTTTATTTGTCGTTTGTCGCTTTATGTTCAAGCGAAGGTTATAAATCGGACATATGTTTTTGAAAAACTCATTATTAGCACGAGCCCACCATCTGGGAATCCAACTCGAATTCCGATCAGGGGGATTTCAAGTAGCAAGTTAGGATGTCTTAAAAACTAAGATGATGACAGGCTCACCACCTGTCACAATTTTCCAAGTAAGCCCCGGCGGAAAGTAAGTCGAAAAGACGAGATATGTTATCGATCACCTCACCTCACGCATTTACATATATTTAAACCTCTGATCATACCAATACTTGGAAATACGTGAGGATAAAAATAATACAATGTATTCTCTTTTACAACACAATGAAATGATTTGTATTTTAAGTATTAGGTTTGTTAATTAAGTAAAATTTCACGAAACAAGCTAAGAAGCTATGATAATAGCTTAAATGAATTAGCAGTAGTAAATTTTCTTTCGAGGTTCTTTCTTGTGAGCTACGTTTGATTAAATTTGTGGTGTAAACCAACCGTTTATACAAACACCAAATAAAATATAAAAATTTTAGTATTTATCTGCTACTGTGTGATTATGACGAGAAATATAAGATATTTTATATACCAACCCTTTTCTTGCTTTTGATGTCGGAAGAGGCGTCTAAGGGAAAAAAATAATATAATAATATCTTCACGCAATTCCCAATACAGGGGTAGACAGAGGTCAAGTCTAGACAATTAAGTCCCTTCGACCCACCTTCCACCGAAGATGTTTTCGGGACAACGTGACAGGTGGTGAGCCCGTCGCCGTCTTTATGATCAAGCCAACGATGAAATTCGTACATAAGTTTTTGAAAAACTCATTGGTACTGCCACCTAGGGATGAAACTCGGGTCTCTTGACTCGAAATTCCGACCACCCAACAACTCGGCCATCGTGACTACTTGGCCTCAATCTTTTTTAAAAAATATGTATTGTAACGAAATAAAAGATATATTAATTATGGAAGTAAATAAGAGCTTTATCTTGAACAAAGATACACCGAGAAAATATACCGAGAATAAAACTCTATACACAACAACATTGGGATTAAAAGTATGAATAAATACTATTTAATAATATAGTGAAGTGATAATAGGTAACTATAGCTAATTAATTTCAAATTAAATGTAAAATCTTACAATTTACGACGACAATATTTCATCTACTGCTTCATGTCTGACGAATAACAATTTAAATTAATTAAAATGCAAATTGCGCGGCGTCATTTTGGAATTTTTTACCTTAATTGGCAAGCAGGATATGATTAAATAGTAGAAAAGATAAAAAGTGGGTTCGGGAAACCTTTCTGGTACGGATTCATTGTGAATTACAAACCGTGTATTTTTTTATCTTCACGCAATTTCCCAATGCTAGGGTAGGCAGACAGCTAGACAATGTATTCCTTTCGTCCTTTTTACTGAAGCTTGTTTGAGAGAGTGACACCGGTGGTGAGCAAATCGCCGATTAAGTGGACTACGTTAACTATGGAGGAAGAACTTGAATGTCTATATACAGGCTGCGAAATCGAATGTCGCTAGTTCGAGGCTTAACCACGATAGCCGAGTGCTTATGATCGGAATTTAAATAGGATACGCAATCGTCTCCTGGAAAGTATTAGTATCGTTGGCTTGTAAAAATACTATATTATCGAGGTCTCTGACTACCCCTGTATTGGGGAATACGTAAAGATAAAAAAAGCTTTGAGCCTGCTATTCAACCATTTTCCTGATCCACTACGGATACACGTATCATAGCTTTGTTAGAGTGGTTAAAAGGAATATGAGTTTAAACTTTTTGAAGGTGGTAGACATCGTCTCTGGCTAGGAGTCGAGAAAGACCAATTATATCAAAAGATTTTTAATTAAACTTTTTTCACTTTGAGAACAGAATAACGATCAACTCCTTTGGATTATTGATGATTCGGGCAGGTAATGTGTACATTTAAAGTAATTTTAAAGTTAGTAAACTCTTTCTCTATATATGAGTCGTTTGGATGTAATAAACTCTTACCCATTAGTGCCGCCAAATAGCAGTGTTGCTATGAAAAAATAAAAAAAGAAGACTAATCGATCTCTATGAGGCGTCTCATATTAGTTCTCAGGGATGAAAACGCATCCGTAACATTTTCCTTTTGTAATAGTTTACCATTATTATGAGCTTCAGTAGTTACTTACCATCAGATGCTTGTACCGTGAGTTTGATGTTTTTACTATGGTTTCATTTAAAACTGTATTTACAGTATAAATGGTTGTTTTCTGCTTATAAAATCTTTAGTTATCTGTTTTTTAGCCGAGTGGATTCGATCTTCGGATCCCAAAAATTAAAAGGTGGATCGAAAGAACTTAATTGTATACAACTCTGTCTGAATCAGTATGAAGAATGGCTTGAAGTGATCTGTAAAATGTATATACAAAATGTTACAAATTACAAACCGATACCGTTGAGTTGCTTGAACCAGGTTAACAACGATGAAAAACCGTTTGAAGAGTTTGCTTTGTAATTACAACGGGCCGTAGGTAAATACTTACAAAGTAAATAAACATGCGATGCCTTTTGTAAAACGTTATTACAACAATTGTGCGGTTAAATAATTTAAATGTAGTCAGAGACCTCGATAATATGATCGATATACTATATAGTATTTTTACAAGCCAACGATACTAATACTTTCCAGGAGACGATTGCGTATACTATTTAAATTCCGATCATACAAGCACTCGGCTGTCGTGGTTAAGCCTCGAACTAGCGACATTCGATTTCGCAGCCCGTATATAGGCATTCAAGTTCTTCCTCCATAGTTAACATAGTCCACTTAATCGGCGATTTGCTCACCACCGGTCTCATTCTCTCAAACAAGCTTCAGTAAAAAGGACGAAAGGAATACATTGTCTAGCTGTCTGCCTACCCTAGCATTGGGAAATTGCGTGAAGATAAAAAAATACACGGTTTGTAATTCACAATGAATCCGTACCAGTAAGGTTTCCTGAACCCACTTTTTACCTTTTCTACTATTTAATCATATCCTGCTTGCCAATTAAGGTAAAAAATTCCGGAATGAGGCAGCGCAATTTGCATTTTAATTAATTTAAATTGTTATTCGTCAGACATTAAGCTGTAGATGAAATATTGTCGTCGTAAATTGTAAGATTTTACATTTAATTTGAAATTTATTAGCTATAGTTACCTATTATCACTTCACGATATTATTAAATAGTATTTATTCATACTTTTAATCCCTATGTTATTGTGTATAGAGTTTTATTCTCGGTATATTTTCTCGGTGCATCTTTGTTCAGGATAAAGCTCTTATTTACTTCCATAATTAATATATCTTTTATTTATTTACAATAAATATTTTTTTTAAAAGATTGAGGCCAAGTAGTCACGATGGCCGAGTTGTTGGGTGGTCGGAATTTCGAGTCAAGAGACCCGAGTTCGATCCCCAGGTGGCAGTACCAATGAGTTTTTCAAAAACTTATGTACGAATTTCATCGTTGGCTTGATCATAAAGACGGCGACGGGCTCACCACCTGTCACGTTGTCCCGAAAATATCTCCGGTGGAAGGTGGGTCAAAGGGACTTAATTGTCTAGACTAGACTGTCTCCCCTGTTTTGGGAGTTGCGTGAAGATATTTATTTTTACTGGTGGTGAGCCTGTCGCCGCCTTTATGTCCAAGCCAACGATGTGATTCGCACATAAGTTTCTGAAAAACCATTTTTTTTTTCATAGAAGAGGGAGGTAAACGAGCAGGCGGCTCACGTGATGGTAAGTGATTACCGCCGCCCATGAACACCCGCAATACCAGAGGCATAGCAGATGCGTTGCCGGCCTTAGAGTCTTCATGTCGAAAGAAAAATATTTTTTTCCGATGTTGCCTCATTTCTTATTGAACTCGTACAAAAAATATACTTCCATTAGCGCCACCATAATAAATATTATTTAGTTATAATTATGTAATGAACATCCCCAGCCAAGCACAAAAATTGTTAAATGTTCACGGCCGTAAGTGTTAAGTAAACAACACCACTTTAACGGAAAGGTTTACCGCTGAGTTACTTTCACGGCTTTACAAAATTTTCCCGATTTTTCACGCAAAAAGCTTTAAAATAGGCATTTCAATAGTAAAGTTATGGTTCTCGTAATTTGGTAGAAAAAATTGTGTTACATTTTTTATATGATAAAAAATGTAATTGATTTAAAATATTTTGGATGCCATTAATTTTTAATCGAGATTCAAATCAGAAGAACGTATGTTTCGAACCCCATCGTGACAGCTTTTAACATAAATTCCGAAAATAAATCCCATAAAATTAATAAACAACATGAGAGTAGGTGAATCTATCGCTGTCTTAATTTCCTAGCCAATACTAAAATAAAAATAAATAAAAAAATATCTTCACGCAATTCCCAATACAGGGGTAGACAGAGGTCAAGTCTAGACAATTAAGTCCCTTTGACCCACCTTCCACCGAAGATATTTTCGGAACAACGTGACAGGTGGTGAGCCTGTCGCCGCCTTTATGTCCAAGCCAACGATGAAATTCGTACATAAGTTTTTGAAAAACTCATTGGTACTGCCACCTGGGGATCGAACTCGGGTCTCTCGACTCGAAATTCCGACCACCCAACAACTCGGCTATCGTGACTTACTTACTTACAATACTAAAATATATACTGAAATTTGAATTTAATTACATAGATATTCTATTTGAATAAATTTACATTTCTATATCAGTATATATTTAAATCAGTATAAATTAATAAAATAATATTGACTTATATATATAAATCAAAAGCTAGAGTACATACATTCATATTCATCACACAAATTGTTGTCCCTAGCGAGAATCGAACCCTTTGAATGCAGGGTCAGAGTCTAGGGTACCAACTAGGCTATCGAAACTTGACAAAAAATTTGTTTATAATATAAAAGACACCGTAAAAAATATTAAAAATAAACTGAATATTAGATAAAAATGAGAATTAAAAGTGGAGCAATTAAGGTACAAGAGTGACCTTCTTTCAAATCTACAATATGAAGTACACAAAAGGCTTCCTATTTTAAAAAAAATCTACAGGCGACTGTTCTCAAAACGTTCCCCAGTGTTAATGAGACTCGATGTTAATATTTTAAATTTTCCCCTTGAGCTGTTTTTCTTTTCTATTTACTATTAGTGGAAATAATAAAAACAATTATACGTCGCATTCAAGTTTAAAATGTGGTACGGTGTGTGTTCGACCTAGCAATTGGGACAGCTTTCACTGCTATAAAATGTATACTGGTGGACGGTTGAGGTTTCTTTTTTATAATACTTTAAATTTTATGTTACCCTAATGGGAAGGCTTTGTGAACTCTTTATAGGTAAGCTTGAAGTTAATTAAACGCTAAAGAAAACGATACACTACATCACCTGCATCTAGATAGATAGATAGATAGAATACTCTTTATTGCACACAAACACAGAAAATATACAATATTAAATTTTGTAAGACTGTGGTGACACAAATGGCGGTCTTATCGCTAAAAGCGGTTTCTTCCAGACAACCTTTAATAACATGATACAAAAAAGTTGATAGCGTGACTTGCTGAATAAATACATATACATGGAAATTTCGCAAATAAAAATGTTTTAAAGCTATATGTCAGCGTCAATTTTCGGTAATAAGACATTTCTTAAAAATTTTACAAATTCGAGTTTTCTACGAAACTGAACCGGTAAATTATTCAGTTCAAGAAGGCATGCTATCCGTGTATACAAAACAGACAATATGCAATGTCGTTCAATTGGATTAAATGCATGAATGACTGCGCCACTATTATCTGTCAGACGCCAGTCCACTCTGAAATAGGAATATTCTGAAAATCAAGAGCTAGCGTGGACTAATTGTTACAGGACTACATAAACATTTAAGAATACAACAGGGTTATAAGCAAAAATATTTATAATAAATAAAATAAAACATAAATATCTTCACTCAATTCCCAACACAGGGGTAGACAGAGGTCTAGTCTAAACAATTAAGTCCCTTTGACCCACCTTCCACCGATGATATTTTCGGGACAACGTATATATATTTATAATTCACATTAATAAATGGGTAAAGTTAGTGGTTAAAATCTGTGAAGACTGTCACTGGTCTCGGCTTCAATTCCCTAGTTCGGATCAGGGAAGGAAATACTTTTTTATATTTTCTCGCGTTAATCCCAAGAAAAGGGTTGACAGAGGTCCAGTCTAGACAATTAAGTCTCTTCGACTCTCCTTCCACTGAAGATATTTTCGGGACAACGTGACAGGTGATGAGCCCGTCGCCGTCTTTATGTCTGTAAGTTTTTAAAAAACCTATCGGTACGTGCCTGCCATCTGGGGATCGAACTCGGGTCTCTCGACTCGAAATCCTGACTACCCAACCACTCGGCTATCGTGACTTATTATTAATATTTTAGATAAAGTTAAAAAACAGGTTCGCGAGTTGATCGATTAATAGAAGTCAAATTTGTTTGTCACGAAAAACTGTCTAGTACTTTACTGCAGTATTTAGAATACGTCCTCTTTATACAAAGTTTTTACAATGTTTTTGCTGTTGCAACAAATAAAACTTGGTACATACAAGACGGTAAGAAGCTTCTTACTCGCGAACTTTCCGCTTAACATTGTGCTTATAGGAAGAGATGCTAA
This sequence comes from Sericinus montela, assembly GCA_029286605.1. Taxonomy (NCBI): domain Eukaryota; kingdom Metazoa; phylum Arthropoda; class Insecta; order Lepidoptera; family Papilionidae; genus Sericinus; species Sericinus montela. The sequence goes on from JAGSMR010000455.1 coordinate 7,872, forward strand.
AATTACTTATGAATAATGTATTAGTAGACGTGGTGACCAAAATCTGCCCAAATAAAGTACCGCGGTAAACACGGGAGAATAAAATATGCTGAAGCACTAAACATACATAAATATATACATAAATGGGGACAACTTTGCTCTGATCGGAAACAATGAAGGTACCACAAGCACCTAGACCCGAGAAAATGCAGATGTTGTCTTACTTTGCACTTTTTAAGTTACTTTGCATGCGGAATGTTGCGAAGTAACTTTTCAATAACAACTTTACAATGAATTACTGCAAAGCAACGCCTGAGTCAATTAACTATGTTCTCTACTTTACCCAGTCCGGAAATCGATCACGGGACTACAGAACTTGCGACAGTATGAAATCCGGTGTGTACGCCACTCGTCAATGGAGTTTGTCAAATCGTATAATTAAGAAAAAATACTGTTTATTTGTTAAACGATCATGTAAGCGGATACGTTAATTTAAATCCAATTAACGTCGATTATTCTGTTAAAAGCACATTTGATACTCGTCTAAAATTGGCCTAAAACATAATCTTTACAATTTAGATGGAATTTGTTTCCATGTTTTCTTTTGAACTTAGTTGTTTTAACCAAAGGTCGTCGGAGCTTATATGATGACAGGTTCGTCAAAACGTAACATTTTATTATTAGTTTTTTTTTATAGGAAATTTCAACATTTAATGTTTTTAAGTCAAAATATCCGAGTGAGGTGGTCGGAATTTCGATTCAAGAGACCCGAGTTCGATCCCCAGGTGGCATGCTCGTACCAATTGGTTTTCAAAAACTTATAAACGAATTATATCGTTGACTTGGACATAAAGACGGCGATAGGCTAACCACCTGTCACGTTGTCCCAAAAATGTCTCCTGTAGAAGATATGTCGAAAGTATTTGGTTGTCCAGACCTGTTTCTACCCCTGCTCTGCGAGAAATAGCAGTAATCTTCCGATTTAGGCTGTTATTAATATGATTCTAGATTTCCTAATAAATAAATTGTTCTACTTCAACTTTAACCAAAAAAGGTAAAGTAAGGCATGAAATAGTCAATATGTGCTATATATGGAATTTGATGCCTTTCGTTTTCTTTAGGTGAAATTCTAAGTTTATACGTATAACAGTATACATACTTGTACGTACGACGTACGGCGTTCAATTTAGAAGTTAATATTTGTATTAAATTGGTTTAAAAATTTTAGATTTTCTGCATCGTAATAACGTTTCACATATATATATGGCTTACAAGACTAACCAAAGCAGAAAATTGTAATATCACCAGACTTGCGAGGTCTTAGTTAAATTTTTTTTTTATATCTACGAGTATGTACATAACGTAAAATAAATAAACACAATTAATCATTTTGAAACCTTCTGAAAAATCTGATATCCCTTGTTCCGGCTAGAAGTATATTTGCAACCTGAACAAGTAATACTTGTATTTTTCAAAATCTTAAGAAAGTCCTTAAGGTTATGAGCCAGAGAGAGTCTAATAAGGTAAGATCGTCACTTTAAAAGATAGAAGCCCGAAATCTAATAATAGGACCACATACAATTTTACAGCACTATGATGTATAAAATATATACAGTATGCTCAAGCTACCCGAGCAAGGTCAGGTTCGGTCGTTAGTTTTGTATATTTCCACAGTATTCCATATGACATAAGTAAGCACGCAGCACATTAGAGAACACATCATTACCTTCCATAATAGACTTGCTATCTAAATGTTCTTGAAGCAAACCATATTGCCGTTATGTCCAAATTTATATCAGCATGTGAAATAGCTGTGCATTACTCATTACATTACTCTAATCCCAAAGCTTAAGCACTTATGTTAGGGAATCTGGAACTACGAAGGTACCACACATACTAGTACTATTGACCCGAGGTAATGTAAAAGAGTTATTAAAAGCACCCGACCCTAGTTCTAACCTCAAAGCTGGCGACATAGTAAAACTGGTGTGTACACCTCTCGGCAAGGAGCTCGTCGAATTTGTATTTTAATTTTAAATATATTTTTAAATAAAATAAAAACTAATTAAATTAATTTGAAATTATAGAAAACTAAATATATATCCGTTTTATAATTAAACTCCTTCAAAGATGAAAAAACGGGCGGACAAACTCTAAACAAACACTAGTTAAAGCAATTAACCTTAATTAATTAATCTTACGCCAATAGCAATCGACTATTTGTACCATAAAGCTAAGTTTATAACATTTATTACATTATAGCTGTAGGAATCTGATTGGTAGCGTCGATTTGTCACAACCACATCGATATCCTCGTGGCAGCCACGTCGACGAGATAAATCTCAAGGGCTTTCTTGCCAAAATCATGATCTGAAGGGCGTTTGTCTCCATAAACATTCTTTTAGTTTTAGAGCCTCATTCATTAGTGTTAAATATTTTTACAATAGAATCTTCCGATTGACTGACCGACTCAATGATTGTAGTGCAAATACTTACATTTTTCTTAAGTAATTTCTCGGAATGAAAAAAGAAGAATTTATCTAAAGTTGTAGTGAACATTATTATCTCAATAAAGAATTCCTTAAAACTAGTTACCTACTCTTAATTGTATGTTATATTATTATATGTAATATAAGGTCAGTAGTTAAAACAACGTGATTTATTCCTTCCCGTTTCATTATTAGTAACACAAACATAACATCCATCAATCTTCACAATTGAATTTCAATTAACTAATAAATATTGATACAAACATGTAACGCAAATTATTTTCAAAATAGAGCCCTGTTGAAAACCATATACAAATGTCAAAGTTAATAAATAGCAAACACAAAGTGAACCTTGTTGGAGTGAATTGAAATATCAGTATTCAAATATGCCACATAAATCTCCTTCGATCGTAAATTAAACCGTTATGGCGTCATATTCGATGATATGTTTACGACGTGGTTTAATATTCATCTTGTGTGATATTACAGCGCATATATTTGCAGTGACATGTTGGAGATGTGAGCAATATCTTGATTGGGATGGAAAAGTGACGTATTGGTATTTTCAAATAAAATGTCTTTCAAAATGTCAAATATCGGCAGAGGTCAGGTTGAATCTTGTTCGTGGCAGTAAGAATTAAATAAAACTCATTAATTTAACAATTCTCTGTCAAAATCGTTAACTTTATACAATACGTTGGCATATTGGCTTAAGAATATAACTTCTCTTACTTCCCATATGGGTCGTTAGAAACAACTAAGGCAACGACAGGCAACCATTTCGAAAATTACCAGAACAAAATTAACCATACCAATGATCAAACTCTAAGGTAAAAGATATCCTAGCATTGCCAATCCACTTGCCAAGCGTGGCGGTATAGCCTCCTTATAGGAAAATATACAATTACTAAACTACCATTAATTATTACATACAATAATGTACGAGTGAAACAATTGTATTTTCAAAATCCCTTTAATTGGTTTAGGCGTGAAAGCATAACAAACAAATGTTGTTGTGTATGTACAAATTTACTTTGGCATTTATTATATTTGTTATAATAACAACTTGCATCAAAGTCAAGACTAAGCCCACCTCAAAATTTTCACGTTACCTACCATGTTAGTTTTAAAACCAATGTGTGCCTTGTAAATTAAACCTCAAACACACCCAAATCATTTAGTTATTAATCAGTTAAGTAAGTCTTATAGTTTAATTTGGCTAATCAAAAACTAAATTTGGCAAAACTTATTATTTCCTCTAGAATTTATACGATAGTCATTTGCAGTCATAGAGCTATAATTGATTATTTTTTGTTATTTCTATTTCTACTTCTTTATTAATATTATCACGCACCACGCAATACATTTTATAACGAGGAATGGCGTGCCTACACACCTTAGACTGTTGAAAAGTTCAATATTTATGAGAAATAGACGTATTGTGTGTGGCTGAACATTTCACTGAAATCCCTTATGGATTGCAAGACGAGGTGTTAACGTTAAGATATTATTATATCATAAAATATTAATGTTAAAGTCAGCCCAAAAGATATATTACCATTGGAATGTTGAATATTTGAGTCTTCTTCTTCTTCTTCCTGCCCTTATCCCATGCTATGTGGGGTCGGCACAACATGTCTTCTTCTTCCTCTCCTCTATTTCCCGTCATGTCAATACTCACTCCTTTCTTTCTCATGTCTCCTTTCACACAATCCATCCATCGTTTTTGATCTCCCATAGCTCTTCGTCCATCCACACTCATCTCTAACATTCTTTTGCCTATATTACATTCTTCCCTCCTCATTACATGCCCGAACCATGCTAACCTACCACTCTTCATTTTCTCTGTCACTGGTGCTGCTTTCAAACTTCCCTTATATACTCATTCTTTATGCGATCTTTTCTAGTCCTCCACACATCCATCACAATGTTGAATATTTAAGTGAGGTAGGAAAAGTAATTAAAATATTTTTATTAGTGTTAAGAGACCTTATAAGTTTTAAATTTATGTAACTAATTAACGTATTAGTACTAAGACATAAAAACGAAAATCTTCTATCATCAGCCGAAACGACACGATAGCCGAGTGGTTGGGTGGTCGGAATTTCGAGTCAAGAGACCCGAGTTCGATCCCCAGGTGACAGGCTCGTACCAATGGGTTTTTCAAAAACTTATGTACGAATAACATCGTTGGCCTGGACATAAAGATGGCGACGGGCTCACCACCTGTCACGTTGTCCGGAAAAAATGTCTACGGTGGAAGGTGTGTCGAAGGGGCTTAATTGTCTAGACTAGACCTTTGTCTACCCCTATATTGGGAATTGCGTTTTGATATTTATTTATTTATTATTTTACTATTTATTCTTTCTCTTTTTATTCTTTCTTTATTATTCTTTCTTTATTATTCTTTCTTTTTACATTTGATTTATTATTCTTTCTTTTTATATTTGATTTATCATTCTTTCTTTTTATATTTGATTGAAGAAACATCAATTCAAGAATTTAGTAACGTATACGAGCTATCATAGAAACAAGGACACGTTATTTAGAACAGCAACGTATAAAACCCTACAATCTCATACTCGTCTATTACTCTTATGTTCACAGGAATACGCCAATGCTTGCAGATCTCTTCACATAGAAGTAGAGTGAACCCTATCATCACTGGTCGCCCTCGGCAGCTCCGTTTTGAAGTAGAGAAGAATAGAGAGTGTCATCGCAAGATATGTGTGCGGTTTAGCAACCGAACACGTATTTATACCTCAGCTACCAATCACACATGGATAATAAGCAAGTCAGTGGCTCAGGTGGCCATAAAGAACAGGACGGAATGCGCTTGCACTCTCCCGAGATGTCTGGTTCAGTCTCATAATGATTCAGAACTTACGTATAAAAGTTTTAGAAAAATTTTATCAGTTTAAAATACAAATTTAATGTATGGATTTATCTCGCATGTGTTTAAGAGGCACATAAGATTTTTCTCAGGTGCCTTCTAAACAAACAGCTTTTCAGCCTCTAAAAAGGCAATGGCTAATAACTGATTTAGAAAAATTCCATTCAAAAAACGAAGCAGAACGTGTAAAGTAAAAAAGTAAGCATTGGCTGTGGTCACCAATTCACTAGTGAAGCAATTATGACTAATCCTTCTCAATGAATATGTCTATGTATGATCTGAGGTGGTCTTTTCCAGACCGTTAAGTATGTAAACTATAGGTAAGTAAAAAACAAAAAGTAAACACAGAGTAAATGATGAAGATCTATTATTATTATACGATAGCCGAGTGGTTGGGTGGTCGGAATTACGAGTCGAGAGACCCGAGTTCGATCCCCAGGTGGCGAGCTCGTACAAATGGGTTTTTCAAAACTTACATATGAATTGTATCGTTTACTTGGACATAAAGACGGCGACGGGCTCACCACCTGTTACTTTGTCCCGAAATTACTTTGGTGGAAGGTGGGTCAAAGGGACTTAATTGTCTAGACTAGACCTCTGTCTACCGCTGTATTGGGAATTGCGTGAAGATATTTTAAATTTTCAATTATTATTATAATATTAATTTGTTATTATAGTGGCCGCTAAATAAAGCTTTAAAGCGCTTATTGCGTTGTGTGATAAAAAACAATGTCGAGGTTTAAATGAAGTTACTGAGAAGGGTAAATGGGAAAATATTGTATTAACATTCTTTCCGAATTATGTCCTCGTCAGCGTTAATACTCTACGGACTGACAAGTTCTGTGATCGAAATTAAGCCAAAAATACAAATTTTACAGTCTAATGATGAGAACTGTCTGTAAGATGTAGTAAAAATTAAAAAAAAAAAACCTTAGATTCCCACACTATGCTTATATGCAAACTAGTTCATAATGGAAAATTTACAAAAAATCTTTTACGAAGCATGTGACCTTTTTTATTTTGTAACATTATAACGGAGTTATTTGTTGATAAAAGTCTCAAATCTTAGTCATCCGACCACTCGGGTATCGTGTAGCCGCATGGTTGGGTTATCGAATACGATTCAAATGACCTGAGTTCTAATACCAAGAGGTAGGCACGTACCAATGAGTTTTGTTTTAAAAACTTATGTATCTTAGATTAATTGCTTAGTATTAAGACTGCGAAGGCTTACTACCAGTCACAGTGTCCCAAAATAAGCTCAGATGAGATGAGGGTCGAAGGGACTAAACTGTCTAAACCTCTGGCTACCACTGTTTTTGAAATTTGTGAAACATAAATTATAAAAATACCAAATCTTATATAATTTTTAAAGGACAGAAAAATACCTTAATTTATTACACCATACAATAGAAAGGAACTACTTGTACCTATAGCCCACAATTATAAAATCACATCAATGTTTAGAATAACTGATTCTCTGTTTTAGTTCGAGGTTTGATACTAAAATAAGAAACAGGCGTGTATTGTTTATTGAGTCATCGCCTCTTGATTACTTTAGTATTTTAAGTAACATTGCTAACATTTATCAATATCATTTGAAAACTAAGCAGAATTCGACAGTTTGTTTGTCATCATTGTTACCTTTTCTATCTATGTTACCTTTACCATCATATTTACCATTATATTTACCACCTTTACCACCTTTATATCAAAAAGACAATTATATAATTTATTTGCTCGTAGCAAATAAATCATTCAATTATTTTTTTAATGATTATCGTCTACCAACGCAGATTAAAAAGAGATTTTAGTTCTATTTTATTTTTTGGAAGTATATAAATTTCTTAAAGATCATCAATTCTATATCCTATAAAACGCTTGCCCAAATTTTCAACTGCTGTGAGAATTAAAGGTAATATTTAGTGTAACTTATATATAACCGATGTCCACAAGGTTAAGCATAGCTTACAACATGTATTAATGAAAATACATTATTTACAAAAAGCAACATGCTAGCTACGATATATACATATTTCTGATTTCTAATCACTACACTAATGCGTAATCTAATAAACATATTTCATCCCGAATTACAGGGGACACGTTATTACAGAATTGCTTACATACTTTACTGTTATTTTTGGGAAAAGCACTTTCTAAATTAATAGTATTTATTTATTTATTTAACTTTCTCGCACAATCCCTGACGGGGTACCCAGAGAGAACAGATCGTCAAGTGTCACGATCCTTACATACCTGCCAAAAAGAGGGATGGTACGTTACGCCAATATCACACCGCTTTTCTTAACACCGACAAATATACATAATGATAATACTATACTTTATTATACAAATACGGAAAAATACAAAAAAAGTGTCAAAAACAAAAGGCGACCGAAACTGCCACGTAGCAGTATCTACCTGAAAGCCGCAGGAATTTACAAATAAATAATATAAAAAACGGTACTTCCTGTACATGAAAACATGCAAAAGATAACAAAGACACTAAGTAACAATGAAAACGGATTCTTCAGTGTCAACTTATAGCGAAATATCGGAAAATGCAGAATCCTCATTTTACAGCCTACGATGAAGAGCTCTAACTTAGCCTCATAAAAATTTAATTTTAATTCAGGATTAATAAGAAATTCTTTTCGTGGAAAATGGTAATGTCCGGAAATTTCAATGCATAAATTCAATAACAGTTAATATTTCATATTAATTCATCGAAAACTTTTCGGCTTTTGCGTTCACAAACATAAGGATGCATTATTTTATATGCATAATAGATAAATTACAATATTCACGAAAGCAAATCCTAACATTTAACATTCCATAAACTTTTCAAAAGGCGTAATATAAAAAGTACTCAGGCGTACAACAATGAAGCTTCCCAAATACTGTGCCATGCCTCAAGTGCCATCACATTTTGATGGAATATAAAGATTTACGATTTTACTTTAGATAAGGAGGTTACTTTTATCTCAAGGGACTGATACCGTGATTTTCCTTAAGTGTATTCTATGATAAAAAGTGTTTTTTTCTTTTCAGAATAAAAACGGCAAAGAAAAAATTACAAGGCTTTTTTAACTGCTTCATCAACATCTCTTATATTGCGTGCTTGCGTTGGGTTGTCTTTTCGCTAATTCTTACTCTTTTAAATTTAAAAACTTATTAGCAAATAAAAATAAAGCCTAAAACTAACACAACTTAGTTTAGAAGATACTTCAAACACAAAAAACAACTAAGTAAATATAAATATCTTTACGCAATTCCCAGTACAGGGGTAGACAGAGGTCTAGTCTAGAGAAATAAGTCCCATCGTGACAGGTGGTGAGCTCATTGCCATCATTTACGTATGAGCCTGCCACCTGCGGATCGAATTCGGGTCTTTTGACTCGTAATTCCGATTACCTAGCCACTCGGCTATCGTACACAAGTCAATATTAAATTACATTTTAATCAAAAATCTGTCTTCATTTTAACTTACTGTTTATGCAAGATTAGAAAAGGATAAAGATTAAAGGATAAAATAATACAAACTAAGCTATATATCATTCAGTTTATTTAATCTTCATCTATACTTAATATCCCTTACTTATATATTCCTATTTATCCCGACTAATATTGTAAACGTAAAATTGAGTTTCGAGCTTTTCTGTTCCGCTTTAAAGGCGTAAAGGATCAAACGATTTTCATCAAATTTTGAATACTTATTACAACGTTTACGGCGTGAACTGAGGGAGAGATAATATTACAATTTTGTTATGAATTCGGTAAAAGAATGTTGAGTATACTCATTTTAATTTACTACATATAATTAAATAATCTTGCGGTGCATCGGAGTAAATGAAGATTCTATATTTGGAAGAACACATGGCTGACGTCAAACATAAGCAGGCATTCTAGGAAGTCTGCAGTCTGTGATCATGACATATAATCCAAATAATTGAATTAGATTTTAAAGTCTACAAATCTTTCAGAAAACACCGATTCCTGTTAAGTATAATCCAGAATCAATGACCATCCTGATTTCTTAGAGAATATGTTTGATTGGTACCAAACAAAAACAGCTTGGACTCCGTTATAAATGAAATTAAATAATGGTGTTGAGATAGGCCAAGACTGTCTATCGAAAACCATATTAGCAAATTGCTCAAAGAGGGGAGGTACATGAGGACTCGGATATTTGACGTGCGTGTAAATGATAAATTTCAAAGAAGCGAAAGAGATATGTAAGGATTCTGGAGGAAACTTGGCGATCTCTTCTCTTTGACTACCCCGTCAGAGACTATACGTGAAGATAAGTTAGTTAGTAAATGGACCGAGCTTTAAATTGAAGTTATATAGCCACTGCCTGGAGACCTCAAGGCACTGTAAACGTTTTCTGAGTGTATCAGAACAAATATTAATAATTGTTTGATAAAAATAAGCCGTAACCGCCACCTTAAGTATTTTTGATTACACAGGACGACCACTTGTCACTTTGTTCAAAAATAAGTTACTATATGTATAAAAAATAAAATAATCGTACGGCCCAACTTGTCACCAGCGGCAACGATAAGTCGCGGATACAATTCCTTTAGAAACTGCATCGCGCGGGGACCCTACGGACCGATTGTCTCTACGGCAAATGGAACAAATACATAGTCTCCTTTCAAAGACTTATATTAACGCCATTTACCCGATTCAGCTGCCTCTGATGCCGCCCCGGTCCTTATCAAGTACCCTTGATATGAGAAGCCGCTAATGTATCGACGCAAGTTGCGTCCCACACAAGAGCTTTGCCTCTCTCCCAAGGGACTAAAGTCAAGCCGTCGGGTCTCTTACCATCCCCCCTTAATATTCCACAAGGCTCTAAAACCGATGGAATATTTATGGAAACTATAGCCCTTCGGATGACTTCATTCAAGGAACCGTGACGAGATAGTCTGCCGGCACTTTTTGGCATGAAAGTCCGATTAATAATAAATAATTACATTTGAAATTGTGGTAATCGTTATTTTACATTTGCTAAGATTAGAAATAAGGTTATAGATTCTTAATATTATAAATGTAGGTATTGTTTTAAATAAATATAAACAACGATGCAGCATAACAGTATATTTCTTGCTTTGATCTCAAAGTAGCTGCAGGACGAGTAATGGAATCGATGACAACGAAGGTCTGTGATTCGAACTCGGCACCTCAGAAATGCTGACACCCTGAAAACCGGTCCATTCACAATTATTTGAAATATTTATATATTCATGGTATTGTACCCCATACTACCGTGAGGGGATATGTTTATTGAAATACAATGATATGAACGTAGTTAATAATAAATATTAACATTAAATTTAGGCTATGAGTAGTTGATTTGTAGAGTAATAATAAGTATCTTATGATATAAAATATATTAGTGCTAATATCGAATACTGCAAATATATAATATATATTCGGACAACTTTACAGGTGGAGAGCCTGTCGCTGTTATTTGTCGTTTGTCACTTTATGTCCAAGCGAACGTTATAAATCGTACATATGTTTTTGAAAACTCATTAGCACGAGCCCACCACCTGGGAATCGATCTCGAATTCCGATCCGGGGATTTCAAGTAGGGGGATAGCAAGTTAGGATGTCTTAGAAACTAAGATGACGACAGGCTCATCACCTGTCACAATTTTCCCCAGTAAGTAAGCCCAGTGGAAAGTAGGTCGAAAAGACGAGATATTTTATCGATCACCTCACCTCACGCATTTACATATATTTAAACCTCTGATCATTACAATACTTGGAAATGCGTGAGGATAAAAATAATACAATATATTCCCTTTTACAACACCATGAAATGATTTGTATTTTAAGTATTAGGTTTGTTCATTAAGTAAAATTTCACGAAAGAAACTTAGAAGCTATGATAATCTTGGTGGCTTAAATAAATTAGCAGTAGTAAATTTTCTTTCGAGGTTCTTTCTTGTAAGCTTCGTTTGATTAAATTTGCGGTGTACACCAACCGTTTATACAAACACCAAATAAGATATTAAAATTGAAGTATTAAGTATTTATCTGCTACCGTGTAATTATGACGAAAAATATAAGATATATTATATACCAACCCCTTTCTTGCTTTTGATGTCGGAAGAGGCGTCTAAGGGAAAAGTCTAAAAATTTCAATGGGATACCTACAAATGGCATCCATCCATCATTATACCGACAGATATATCACACATTCTCAAAATATTTTACTTATTAGGAGAGTTGTAGTTTATAGTATGTGTTTTTTTTAAATTAACGACCAAGCACCTCGTTTTGCTGGTGAAGTTTATTAAAATGCGTTATAGGCTATATTCAAGTCTCTGTGCCTTATGATTTTAGAGATACCCTGATGAGTCAATATATAGGTGAAAATCTTCTATATATCTATTACTTATAATTCTCTTGTTACGCTGTTACCATGAACTCGAAAACTATCTAGCCAATTTTCACGTTCTTTTCTATAAAGAAAGTCATGATAGCCAAGTGGTTGGGTGGTCGGAATTTCGAGTCAAAAACCCGAGTTCGATCCCCAGGTGGCAGACTCGTACGAATGGGTTTTTTAAAAACTTATATACCAATTATATCGTTGGCTTGGACATAAATACGGCGACGGGCTCACCACCAGTCACGGCGTCCCAAAAATTTTTCGGTGGAAGCTGGGTCCTAGAGACTTAATTGTCTAGACTAGACGTCTGTCTAATCCTGTATTGGGAATTGCGTGAAGATATTTATTTTTTAATATGTATTTTGCTGATGAGCCTTAGGATAGATTTTTATCACGTATCGTTTATTAAATTAATAAAATCAACTAATGCTATATACTATAACATATTGCCTAGATGTTTCACAAAATGCTATGATTACCGTTGTTGCTGTCTGACAATGATATTCTTTTCATTAATTATTATTTTCAAAGATGAACAATATTTTCTTAATTTTAATAAAAGGCCACCATGGCGATACGTGGCCATATTTGTCTAGTATAACATATAGATAAAAAAAAAATATCTTCACGCAATTCCCAATACAGGGGTAGACAGAGGTCTAGGCTAGACAATTAAGTCCCTTCGACCCTCCTTCCACCGAAGATATTTTCAGGACAACGTGACAGGTGGTGAGCCCGTCGCCGTCTTTATGTCCAAGCCAACGATGTAATTCGTGCATAGGTTTTTTTAGAAAAACCCATTGGTACGAGCCCGCCGCCACCTGGGGATCGAACTCGGGTCTCTCGACTCGAAATTCCGACCACCCTACCACTCGGCTATCGTGACTTTTTATACAGATAATTATTTATTAGATATGAAAAAATAAAAAACACTTTATATGTTGGTTTAAGTTAACAAAGACAAAATATGTACACTTTTAGTAAATAACAAAATAAAAGTGATTTAAAAAAAGGATTAAAAAATGCTGGTGTTACAGAGAAGCAACAAAAGGACTCATTTCAAAGTCTAATTTTCAGATACAGGTTTACTTATCCGCTAGCGCCAAGGCTGCACAGTAGCTACTTACTATTAGTAATCATTAGTCGTAAGTGAACTGTTAGCTAGTTTTTAACGCTTATCCTATTAAAAAAAGATGTATTTTAGACTACACAGACGGGCAATATTTTAATTTTTAATGACAATTTTCTGTATCAACGATTACCACCAGCTCGGTTTGAATGAAAACATTCTGAGGGAATCTGCGCGTCTACAAAAAAAAAAACAATCAGTATATTGACCCCAGACACGCCAATGGAGTATAGAGGCGGAAATTCTACTGCTCTAGCCTCTCTCAAATATTTGAGAAAGCATTCAACCAATCGTGCGCATTTACAGCTGCATCTTTAATTATAGTAAATATATGGTTAAATTAAAGAGAAAAAAGTTTTTAAAATTTCAACTGACACGGGCGGGATTCGAACCCGCGACCATCGTCGATCTTTGGCATAGCTCTTTAACTCCGAACTACCGTGTCTTACACGCATCATTGAAATTTGAAATCTGTATTCTCTTTTCCTTTCCTCATGCCTTGTAATCTTCAATCTTCTTTTTCACGCCATTCCCAATACAGGGGGTATTGGGAATGGCGTGATACAGAAGATATTTATATTCGGCAAAATTTTCCTTTTTACCAGCCTCAATTTAAAAGTAAATAAACATAAAACATTTTTCAACCTAGATCTTGTCAAAATTGTATGCATATATTCACAATTACTACTGGTCGGAAAGGACTGGCAAATGGAATTGAAAACATAACAAAAAAGTACAGTCCACGCGATTGGTCATACGAGACAAACATTGTAGGTACCCCGTACAATCGGATTATACGCACGACCGAGCAAGATACTTTTATACGTTTATCTGTTGGGTACATATGGGAAAATATACCGAGATTAAAACACATACACCACAACATTGGGATTAAAAGTATGAATAAATACTATTTAATAATATAGTAAAGTGATAATAGGTAACTATAGCTAATTAATTTCAAATTAAATGTAAAATCTTACAATTTACTACGACAATATTTAATCTACTGCTTCATGTCTGACGAATAACAATTTAAATTAATTAAAATGCAAATTGCCCTGCCTCATTCTGGAATTTTTTACCTTATTTGGCAAGCAGGATATTAATTGAATAGTAGAAAAGGTAAAAAGCGGGTTCGGGAAACCTTACCGGTACGGATCCATTATGAATTACAAACTGTGTATTTTTTTTATTTTCACGCAATTTCCCAATGCTAGGGTAGGCAGACAGCTAGACAATGTATTCCTTTCGTCCTTTTTACTGAAGCTTGTTTGAGAGAATGAGACCGGTGGTGAGCAAATCGCCGATTTAGTGGACTATGTTAACTATGGAGGAAGAACTTGAATGCCTATATACGGGCTGCGAAATCTATTGTCGCTAGTTCGAGGCTTAACCACGATAGCCGACTGCTTGTATGATCGGAATTTAAATAGGATACGCAATCAACTCCTGGAGAGTATTAGTATCGTTGGCTTGTAAAAATACTATAAATTTAAATTATAATTTAAATAATAAATTTTAATTATAATTTTTTTTTTTTGGGGTAGGTGTGATAAAAGACAGCTGTGATTTTGTTGCTCTGAATTAGTTTTTATTAAAACTAAATATATTTCATATTTAAACTTTAAATGAATTAAATAAGTTATTAACCAGTTTTTCTATGGATGTGTAATATAATTATCCATGTGAACAGCAACTAGAATATACTTGCATTTACCTTCAGTACATCTTATCTAAAGACAATAACAGATTTAGTTTAACTTTTCCACAACTACTACTGCTATCACAATGGCAAATGTCTCCAATGTAGACCACATTCCAAAGGATCTTGAAGCTAGCTGGATGCAAAAGATGTCAGATTTTGAGAACCGGTTAAAGGCGGCATTAGTCCCATCGAATCCAACTTTGGTCCAGCTCAGTCAAGAATTTTATACATTTAAGGATCTTGTAAGTAATATATTATCTCTTTTACATCATGAGGTTAAGAGATGTGCTAACATTGTTGATGAGTTAGATATGAGGCATCGGAAAAGTTATTGCTGTTTAATGGAGTTCCCGAAAATCCTGCCGTTAATGTTGAGGCCACAATATTAGATCTTGTTCAAAACAAAATGGGTCTCTCACATATTAAAAGCACATCCATTAGAAGATGTTTTCGTTTGGGTTCCCAGACGAATGGGCATGGAAGAGCTGTGCTTGTCCATTTTGTTCTCATGTTAACAAGTCTGAGGTCTGGAAATTGAAGTCTAAGCTGAAGGGACTCCAGTTACGCTATCTGAATTCCTCACTAAGGTGCGACAAAGTGTCCACAAAAATCCCGTAAGCATTTTGGCATGAAAAATGTGTGGACGCTCGACAGTGCAATATACATCAAACATCCCGATAATTCTCGAACTAAGATCTGTACCGAGGAGGAGTTTGATGGGCTGGCTACCACTTGGCCCTCAATTGTTTCTTCTACTGCTAGTGATTCTTCCAATGTCCTCGTCAAGACTTCCACTGGTAAGGTTCCGTCGACAAAGCAAGGCCAAGAAGTGATGCGAAATAAACCGCGTTCACCTAGCGATCGTTTCTCGCGGGGGCAGCAGCAGCCCATGGAGGAAACCGCTTCGCTACGTTGAATGTAAGAGGAGGAATGGATGGTAAGGTAGATGAAGTATGTCAGATGATGGACGAACGATGTATAGATATCCTGTGCGTGAACGAAACCAAGAGGAAAGGATGTGACACCACGGTTCATGGTCCCTACACGGCATACTGGTCAGGAGTCCCCAAACCAGCCGAGGCTGTCAGGGAGTTGGTGTGATTCTTTCCTCTCGAATAGTTGAATGTATGATAGAGCATGAATGTGTAAGCCCAAGACTCCTCTGGGTTAGGTTAAAGTTGGACTCACCCGCTTGTTTATCCTTGGGGTTTATGCTCCGACGGATCTGCGAGGGGTGGGTCATTAAAAGCCCAAAAGAGAGAGAGGAATTTTGGGATAGCATGAGAGAGGTCTTGAATAAATGCGGAGAAAATGAACGGATCGTGATGTTAGGGGACTTTAATGGGTGGGTTGGAGTAAAGCGTGATGGGTATGAAGGAGTACTGGGTACATTTGGGGACGAGAGAGTGAACGAAAATGGGAGAAGCCTACTTGAAGTATGCTTGGAATGGAATCTGTGCGTGGCCAATACAATGTTTGATCACAAAAGATCCATTTGTATACAAGAATTGAGGGTGAGTCTAGAAGTATAATTGATTTTGTTATTGTGGATCAAAGATTGAGGAAGAACCTGCTAGACACTCGAGCATACCGCGGTGTGAGCCTTGACACAGACCACTTCCTGGTCATAGCCCGAATACATGGCATCTTTAAACGGTGGCGACACCGAGGAGCCGAGCCTACGAGTGTTTTGGACAGAATAAAAGTGGAAAATCTACAAGAAAAGGATAAGAAAGACGAGTATGTAGAGAAACTGATAGAAAGTTTTAAAGGCATAGAAGAGATATGTGTGATTGAAGATTTGTGGGAGACATTTAAGAAAGGAGTCGTGAATGTTGCTGTTGAGGTATGCGGAGTAGCTAAACGGAGGAAAGGAAGAAAGAAGTATAATGTGTGGATGGATAAAGATGTACAAAAGGCTGTACAAGAAAAGAAGAAAGCGTGGTTGGATTGGTTAGCAACAAAAGCTAACCAAAACTTCAAAAGGCGACGAATGACGAGATAAAGGAAGCGAGAAAGAAGTATAAAAGATTCAAATCAGCTGCGAAAGATGTTGTGACTAGAAAGAAAGAAGAACAAAGGATGATTTTGATAGGAGGCTCACTGAAGATTTCAGTCAAACATCAAGTTTTTCTGGAAATCCGTCAATACAGCCAGAGGAAAAACCTCTACCTCGGAGCTGAATACAATCAGGAGTCAAGATGGGAGCATTATAAAAGGAGAAGAATATGTGTTAAAGAGATGGAAAGAGTATTTTGAATGTTTATTAGAAAGAGAGGAAGTGCAGGTACAACACCCGGCACCTTCCATGGTTAATATAAATGTTGATGACAGTGAGATAAGCGTGGATGAAATAGTAAAAGCGTTGAAAAGTATGAGATTTGGTAAGGCTGCCGGATATGATAGGATTACCGTCGAGATGCTGAGGACTGGACAGGGCTTAGTGGCTAGTCAGCTGTACCGCCTTTTTAATTTGAGCTGGCAAAATGGGCAAGTACCGGGATACTGGTGCAAAGCCGTAATCGTGCTATTATATAAGGGAAAGGGGTCACGGCAGGACTGCGCAAATTACCGCGGTATAAGCCTTCTCAGCGTCGTCGGTAAATTGTATGCAAAAGTGTTGATTGAAAGGGTTGTGAATGAAACGGACGAAAAAGTATGGGATGCACAAGCGGGATTTAGAAAGGGAATGGGGTGTACGGATCAGGTCTTTTCCTTGCGGTGCATAGCCGAAAAGCGTCTGGCTAAAACCAGAAGGTCTATTGCACGTTCGTGGATTTAGAAAAGGCCTATGATAGAGTGGTGAGGAATGAATTGTGGTCAGCATTGTCCGTGAAAGGTGTCAGCAGTATCCTCATACGAGCATTGCAATCTCTTTATAGGGATTCCTGTGCTTGTGTAAGGATAAACAGGGCGTACACTGAATGGTTTAATATCGAAAAGGTGTTAGACAGGGATGTGTAGCGTCACCGTGGCTGTTTAATCTGTTTATGGACAATTGCTTGACAGATTTAAAAGAGAATGAAAGTGGGTTGAGAATGAATGAGTTACTCGTCAAATGTTTTCTCTATGCTGATGATCAAGTATTACTAGCGTCTTCAGCCGAGGAGTTGCAGGAGATGGTAACTGCTATGAGTGAAGATTTTGTTAGAAAGGGGATGAAGATGAATGTAAAGAAGACGAAAGTAATGGTGTTTGAAAGAGATGAGGTCATGACAGACTGCAATATATAACAATAACTGAGATGAACAAATTGAACAGGTGAATGAGTTTGTGTATCTGGGTTCAAAGTGCACAAGAGATGGAAAGTGTGAGAGTAATATTGAAAGAAGAGTGAATGCAGGAAACATGGTGAATGGAGCTTTGCACTCCTTTATGAGCAGTCGGATGGTGTCTAACAAGGCTCGTTTGGCTGTGCATAGGGGAGTTTTGGTTCCGACACTCATGTACGGAAGTGAAAGTTGGGTATGGCAGAAGAAACATGAAAGCAGAGTAAATGCAGTTGAGATGAGAGCATTAAGAAGTATGTTAGGAGTTAAACTGAGCGACAGGATAAGGAATGGTGAAATAAGGAAACGTTGTGGTCTGAAAGAAGATGTAGTGACTAAAATTGAGAAAGGTATGCTGAGATGGTTTGGCCATGTCGAGAGAATGAATGAAGAACGATTGACGAAAAAGCATATAAGGCGAGTGTGAATGGAAGTGTAGGAAGGGAAGACCTAGGCGGACGTTTCAAGACCAAATCAGGGACGTCCTGAAAAAAGGCCAGGTCAAGAGTACCCTGAATCGAAGAGAATGTATGAAGGGAATAATGAAAGTGGACGAAGCGAAAAAAGTATGTAAGGATCGTAGCAAGTGGAAAGAAGTGGTCTCTGCCTACCCCTACGGGAAAGAGGCGTGATGATATGTATGTATGTATGTACCTAGCGATGAAACCAAGAGAACTCGACGTAAGCCATCGAAAAAGTAAATAATGTTTTTTTTTTCTCGGATAAACTGCGATATATGTACTGCGATATATGTACTGCGATAGTAATTCACAAACATTTTAATGTTTTTGTTTTCTTTTGTTATACGCAGAGTAATACATAAATATTTTTGATATCAATTGTCAGTCACAGATTATACTTATCCTTTTACTCAGTATATTATAGCTATGGCTTTAACTCTTTGCCTCTATTGTATTTTTTTTTTCCTTTTTAGTCATTTTAGTATAACATTTTTCGTACGCTTTTTTATATGTATTTTTACAATAGATTTGTTTACTTATTATTTTAGGCTAATAATTAGTTAATTTTTTTCTCTGTAATTAAAAATAAAATATCTTCACGCAATTCCCAATACAGGGGTAGACAGAGGTCAAGTCTAGACAATTAAGTCCCTTTGACCCACCTTCCACCGAAGATATTTTCAGGACAACGTGACAGGTGGTGAGCCCGTCGCCGCCTTTATGTCCAAGCCAACGATGAAATTAGTACATAAGTTTTTGAAAAACTCATTGGTACTGCCACCTGGGGATCGAACTCAGGTCTCTCGACTCGAAATTCCGACCACCCAACAACTCGGCTATCGTGACTATTCTCTGTAATTAAAGGATCAAATATTTTGCTTTGCAAATAGGATACATATTATTAAATAAAATGTAATATTTTTCCTTTTGAGCTATTTTCTAATATTCTTTCGGATATGTATGTAGTATTGTGCCTTTGCTTTCTTATGTTTTATTTTTATAAAAATAAGCATTGTAGAGTTACCATTTTAGACATTGTAAATTAGCATTTTTAATGTTATTAACAGTTAACTGTTGGGTTGATGCATAGAATAATGAAGTTTGCTGTTGTGTTTATTGTATTTATTCATATATTTATATATATATATATATATATATATATATATATATATATATATATATATATATATATATATATATATATATATATATATATATATATATATATATATATATATATATATATATATATATATATATATATATATACATTTTTTATTTATAAATAGGTACATATAATTTTATTATTTGAGATATGTCCGATGATGAATCATTTTTTCTGCGAACGACACTGATACTTCATTTGTTTCATGTCATGATCTCTCAAACGATAATACGCTTTCCTACGGGAACAATTGAATTCCATTTTCTCGCCTTTAAGAAATTTTTTAAAGTTTGCCATATAAATGCTCAAAGCATTCCGAGACATTTTCTGATTTTGAAGATACATTTTCTTTAAATTGCATCCACGCAATTCTAATATCAGAAACTTGGCTAAAACCCTCATTACTATCAAGCACATCTACTTCCTGACTTCGTACTTATTCGCAATGATAGGACGGAGAAGGGAGGGAGGAGTCGCTATATACCTTAGATCAAATATCCCGTATAAAATCGGTTTAGCCTCTCCTTCTGAATATAGCGCTTCTTCTGAGTTTTTGTTCTTGGAGATTGACATCAGGAGTGTTAGGGCGATTTTAGGAGTAGTGTATTGCCCACCTGGCGTGGACTACTTTCCTGTCCTCGAAACTGCCATGGATAAGATTGGGTCTGAATACGCACACTGCATGATAATGGGCGATTTCAATACAGTTTTTAAGTAATAGTTTGCGATCTCAAAACTTCGGTCTATCATCGAGTCGGTCGATTTCACTATACTTCCTTTAAAGGCAACTCATCACAATATTACCGGGGATGACTCGTGGATTGACCACATCATTATGGCTTCTCCTGACCGTGTTTATGAACATGGTCAGCTCCCAGCCCTGGATTTTCTCGGCATGATCTTATTTATTTCTCTTATAAACTTGAACCTCTGAAACACATTCCTACAATTTTAAACGTTCGATCTTTCTCCAAAATTAATATGGAAATTCTCAAGAACGACGCCTCTCCCATCGATTTTACCTTTGGCTGACGCATCTACAATTGACGACAAGGTTTCTCGTTTAAATAATATAATTATCGAATTGTATGATGTTCATGCACCCAAACACGCGATAAGGTGAAGCGTCCCCCGCCCTTGGATGACAAGAGGCGTAAGAATGGCTATGGCTAGGCGGGATCGGGCCTTCTGTAAATTTAAAAGAGATCGTTCGGACGACAACTGGTCTTACTTTAAATTGTTAAGGAACAAATGCAATCAGATGGTACGAAATGCTAAACGCCGTTTTATTCATGATAACTTATGTAACTCTTCGCCCGCTGATATGTGGAAATTTCTAAAATCTTTAGGCATAACCAAGCCTCATTTATCGGACTGTGGGTCTTTCTCTCTTGATGACTTAAATCGTCACTTTGTCTCCACTCCTTCACTTGACCCTGTAGTCCGTTCTCAAACAATAGCTTCTATTGAGTCTTTGGGACCACTTTCTATCCCTTTTTTTGAGTTTTCACCTGTAACTCAAGATGAAATTATGAAGGCAGTATTAGCAATCAAAACCAAAGCTGTGGGTTGTGACGAGGTAAGTAAGCATATGTTGAACATGATACTTGACTACCTTCTTCCTGCGATTACACATATAATAAATTACTCTCTAGACTCAAGTCAGTATCCAAGCTTATGGAAAAAAGCTTATGTAAAACCCCTTCCCAAAACACCTAATCCTGTGTTACCAACTCATTATCGTCCAATTTCAATTCTCCCAGTTCTATCTAAAATTTTGGAAGCCTGTGTTCACAAGCAAATTTCTACATTCATAACAAGATATAACCTATTGGATATGTATCAATCCGGGTTTCGTTCTAGACATAGTACCACCACTGCTCTCCTTAAAGTCACTGATGACATAAGGGAAGGAATGGATGAGCAGAAATTAACAGTGATGGCACTTGTCGACTTTTCAAATGCTTTTAACACAGTCGACCACGATATCCTTATATCCTACTTAACTTACCTCAGATTTTCATCCTCAGCTTTGGAATGGTTTTCATCCTATCTTCGCGGCCGGCAGCAGTCAGTACGCGTAGGTGAGCAATTTTCTGCTTGTACTGACTTGCAATCTGGCGTGCCGCAAAGCGGTATACTCTCTCAATTATTTTTCATTGTTTATAAATTCTATTACTTCCGTTGTCAACTGTTCGTACCATCTGTATGCTGATGATCTGCAGCTCTATATGCAATCAAGCGTAAATGAGCTTAATAATGGCATTTGTAGTCTTAGCCACAATTTGGATGCTGTTAGAGATTGGTCCTATAGGCATGGCATCTCAGTTAATCCTGCTAAATGCAAAGCAATGGTTGTGAGTAGTCCAAGGATGCTGGCCAAGATTGATTATGTGAATCTCTCCCGTATTCTTTAATGGTGTGTTGATACCATTCAGTAGTTCCATAAAAATCTTGGCTTGCATATGGACAACACCTTAAATTGGGTTACTCAGATTACTGAGACTAGCCGTAAAGTCAATGCCATATTGCGTTCTCTTTATCGTTTAAAACATTTTTTACCTTTCAAAACAAAGCTTATGCTTGTTCATTCTCTAATACTTCCCATTATTGATTATGCAGATGTGTGCTACCCCGATCTATCCCAAAACCTTCTCAACAAATTGGAGCGCCTTCTTAACAGTTGCATAAGGTTTATCTTCGGTCTACGTAAGTATGATCATATATCCTATTATCGTTCTAAGCTTAAATGGCTCACCATACGTCAAAGGCGTAGCTCCAGAATATTATTAGTATTGTATTCCATTTTAAATGACCCAATGTCCCCATCCTATCTTAGGAATAACTTTGAATATCTTCATTCTACCCATGACCGGGTACCACGTTCTTTAAATTGTCTCAAAATTCATATTCCACAGCATAGTACTGTATTCTTTAGCTCCTCTTTTACTGTTCAGTCCACGCTCCTCTGGAACGCTCTTCCTCCTGATGTCAAGAAAGCTCCTAATAAACATTCTTTTAAAAAAATGGTTCGTGAGTATCTTCAGAAAAGTGATTCAGGCTGACAAATTAATTTTTTTTTATTATCTTCTCAACGTTATGTACTTTTATTATTAGTATAGTAGTTATTTGTGTAGGTATGTGTTTGTATGTATATGTATATATAAATATATTTATATGTGTATGGTATGTGTATATTTATAATACATAAGTATCTGCGTATATATCTATTATATATTATATATTAAGATAATTATACCCACTTAACACACCTGCCGTTTATTCTCTGTTTCGCCCAGGGTTGACTGGTAGAGAATGCTATAAGGCATTAAGTCCGCCCATTGTTACCTTTCATTAGGTGTCAATAAAGTATAAATAAATAAATAAAAATAAATAAATAAATTATCGAGGCCTCTGAATACCCCAGTTTTGGGGAATACGTAAAGATAAAAAAGCTTTGAGCCTTCTATTCAACCATTTTCCTGGTCCACTACGGATACACGTATCATAGCTTTGTTAGAGTGGTTAAAAGGAATATCAGTATAAACTTTTAGAAGGTGGTAGACATCTTCTCTGGCTAGGAGTCGAGAAAGACCAATTATATCAAAAGGTTTTTAATTAAACTTTTTTCACTTTGAGAACAGAATAACGATCAACTCCTTTGGATTATTGATGATTCGGGGAGGTAAGGTGTACATTTAAAGTAATTTTAAAGTTGGTAGACTCCTTCTCTGTATGTCAGTCGTTTGGATGTAATAAACTCTTACACATTAGTGCCATAAATAGCAGTGTTGCTATTAAATTAAAAAAAATAATCTAATCCCTGTGTCAATCGACTTTTAAATATATTTTTAATTTAATAAGAAAAGATGCTAGACTTTTATACCTTAACAGTGTAGCTATTACGGAGAAATAAAAAACAATAATCGAATCGCGCCAGTAACAATTATCATTTTTAAATTTCTCTTTAATTTAATAATAAAAAGTCTAGCATGACTTGCATGTTTGAAATTCAATAAAAATTGCATCAGCCATAGCTGTTATAGTTATTACGATTTCAAGTGTGCAGAAAGTATGACTAATTAATCTCTATGAGGCGTCCCACATTAGTTCTCGGGGATGAAAACGCATCCGTAACATTTTCCTTTTGTAATAGTTTGCCATTATTATGAGATACAACAAATTACAAACGGATACCGTTGAGTTACTTGAACCAAGTTAACAACAATTAAAAACCGTTTGAAGAGTTTGTTTTGTAATTACAACGAGCCGTAGGTAAATACTTAGAAAGTAAATAAACATCCGATGCCTTATGTAAGACGATATTACAACAATTGTGCGGTTAAATAATTTTAAGTTTAAATATATATGGTATTATCAAATTAAAGAGAAAAAGGTTAAAATTTCAACTGACACGGGCGGGATTCGAACCCGCGACCTTCGCCGATCCGTGGCGTCGCTCTTACCTCCTTTCATCTTTTATTTAATAACATAAAAGTTCAGCACAAAAATTCTTTAAAAATCAATAAAATTGCATATATATATATATATATATATATATATATATATATATATATATATATATATATATATATATATATATATATATATATATATATATATATATATATATATATATATATATATATATATATATATATATATATATATATATATATATATATATATATATATATATATATATATATATATATGTATATATATATATATATATATATATATATATATATATATATATATATATATATACATATATATATATAAATATATAAATATATATATATATATATATATATATATATATATATATATATATATATATATATATATATATATATATATATATATATATATATATATATATATATATATATATATATATATATATATATATATACCTTCCTTCCGTAAAAAATCTTAATATTTTTAAACTTCTGATATTAATGTTGTAATATGGGAAGTATAAAAATACGTGTCTTCAGCTAGATTTTTTTCAGGACTTGGCGATAATGTTAACCAGATACCGCCTTAATATTCAAGTCAACAATGCAAATTGGTCACTGTATCCACAAAGTCATTGCTACGAGCAATCCAATGAGGATCAAACTCGACTCGTCTAATACAAATTCGATCACCCTTGAATTCCATACCTCGATACGATCAGCGGGATACCTAAACATAATATACATATATCAATACAAATGATAAATATTATCATCATATGAGATTGACCACGATGCAGGCTTTAAAAAAGATCTCATCATTAATAAAAAAGCGTTTTACTTATGGTTTCAACACGTTGAAAGAATTTGTGACAAAATTATAGTAAAATATATAAACAACGCAAAGTGCATAAAAAAGGGCTCAATGTATGCAGAGATTTACTTTTAAAATACTTATAAATAATTTTTAAAGTATTTAAATAAACCTACATGATGACAGATACGATAAAGGTACGAAAGGATCATGGCATTGATTTCAAATCTGTCTGACTACCACGTTAAGGATGATGTGTAAAGACAAGTCAGTAACATTTATTCCTTTAAATATATAATGGTAAAATATTCACTGTAACAATTTTTTGAACCGATGTTTTTATCTACAAATAGTTGAGTTCTATCTTCTCAAACTTGAATGTATTTATTTCCATTACCCATCCGAGCAATTTCTAACTCAAACGAAAGTTTATAGCTGATCGGATTAGTTACTTTGAACTCAAGAACTCTTCGAAACTAAGGAGACTTATTCCGGACAGACATGTTGCTTTTGATTTAGTTGGAAAAATTTTCTTTTCTTAAAAATATTTACTTTTCAAGTTAACTGTTATTGGATTATACTCCTTTTTCCTCTTGTATTATATTGATTTAATGGTTATTTTTTATACCGGTAGTATTCGACAGTCTCCGATAAAGATGGGCATAACAGTTGCGTTTACTAGTAAATACATAGATAGGGACAGCTTCACAAACAAAGCACTAATCCCAAAGTTAAGCAACACAGCTTAAGCATTTGTAATATGAAATCAGAAACAAAGAAAGTATCACCCAGATCCGAGAAAATGTAGAAAAAGTGTTTTCTACATTGACTCGACTGGACATCGAACTCAGGACCTCAGAGCCAGTAACACCTAGAAAACCGGTGTGTACGCCATTCGTCCACGGAGGTCGTCAAAATGTGTACATGAAGGTAAATATGGTCATGAAACAAATATTTGAAAAATGCCACGACAGCCGATCAGTTCGTAGATCGGAATTCAAGTCATGAGAGACCCGAGGTTTATCCCTAGGTAATAGGCTCGTACCAATGAAATTTTCAAAACATGTGTACGATGTATATCGTTGCTTGGACATAAAGATGGCGACAATCTCACCACCTGTCAAATTATTCCAAAAATGTCTTCGGTAAAAGGTGGGTCGTAAAGACCTAATTGTCCGGACCTCTGTCTACCCGAATATTGGAAATAACGTGTTGATATTTATATTAAGAACCTTTCTACTTTTTGAAAATATAATAGTTAATATTTTTCTTTTACAATTTAAACTTACTGGTTTAATATAATTTAATCTGAGACTAATTATAGTAATTTATATATTTTTGAATATTATTGTTTTCGCATTTAAACGTTATAGTAACATTTTTTAGAATGTTTTATAAAAAAAATAATAAAAAATAAAAAAAATATCCTCACGCAATTCCCAATACAGGGGTAGACAGAAGTCTAGTCTAGACAATTAAGTCCCTTCGACCCACCTTCCTTTTCGAATATTTTCAGGTTTTCAACGTGATGTTTATTTTAATATGTTAAACATTATTTTAAATAAGTAAAAAATGGTACCTACGCATATGCAGAGGGAATAAATGACAAGAGATTAACCAAAGAGGTACACCTTGAAAGGTTGTTTGAAATGAAAATCAGAGAACATTTCTTGATCAAATTCCGAAAATTCTTATTGAATATATGTATCTTCAGGAATATATATATATATATATATATATATATATATATATGTATATATATATATATGTATATATATATATATATATATATATATATATATATATATATATATATATATATATATATATACATATATATATATATATATATATATATATATATATATATATATATATATATATATATATATATATATATATATATATATATATATATATATATATATATATATATATATATATATATATATATATATATATATATATATATATCTTCACGCCATTCCCAATACAGGGGTACAAAGAGATCTAGATAATTAAGGCACCGTCTTAATGTCCAAGCCAACAACATAATTCGAACATAAGTTTTGAAAAATCCATTGTTCCGAGCCTGCCACTGGAGGATTAAACTCGGGTCTCTTGACTCGAATTCTGACCACTCAACCACTCGGCTATCGTGAAGTTGACAAAAACAAACAGAAAATTAAAGGAGACAAAACAAAAGAAGTAAATGGAAGTATAAAGTCTTTACTTATCTCTTCACGAAAGTGGCGTAATATTTAAAATTTATTGTTTTTATTATTTATAAAACTATGTGCTTGTGCGTAACAAAACGTTATGTATAAAACTAAACAAAGAGTTTTCACAAAGGTTGCTACTTATTAATAAACCCGAAATATCTTTGACCCATCAACATTTGTTGACACAACACACAGTTTGTTCAACACTCTTAATAAATATTTATTTCTTCTACGCTCCTGGGACTTGTTGTATGACCCGCGCGTCAGGGATAGGTGGATAGCCACACAAACTGTTGTTCTTAGTATGATAATTAAATATTAGGGAAATAAATGAAAGTAATAAAAACATTCCTTGTCCTATCCGTGCTTGGAATTTCCCGTTTCCTCAAATTTTCAGGGACAAAATATAACAAGCTACATTTCTATACAAAACTTCTTTTTCATGACATTGTATCACACGTTTATATGTTACATATATGTAGAATTTTACCATTAAACACTACTTGTAGGCGACGACTACATACGAGGAGAGAGGCGACTAAAAACTCTCATATAAGTACCTCGGTGTACTTGTGCAGCAAGTTATAAAGAAAAGATTAAGAATTTTGATAACAGTTGTATTTTAACTACTATGGTAATAATATTTATTCTTCTGAAAGTGAAAATGCTTAGATTACCACAAAATTAAAAGACTTTTATCTCTCATTATATTTTTGTATATACTTAAACTTCAGTGGAAAAAAGGGTCGGAAAGACCTGTAGACCTCTGCCAATACCAGTATGAGAAATTGCGTCAAAGTATAAAGAAAAAAAGGTTTTCCAGCGTACTTCACGTTATTTTATTCCTCCGAGTGTTTTCGGTAACTTATTTGGGCGGATTTCGGTCACCTCTTAGTAAGTCAGTCCATTGTCTATTTTTGTAGCGTTGTAGGTAAAACATTCGCAAGTTATTAATATTTGTATATTAAGTTTCAAACGGTTAAACACCTAAAAATTAAAAAGGTAAGCACTTTACCTGTTATCCATTAGTATTTCAATTGTTAGATTAAATTAAAATCAATAAAATTATTAAATTAATAATATGTTTTATTAAATTCAATTTATTTTACTATTAAATTTATAATTTTATTGATTTCTTAAAATAAAATTGTTAAATTAAATTGTCAAGTCACGATAGTCGAATGGAAGGGAGGTCAGAAATTCGAGTCGAGAGATCCGAGTTCGATCCGAAGGTGGCAGGCTCGTACCAATGGGTTTTCAAAACTTATGTACTAATTATAACGTTGGCTTGAACATTGAGACGTCGACGAACTCACCATCTCTTCACGTTGTCCCAAAAATATTGTCTAGACTAGAACTCTGTCTACCCCTGTATTGGGAATTGCGCGAAAATGTTTATTTATTAATAAAAATTATTTCAATACAATTTCTTATTTTAACTATGGTTATAATGAAAGCAACGAAACTTAAGCCAAAACCTTTTGAATGTACCGATGAACTTGAACGAAAAATTTCTTCAACGTCCGCTAAGTTCTTTCATGAGCGATACCTTTTAGTTGGTATCTATTTAAGACGAGGGAAAGATTTTAAGACCCATTCAATTATAAAAGCAAACTTTTCGATTGGTTTAAGTAGTTTTCTTTGAGTGAAATGTTTTATTTTATTAGTTTCTAGAATTTAACTTCGTGCAAATAGTGTAATGGATTAGGGTGCGTACTGTGAAACAAGCGCCGCAAGTTCGAGACCGCATCGCTTCAGATATAATTACTGGTGCATAGTTAGAGTTGCTAGTAAGTGATCGAAAGATCAACTACCACACGTACGCGCTGGAGGAGGAGAAAATCCTCCGCGCCGTCATTAGGGGTATACCCAAAGAGGTAGACACCCAAACAGTTCATGATGACCTTGTTAAACAAGGTCTGCCTGTGCAGGCGGTGCACAGGATGCGCAACATGCGCACCTGAGCCCCTACAATCTGGTGCTGGTCCATCTTGACCGCACCAACGAGGCGCAGCTGATCTTCAAGATCAAGTCTGCCGCCCATGTGCTGTTTATGCGCGTGGAGGCCCCGAGGAAGCGCACTTCCCCGGGTCAGTGCCACCAGTGCCAACTATACGGGCATTCCGCAAGGAACTGCCACTCACGCCCTAGGTGCGTCAAGTGCCTAGAGGACCACGCCACAGCGGACTGTCCCAGGCCCAAGCCTACGGACATTCCCCCGGCGTGCGTCCTGTGCGGAGGCGAGGGTCACCCTGCGAACTATCGCGGATGTCCCAACGCGCCGCACGGCAAGAGGCGCAGAGGGGGGAAGAGAAACAAAAGGGGCGCACCCACTAGGGCTCCCGCCTCCACCTCTCCCCCCGCGAAAAGCGCTAAAAAGGCGAATGCCTTGGTCCCGGCTCCGCCCCCCAAAACCAACGCGTGGGTGAAACCCCCACCGATGGTGGGCCCGGCAAAACCCTCCCCCGTGCCTACTCCCGTCGCTGCTCCTTCCGCAGGCCCCGCAAGGGCGTCTGGCGCGCGGGGCGCAAAGGCGACTAGCGCCGGCGACGACGTTTTCGCGCGGCTCGGAGAGATCGCAGATCTCTTCGATATCAGCGAAATCGAGACAACGGTCTCAGAATTAGAGGCGACAGATTCGGCGTCCGACTTTTTCAGAATAGTCGCCAAACATAAGGCGCTATTCGAAACTTATAATAAGTTTAAGGCCTCACGCAAATAGAACAATTGAACATTGTATTCAATGTTCAGTTGTTTTGTTCGTAAATCAATTCCTGGAGGCAAACCTCCTAAGTCCCTTTTTCTTCATGTTGTACTAATCCAAATGGATAACACACCATGTAAAGTTAAACCTAGGTTTCTGGCTGTCGGCTACTTCAATGCAAACGGCCTTAAAAAACAATTGGACGAAGTGAGAGAATTTCTCACCGTCCACCAATTAGACATCCTCCTTATACAGGAGACGCGACTCACCAGTAGAATGCGCGATCCAAAATAGCAAATTACCGATTAGTGCGTAACGACCGACCCACCCGCGGAGGCGGTACGCTTATCTACTATAAGGCATCATTGCACTGTGTGGCGATTGATGTACCTACCTTAGTTAATATCGAAGCTTCGGCTTGTAGAATCGCTCTGACAGGCCATCAGCCTATCACAGTGATATCTGCTTATCTACGACCGCATTTAAGACTATTTGAGAGCGACATCGAGGCACTGCTTAAAATAAGCGACTCGGTGATAATATCGGGCGACTTAAACTCAAGCACTCTGCTTGGAATAGCTCTGTTATTAACATGAATGGACGCGCGCTACTTAAGATAAACCTAAGTAGCAATTCAATGTTCGATATCATCGCCCCCCTAGAACCTACTAGGATAGACCCGAATCGAAACAATACCTCGGACATATTAGATATTGCAATTCTAAAGAACGTAACCTTACCGTTGCGATCTATAGAAGTGCAACACGAGTTAAACTCTGATCATCGTCCGGTAACCATGGTGCTGGGACAGCCCCGGGCGGAGGTCCCTCTGACCAAAACCCTGACGGACTGGCGTAAGCTCGAGATTTATCTAGAAAATACGAACACCCCAGAGTTAGACAGCATCCCAGATGCCATCTCCTCAAAGGAAATGGCCTTTGCTGCTGTAGACCACCTCACCTCTCATTTAAGGCCGCCGTCAGAAGCATCCTCTAGGCAGGTCAAGGTGGCGAACGATCGCCGCTATGAGCTGCCGGAGGATATTAGACGGCTGCTGAGAGAAAAAATGCTGCTACGAGAGCATACTGCGCCGCCTCCAGAGAGAGGTCAA
Organism: Sericinus montela; assembly: GCA_029286605.1. Classification (NCBI taxonomy): domain Eukaryota; kingdom Metazoa; phylum Arthropoda; class Insecta; order Lepidoptera; family Papilionidae; genus Sericinus; species Sericinus montela. The sequence continues at coordinate 38,685 of JAGSMR010000455.1, forward strand.
GGAGCGCATGGCTGAACACAGGGTGATAGATGGGACAAACTGATGAAGGATATCTCGCCAACACACAGTGCCTATTGGCAACTGGCGAGGGCTCTGAAGTCAAAATTTGTCTCGTCGATGCCGCCCCTGATCAGCTCCGACGGTCTCACCGTAGCTTTTGAGAACGGAGGAGGAAAAGGCCGATTGCTTAGCCGACAGCCTAGAGCTTCAATGCTCTCCCAGCTCCCAGCCAACAGATCCGGTTCACCTTCAGAAGGTGGACGCTGAAGTAGCCCGTAGAGCCGCCCTGCCGCCGACGGGTGATCCGCTGCCACCTACCACGTTGCAGGAGGTTCGAGGCATAGTCCGGAACCTCAAGACCAAAAAAGCTCCAGGAACTGTTGGAGGACAAGCTCCTCAAGGCCCTCCCAAACGCCCTTCTCTTGCTCTTAGTAGCAATCTTCAACGCCCTCCTTTCCAGTAGCTCCTTCCCGGACGCCTGGAAGGAGGCTCACGTTATTGGCATCCACAAATCTGGAAAGCCTAAAAACCAGGCCTCGAGTTACCGGCCCATAAGCCTCAGTTCCTGGGAAAGTCTATGAACGCGTCATCATCGCTAGACTGAATGACTGCGTCAATTCTCTTAACCTAATTCCCGACGAGCAGTTTGGTTTTCGAGCCAAACACTCTAGTACTCAGCAAGTGCACCGCCTCACGGAGCACATACTGAGAGCCTCAACCGACCCAAAGCCATCTCAATGGTGGGGCCCTATTCTTCGATGTCGCGAAGGCATTTGACAAAGTCTGGCACAACGGCTTAATCTATAAGCTGTATGCTCAAAAGTGCCAGACAGACTTGTACACATCATACAAGACTACTTGTCAAATCGCACCTTCCGCTTCAAAGTGGAGGGTCCTGTCCGACAGCAGACCCATAAGGGCTGGTGTTCCGCAGGGTTCAGTTCTCTCCCCGACCCTATACTCGCTATACACCAGCGATATCCCAAAGACGGCTGGAGTGGAGTTGGCATTATTCGCCGACGACACCACGCTCTTCACCACCGATTCAAATGAATGCAGGATCTACATCCGTCTCCGGAACGCGATCAGTGTGCTAAGCCACTGGTTTGGGACCTGGAGAATTGATGTAAACCCTGAAAAAAGCCAGGCCGTACTCTTCTCTAGGAAGAGTTCTCCCCAGAAACCTTCGCGCGTAAAGCGCATAGTCCAATCAAATTCCAAAACCTAATATCAATGTCCGATAAACCCATCCCGTGGGTTAAGAAGGTGAAATACCTAGGGGTCGTTCTAGACCGTAGGTTATCCTTCGAACAACACATTAAACATGTCAGAGACAAAGCGGCCTTCGTTTCCGGTCGACTTCACAGTCTCACAAGCCATCGTAGCAAAATGTCGCTAAGACATAAATTGTTACTATATAGGACCTGTGTTCGGCCGATAATGTCCTATGCGTGTGTCGCGTTCGCACGCACCTAGGTCATATCTGAGAACACTCAAGTCATCAAAACAAGTTCATGAGGCGTGCTACAAACGCACCCCAATACATGAGGAGCGCAGATCTCCATAGAGATCTCGAGATCCCCACAGTGGCAGCCTTTTAAAGAAATATCGTCAAGATATTTCGAAAAATTAAGGATCACCCAAATCCGTTAGTGGCGGGTCTAGGAAACTACACCCCTTCCCCAATTATCACCCGATTTGATAGACGACCAAAGCACGTCTTGATTGATGATGACGACGTCATCACAAAATCAAACAAAAGATTCGGGGCCGCGTCCCCGTAATCTCAACAACACACGAACGCAGTACACACAGTTCGTAGTCAGAATCGCGGTCCCATGTTTCACGGTTCACACGAGAATGTCTCGGGTAACCGTCCAGCTCTGACCCTCTCCCAACACGAGTGGCCCCAGGGCCTCTCACCCTCCCCTCTCCCGTATGTCGAAGGTCTTCGCTTCGTTACAGGGTTCGAGTGAGTCACGACGTTGTCTCTTTTCTTCTTTTTACCTGCGGGCCTTCGCTCTCGCAGGTCTCCTCAGATGACGCTGTAAAGGCCTCCGGGCCAACAGCATCCCGTGGATGGTTTTTAGTCGGTATGTTTCTCCTTCTGAGATCCGAGTCCGACACTGTTCGGTGGCCTCCCGGTCAGGAAACGTTCGTGCTTAAAGCATTTTCCTCCACGGTTATCAAAAAAAAATTAAAGTTGCTAGTGCATGTCGTAAGACTCCATGCTCTTTGCATTTCCTACGACAATGCCACGAATATATTTAATGCAACTTTACATATTTAGCGGTTGATATGTAAATATGGCAGACTTCATTTTAATGTTCACTTTTATTTCTTCTTCCCACTTTTAAACTCACCATGAAACTCCAACATCACGCGCTCGATGCTCCTTTTAACGTGCCTAACATCTGTCACGATGTTCCAAAGGACTGCGCTGTCTAGACTTCTACCTACCCCACTAATGGGAAATTGCGTGAAAATATAATCATAACAATAAGTGGTTCCGTAGAGAAATATTTACTTTAACCACCTTTAAACCTAATAAGTAAAACAAAATTTCAAAATTTCAAAGGACCAAAAAGGAACACAGAAAATCTTCATCCCAGTAGAGTCACAAGGTAAATAAAACTCTGTTCAGGAAGCAATCTCTTAATTACGGAGCTGACATTAAAAGACCTTTGTGCAATGTGTTTGTGTGAAGCAGAAATGCGCTTTGAGTTCCCTAATTAATGCTAGCATAAGTCGAATGAACGCAATTTCGAGAACTGGATTGAATATGCACCACATGCATGCAACTTGCGAGTGTTGCAACTAATAAGAGTATATATACATACATAACGGCCTGTAAATGTCCAATGCATGACATCCACCCTCTCCCGTACGATAGGGTTTCGGTAACACCACGCTTGGAAAGTGGATTAGCGATCGCAGTACCAGGCACCTCACAATATAAACGCTGCTGTCCGTTACCGGTCGGCTCATATCTGGTCCATTAGTCACCCTTACGAAACCCACGGGAAGAAAGGAGGTGCTGTATTCTACACCGGTACTTCACGTTCAAAATGTAAATATAATAATGATAATTATATAAAAATGAAAAAATAAATATAATAAAGTAAACAACCAGTGCGTGTTACCAGTGATGACTTTTTTATTTACTTATTTTGTTCTATATAAAAATCTAAAATCTGAAACGTGGTCTTTCATGAAGCCAAATGAGGAATCTCAAAAATGCACAGCTAGCCATGGAAAAAAGTGTTTATCAGCGTGACCAGTACCAGCGTAACCGACACAGCTGTAACTGTAACTGTTAACATGCTTAAGTAGCAATAAGCCGGCCACATAGCTGAATTGACAACCGTCTGGAAAGAAAGGTTCTCGAGTGGCAGCCTCGTACAGACAGACGCAATGTAAGACAACCTCCAATATAATATTATAATAATAATAATAATAATTGCAGCTTGGAAACGGATAAGGCGGTATACCGAGAGGTCAAAGCGGTATTACCAGAATCGTCTCTTTCAAAGTGACCAAAAGAGACTCTATAAATCGTTGGAGCGCTCAGAAACTGGAGGGCGGGCCAAGGACCTGATCAGGCTGACATTGTCACCTTCTGGCGTAGCCTGTGGTCAGAGCCCGCAAACCACAGCGAGGGCTCCTGGATGGAAATCGTGGCGAGACAGAGTGCAGATATTACACCCATGGACCCCGTCGTCATAACACCTGAAGACGTAGCTGAGGCGGTCCGTAGAGCCCCGAACTGGAAAAGTCTGGGGCTCGACGGGCTGCATCACTACTGGCTAAAGGGGTTCGTGGTGTGCCACGCTGTGCTCGCCAGACAGTTTCAAGAAGCTCTCGAACAGAAGTCGCTTCCGAGTCTCGTTACTACTGGGGTCACACATTTGGTTCCAAAAGATCAGGTTACCACAGACCCGAGTAAGTACCGCCCCATCACGTGTCTGCCCACCATTTATAAGACACTCACATCTATTCTGAGCACGAGAATCACCCGGCACATTAATGTGAATAAGATCATGTCGCGTGCTCAGAATGGATGTCGAGACGGTGGTCGTGGGACCAAGGAACCGCTCCTCATCGACGCGGTCATCGGCAAGGTGGTTAAACGCAACCGTCGGAACTTCTCTGCTGCCTGGATAGACTACAGAAAGGCGTTCGACTCGGTGCCCCATACATGGCTTATGAGGGTCCTTGAACTGTACAAAGTGGACGATACAGTAAGAGACTTCCTCGGGTACTGTTTGGGGCGATGGAGTACGACCCTTTGTCATCTAGGTGAGCGGATTACGGCTGCGGAACACCGGATTAGGATACGACGGGTATTTTCCAGGGCGACTGTTTGAGCCCAATATGGTTTTGCCTCTCCTGAATCTTCTCAGCACGCTACTGGAGGGATCGGGGAGGGATTTCAGCTTCGGAAGGAGGGACAAGGGTGACCCACCTTTTCTACATGGATGACCTCAAGCTGTTCGCTTCCGGCCGCTCCCATTTGGTGGAATTGCTTAGAATCACCTGTGATTTTAGCAATTCTATCAAATAGACTCGGGACGGATAAGTATGCAGTTATCCATGTTGAAAGGGGCAAGGTCACTAACACCGAGGGCATAGACTTGGCTATGCCCGTCAACATACGGACCCTTTCCGAGTCTGATACATACCGATACCTGGGTATGTCACAAAACTTGGGTGTCGATGAGGCTGGCATGAAACAGTCGGTTAGCGAAGTTTTTTTTGCACGCCTGAAAAAAGTGCTTAACAGCTATTTGTCGGGCGTGAATAAGGCGCGCGCATTTAACGGCTGGGTCATGCCAGTCCTGATTTATACCTTCGGCATACTCAGGTGGACTCAAACTGACCTTAACGCCCTGGACCGAAAAGTCCGTACCACTATGACGTCTCACAGGATGCATCATCCAAGGTCGTCAGTAATGAGGCTGTACTTACCGCGGAAGCATGGCGGGAGGGCTTTTAAGCGCTCTCCATGCACAATCGCGAGGTGTGCAGCCTCCGTAATTACTTTCTGGCGAAATCGGATGATTCGTTCTACGCAGACGTCGTTATAAGTGATAAAGGACTTACCGCTCTATTTTTGGCCGACGAGCAATGGCAGGACCCGGGAGTACAGAGCGTTTCCGACCGGGAGACCGTATGGAAGGAGAAAGAGCTCCATGGGAGGTTCTACAAGGTTCTATAAGCCGTTCGTAGATACTGTCGCCTCCCTCAACTGGCTACGTTTCGGTGACCTCTTTGGGGAAACCGAGGGTTTTGTCTGTGCGATACAGGATCAGGTTATTAAGACAAACAACTATCGGAGATACATCCTAAGGGATGGCACCGTCGACATCTATCGAGCTTGTCGCCATCCTGGGAGTCGCTTCGGCATGTCATCTCCGGTAGTTCCATGCTTTCTAACTCTGGTATCTGCATAGACACAACTTAGTAGCCAGGATTTTACATCAGGAGCTCGCCCTTAAATACGGTCACGTCGGACGGAAACTGCCTTACTATAAGTACTCTCCGGAGGCCGTGCTCCAAAATGACCGCGCCAGGCTCTATTGGGACCGGCCCATCCTCACGGACAGGACGATTCTGGCAAATAAGCCTGATGTCGTGTTGATGGACCGGGCACAGTCAAGGATATTTTTGGTGGACATTACCATCCCGTATGACGAGAACCTCGTGAAAGCCGAAACAGACAAAAAGACGAAATATCTGGACCTGGCTCACGAGGTGACCGACATGTGGGATGGGGTGCCCGCTGAAATTATTCCTATAGTTGTTTCTGCGAATGGGTTAATCCCAGTCAGCCTCGCTGAACATTTGAGGCGACTGGGACTCCGTGACGGACCGCTCCGAGCTCAAATGCAGAAGGCGGTGCTCCTCGATACAGCCCGCATCGTCCGCCGGTTTCTCTCCTTGGGCTTTCGTCTGGTTGGGTCTTAATATTTATTTATTATTTTTATGTATTTTATGGGTTTATAACTTATATATTTTATAGTACTTTATTTATTTAATTTTATGTATTTTTATTTTTATGTATATAAAAACCCAACCAAACGAGAAAATATAACAAATACCCCATAATAATAAAGCCTTTTTATTTCCCATCACCTAAACATTAAATATAAGTATATACAAATTTCGCACATGATTATTCACTTAACTATTGTTTTCTATTATTTACATCACTTATTATAGGATAGGAACCCCTGTTTGGGTATAGGCCTCCTCCAGTTTACTCCACTTTTCTCTGTCTTTCGCTAGTTTCATCCATTCCTTGCCGGCTGTAGCTACGATGTCGTCGCTCCATCGCTTCATAGGTCGTCCTTTCCGCCTTTTTCCTTTCCTTTTCCTTTTCCTTAGGTCCTTTCCATTTCGTTACTTCTGCTGTCCATCGCTTGTCTGTATAACGTGCAATATGGCCAGCCCATCGCCACTTTAAGCAAAGACAGTAGTGCAGGACGTCGGTTAGTTTTGTCTTCTTTCGTATAGATATACTTCTTATTTTTGTATTTTCTTTATTTTTTAAAAGGCTTTTCTCCATCGCTTTCTGACAACTCACTAATTTTGTTTTAGTTTTAGTGTTGTAGGTCCTAGTCTGGCATCTATACGTGAAAGTCGGCATAACGCATGTATCCATCACAACTTTTTAAAGTGGAGCGGATAGTCACCTTTCGTAATTTCTTTTAGTGACCAGTATTTTTCCACCTCATATTTATTCGGCGTTCTACGTCTTTTTCTTCGTTCCCGTCTTGAAAAGATATTTCTTTTCCCAGATATGTGTATTTGTTTACGTATTCTAGTATCTCTCCTTCGAGTTTAATGTTATTGGAGTATCTGTTTGTCAGTAGTTTTGTTTTGTCTTTATTCATTAAAAGACCTACTTTTGCACTTTGTTCGTTTAATTGATTTATCATTTTTTCCAGGTTTCTGCTGCTTTCAGCAAAGCATCTGCGAATCTGAGGTGGCTTAGATGTCGGTTGCCGATTTTAATACCTTCGTTTTCCCATTGCAGTTCCTCGAAGACGCTTTGCAACACTGCGATAAAAATCTTGGGGGACAGAGGATCTCCTTGTCTTACTCCGCGTAGAATCGGTATTTCCGGTCCTCGTTTCTCTAGTTTCACAAAGCTGGTGCTATTCTCGTAAACATTTTTTAGGACGTTGTAATACTTTTCGTGGACATGACATTTATTTAGTGCCTCCCATATTGCATCATGTGATATTGTATCGAATGCTTTGGCATAGTCTACGAAGGCTAAATATAATGATCTATTGAATTCGCGGTATTTTCCATTGTTTGTTGCATTATATGAATATTATCTGTTGTTGAGAAACCTGTCCGGAACCCTGCTTGTTCTATAGGTTGCAGGTTTTCGATCTTGGTACTGATTCTGCTTAGCAAAATGGAGGAAACAATTTATAAGTGCTAGAAAAAGACTGATTGGCTGATAATTACCAATAGCTTGAGGATCACCTTTTTATACAACAAGATTTTATCAGATTTTTCCATTGTTCGGGTGCTTGTCCCGTTTTTATAACCTTGTTGAATAAGTGGGACAGTGGATTTGCTAACAGAGCAATTCCAAATTTTAAAGCCTCATTTGGTATACCATCAGGTCCTGGGCTTTTTCTAGTTTAAGTTTCTTTAAATGCCTTGCTACCTCCATCGCATCCACCTGTGCGGGTTCGTCTTCGATATTGCCGCAATTGATGGAGTATTTGTTCTTATTTACACAGTTATATGTTCCAGCGTTGGTGTATAGTTCTTTGTAAAACTCTGTAGCACAATCTATAATGTCGTTCCTCGTGTTTGTTCCTATGCTGGTTTTAGATTTTTGTATCCAGTTCTTATGTGTAGTCAGCTGTTTATGTGATCTTTTTGTGCTCCTGTATCGCATAAGGTTGGTTTCTATAATCTGTTTTCTATAGTCTAGGTAGTCCTGTTTGATAGCTTTGTTGGTTTTCTTGAATAGAATTTTTAATCGTCGAAAATCGTCCTTAGTGTCCTTTGTTTTGTCTTGTTTTCAAGAGTTCTGATCGTCTGGTCTGGATTAGCTCTAGCGTAGGTTTTGTAAGTATTTTGTTCATCTTCGTTTCGTTTTCTTTCCTTTGTTCCTTTAATGTACTTTTCTTAATTATGTATTCTATTTTGTTACATAGGGTCTGGACGTTTCCTCTCCGTCGAGTGTCTCAATTTCTTTTATATGATTTTTAAAGTTTTAGTATAGAATGTTATTTCTTCCTCTGTTTTAAAAGTGTTTGATGTTGATTTAAATGTCTGCCATGGGGAGTTCTACAAGGTTCTACATAAGCCGTTCGTAGATACTGTCGCCTCCCTCAACTGGCTTGTTCAGTGACCTCTTGGGAAACCGAGGTTTTGTCTGTGCGATACAGGATCAGGTTATTAAGACAAACAACTATCGGAGATACATCCTAAGGGATGGCACCGTCGACATCTATCAAGGCATCGCCATCACAGAGTCCTTCGGCATGTCATCTCCGGTAGTTCCGCCATGCTTCTAACTCTGGTATGCATGGGGCGCTTGGTAGCCAGGATTTTTACATCAGAGACTCGCCATAAATACGGTCACGTCGGACGGAAACTGCCTTACTACTCGGTAACTCTCCGGAGGCCGTGCTCCAAAATGACCACGCCAGGCTCTATTGGGACCGGCCCATCCTCACGGACAGGACGATTCTGGCAAATAAGCCTGATGTCGTGTTGATGGACCGGGCATAGTCAAGGATGATTTGGGGACATTACCATCCCGTATGACGAGAACCTCGTGAAAGCCGAAACAGACAAAAGACGAAATATCTGGACCTGGCTCACGAGGGTGACCGACATGTGGGGTGGGGTGCCCGCTGAAATTATTCTATAGTTTATTTCACTTTTGAATACGGTTAATCCAGTCAAGCTGCTGAACATCTGAGGCGACTGGGACTCCGTGATGGACCGCTCCGAGCTCAAATGCAGAAGGCGGTGCTCCTCGATAAAGCCACATCGTCACCAGTTTTCTCCTAATAGCTAGCCTCAACCCGTCCATTCTCCCCTGTCGAGGGCTTCCGTCTGGTTGGGTCTTAATATTTATTTATTATTTTATGTATTTTATGGGTTTATAACATATATATTTTATAGTACTTTATTTATTTAATTTTATGTACTTTTATTTTTATGTATACAAACTAAATAAACAATCATTGCAAATACCCACATAATAATAAAACTTTTAAACACCCATCTTTCGACATTAAATATAAGTATATACAAATTTCGCGCATGATTATTCACTTAACTATTGTTTTCTATTATTTACATCACTTATTATAGGATAGGAACCCCTGTTTGGGTATAGGCCTCCTCAGTTTACTCCACTTTTCTCTGTCTTCGCTAGTTTCATCCATTCCTTGCCGGCTGTAGCTACGATGTCGTCAACTCCATCGCTTCTTAGGTCGTCCTTTCCGCCTTTTTTCCTTAGGTCCTTTCCATTTCGTTACTTCTGCTGTCCATCGCTTGTCTGTATAACGTGCAATATGGCCAGCCCATCGCCACTTTAAGCAAAGGCAGTAGTGCAGGACGTCGGTTAGTTTTGTCTTCTTTCGTATAGATATACTTCGTATTTTTTGTATTTTCTTTATTTTTAAAAGGCTTTTCTCCATCGCTTTCTGACAACTCACTAATTTTGTTTTAGTTTTAGTGTTGTAGGTCCTAGTCTGGCATCTATACGTGAAAGTCGGCATAACGCATGTATCCATCACAACTTTTTAAAGTGGAGCGGATAGTCACCTTTCGTAATTTCTTTTAGTGACCAGTATTTTTTCCACCTCATATTTATTCGGCGTTCTACATCTTTTCTTCGTTCCCGTCTTGAAAAGATACTTCTTTTCCCAGATGTGTATTTGTTTACGTATTCTAGTGTCTCTCCTTCAAGTTTAATTTTATTGGAGTAACTGTTTGTCATTAGTTTTGTTTTGTCTTTATTCATTAAAAGACCTACTTTTGCACTTTGTTCGTTTAATTGATTTATCATTTTTCCAGGTTTCTGCTGCTTTCAGCGAAGAGGACTATATCATCTGCGAATCTGAGGTGGCTTAGATGTCGATTGCCGATTTTAATACCTTCGTTTTCCCATTGCAGTTCCTCGAAGACGCTTTGCAACACTGCGATAAAAATCTTGGGGGACAGAGGATCTCCTTGTCTTACTCCGCGTAGAATCGGTATTTCCGGTCCTCGTTTCCCTAGTTTCACACAGCTGGTGCTATTTTCGTAAACATTTTTTAGGATGTTGTAATACTTTTCGTGGACATGACATTTATTTAGTGCCTCCCATATTGCACCATATTGATATTGTATCAGATGCTTTGGCATAGTCTACGAAGGCTAAATATAATGATCTATTGAATTCGCGGTATTTTTCCATTGTTTGTTGCATTATATGAATATTATCTGTTGTTGAGAAACCTGTCCGGAACCCTGCTTGTTCTATAGGTTGCAGGTTTTCGATCTTGGTACTGATTCTGCTTAGCAAAATGGAGGTAAACAATTTATAAGTGCTAGAAAGAAGACTGATTGGCCGATAATTACCAATAGCTTGAGGATCACCTTTTTTATACAACAAGATTATATCAGATTTTTTCCAATGTTCGGGTGCTTGTCCCGTTTTTATAACCTTGTTGAATAAGTGGGACAGTGGATTTGCTAACAGAGCAATTCCAAATTTTAAAGCCTCATTTGGTATACCATCAGGTCCTGGGCTTTTTTCTAGTTTAAGTTTCTTTAAATGCCTTGCTACCTCCATCGCATCCACCTGTGCGGGTTCGTCTTCGATATTGCTGCAATTGGTGGAGTATTTGTTCTTATTTACACAGTTATTTGTTCCAGCGTTGGTGTATAGTTCTTTGTAAAACTCTGTAGCACAATCTATAATGTCGTTCCTCGTGTTTGTTCCTGTGCTGGTTTTTAGATTTTGTATCCAGTTCTTATGTGTAGTCAGCTGTTTATGTGATCTTTTTGTGCTCCTGTATCGCATAAGGTTGGTTTCTATAATCTGTTTTCTACAGTCTAGGTAGTCCTGTTTGATAGCTTTTTTGGTTTTCTTGAATAGAATTTTAATCGTCGAAAATCGTCCTTAGTGTCCTTTGTTTTGTCTTGTTTTCAAGAGTTCTGATCGTCTGGTGATTAGCTCTAGCGTAGGTTTTGTAAGTATTTTGTTCATCTTCGTTTCGTTTTCTTTCCTTTGTTCCTTTAATGTACTTTTCTTAATTATGTGTTCTATTTTGTTATATAGGGTCTGGATGTTTTCCTCTCCGTCGAGTGTCTCAATTTCTTTTATATGATTTTTAAAGTTTTAGTATAGAATGTTATTTCTTCTTCTGTTTGAAAAGTGTTTGATGTTGATTTAAATGTCTGCCTCTTTTTTTTTAATGTTTTGTAGTATATAAGTGGCTCTCACCAGTCTGTGATCGGTAAAGAATCTTAAACCATGTAGAATTTCTATATTCCTTATTTTTTTTGGCTGGTTAGACAAGATGTAATCCACTTCATTCTCTGTTTTTTTGCATGGTGATATCCAGGTCCATTTACGATTGTGTCTTATTTTAAAAAAAGTATTCATTATCGATAATTTGTGTTCAAAAGCATATTCCATTAACCTTTCTCCTCGTTTATTTCTTTTTCCATGACCAAATTTTCCTAAAATTGGATCTTCATTTGTTTTGGCTAAGCCCACTTTGGCATTAAAATCTCCAATGACTAGTACGCTGTCTCCAGCCACGGTTTGAGCTTCATGTAGGGTATCGTAAAATTTATCAATTTCTTCTTTAGTGGCTTTTTCAGTTGGCGCATACACTTGAGTGATCGAAAGTATTTTGTTATGAAAGTCCATTTGAAGTACTTTTTCTGACAAGCCTCTGAAATTCATGATGTTGTTTTTATATTCCTTTTTTATTAAAAAGCCTACTCCGTGCAGGCCTAGTGTTTCTCCTTTAAAGCAAAATATATAATCTTCATGCTCTTCTATGCTGCTACCCATTCTCCTAACTTCTGCTAGGCCTAATATATCGATATTTATATTTTCTAACGAATATGTGAGTTCTATGTATCTATTTGTGGATGCTAAGGATCTGACGTTCAATGTACCAATTAGTAATTTTTGAGTTGGTTCTCTATTGGTTACTGGAGGGTTTTGGTCTTTTTCCCCACAGGATTCAATAGCCAACAGAGTGTTTTCCATGGTTGTTTGTTGTAAGTTTGGGTTGTTGTAGTTGTTTTCTGGTTTCGGATGTGCGGTTGTTGCTTTGAATTGCATTTTTCTTTTAGCGAGTTTGATCTCGCTCGAGCCAGTGTAATATAATACAGTGTAATATGAAGTTAATGCTACATAAGCTTTATCAATAAACTGATTTCTTTTAATGCTACATAAGCTTTTCAAATTATATATAAAACTGATGTCAGTGTAATATGAAGAAAATGCTACATAAGCTTTTCAAATTATATAAAACTGATTTCTTTTAATGCTACATAAGCTTTATCAATAAAACTGACTTCTTTTAATGCTACATAAGCTTTTCAAATTATATATAAAACTGATGTCAGTGTAATATGAAGTTAATGCTACATAAGCTTTATCAATAAACTGATTTCTTTTAATGCTACATAAGCTTTTCAAATTATATATAAAACTGATGTCAGTGTAATATGAAGTTAATGCTACATAAGCTTATCAAATTATATATAAAACTGATTTCTTTATGTAGAGTAGAGTCAGTCTGCCGCAACCAATTGTCCGTAACACCTGTAATTTTCAACCATAGTTTTGTGCAGTAAAGTTGTTTGTCGTAGTAGTTTGTAGTTTTTTTTAAAAAGGACTCCCGAAGCGCCATCCTAACAAATCTGGTGTCAGAAGTGGGATTCCAGGAAAGACCTTCATCAAGTACTGGAATCCAAATTAGGTGATAGGCGCATCGCGAGATAGTCGTCTGTCGCTGATTTGTGTGAGCTTCGGAAACAGTCCTTAAGACACGAGTAGATCGACGATAAGTCTCCGCTTCTCAAGCGTGAGCCCGCACCTACCTCAGGACGTTCAACAGGATCGACGATCAGTCTCCACTTGTTTAGTGTGAGCCCGCATCAGGACGCCGCTGCATACTCTACAGACCATTGGTCGACGATAAGTCTCCACTTTCGAGTGTGAGCCTGCACCTAGGATACATACTGCAACCGCCAAAACTATCAAGGTTTGACTCAATTTCATCATCACCTCACTCTACGGCATAAGCATTTTTATAAAGTTCCCGTGAGAACTTCTACCGACTACGAGGACAACGCTGCAATACGACTCTGTGAGTCGCCAGTTCGCCTACGTAGCAGAATTATGTTCAAACATCGCCGTCTATATTATTTTGTGAGTGTTTTATGTTTTATGATTTATATTTCAAAGTTTTCAAAAAGTGAATTTCTTAAATATAAAGTGAAAGTGCATTCTTAAATTATAAAAATAATATTTTTCAATAATTATTTTTAACTTTTTAATTTAAAAGACAATTTTAACGTTATTTTAATTCCAATTTTATGCTTTTATTGTTTGTTTATTCTGATGATCTGTATAGCCTTTAAATAAAAAAAATATTTAACTTAATGCCTCCTAAAAAGGTATTAACTGAAAAGACTAAAGATAGAACTCCTAGCACCTCTGAGGACGACGAAAAATTAAATCAGAAAGTTCAAGTATTAAAAATGTCTGAAAAAATTACGCTTACTGCTCTTACAAAATTTATTAAACCCTATAGCGGGGATCGTGAGTCATTGCGTTTTTAACAAATTTCATTACCTAGTACAGATCAACAGAACGTTTTGTGTAAATTTATTGTATCACAACTCGAAGGGAAAGCGCAGTTAGCTTGTTGTTTAAAAACATTTGATAATTAGCCGGATGTCAAAAGCTTCTTAAAAAAACACATTCGGGGAGAAAAAACATTCTACCCATCTACTAGTTGACTTACAAAATTGCAAGCATCTACCTTCTGAGGATGTGATACAATATTCGTTACGAATAGAATCTTGTTTAATGCGGCTTTAATCTGACATTCATCACAGCTGCGAAAATAGTTCAGAACTTTTAGGCAGATTAGCTGCTATGGAGGAATTGGCCCTCAACAGCTTTTTATTAGGGTTAAATTCAAATTTTTCACATATTGTGCGCTGTAGGAATCCTAAAAATTTATCAGAAGCTATTACTCATGCTACTGAAGAAGAGAAGCTTTATAATCTTACTAAATTATCAAATCGCGCAAATAAACAGTGCTCAATATGCAACAAAAGCGGCCACAGTTCATCCGAGTGTTATAACAATAAATCTAAACATTTTAAACCTAAATTTCACGTAAATACTAACTCTAACGTTTCTAATAAAAATAATTTTAAAAATAATTACAATTCAAACAACTATAATCAAAATCAATCTAATTCAAATTTTAATGCAATTCAATTTTAATGCATTTTAAAGCCAGATAAATGTGAGTTTCTACGACGTGAGGTCGCCTATCTTGGGCATGTTATTACAGATAAAGGTGTTTCGCCTAATCCTGATAAGGTCAAGGCTATTTCAGAGTTTCCTACACCTAAAACGCTCAAAGAGATAAAGTCATTCCTAGGACTAACAGGATATTACCGTCGTTTCATTGAAAACTTTTCTCACATTACAAAACCTCTAACTTCCTTGTTAAAGAAAGACTCTATTTTTAATTGGTCACATGATCAGGAGCAAGCCTTTATTCATCTTAAACAAAAATTAATTTCGTCTCCTTTATTACAATATCCAGATTTTTCTCAACCTTTTATCGTAACCACTGACGCATCAAACTACGCGGTTGGCGCAGTTTTATCTCAAGGAGAGATCGGCAAAGACAAGCCTATAGCTTACGCGTCCCGAACTTTAAACAAACAAGAAGGAAATTATTCTGCTACCGAGAAGGAACTTCTCGCAATTCTTTTTGGCGTTAATACATTTCGACCTTATCTCTATGGTTATAAGTTTAAAATTGTTACTGACCATCGTCCCCTTACATGGCTTTTAACGCAAAAGATCCAGGTGGACGTCTTTTTAAGATGGCGTTGGAAATTAGAGGAATATGATTACGAAATCATTTATAAACCAGGTCGTATTAATTCTAATGCCGATGCATTATCGCGTAATCCAGTTAACGCATTAACAAGACTTACTGTTTCTCGCTCTAACTTAAATAATTCTACATATGAGCAGCATTTTAAAGAACAGTTTACAAAAACGGCTTCTGGAGATACACAGATTGAAGAACATGGCCAAAGCTTACATACAGCAAAACAAAAATTAATTGCCTATCCTGTATCTCTTGATTTTGATTATTTTATTCCGTACACTGAACAAATTTTATCGTTATTAGAAAACTCAGATGAATTATTATCAGCCGAACGCGAGCCAGAGACTATAAAAATAGTTACTTCGAAAAATAAAACATTCTTCTGTTTATTTCATCATCATCATCGTATCAGCCGCAAGAAGTCCACTGCTGGATGTAGGCCTCCCCTAAAGATTTCCAATACGACCGGTTGTTTGCGACCTGCATCCAGCGTCTTCCCGCGACCTTGGTCAAGTCGTCCGACCATCTAGTCGGTGGATGTCCGACGCTGCGCTTGCCGGTACGTGCCCCATCGGCCATCGGTTCTACGCGCTATGTGCCCCGCCCACTGCCACTTCGAGGAGCTAATCCGCTGGGCTATGTCGGTGACTTTAGTTCTTCTTCGGATCTCATCATTCCTAATGTGATCTCGTAGAGAAACTCCGAGCATAGCCCTCTCCATAGCTCTTTGAGCGACCTTGAGCCTTCTTATGAGGCCCATAGTAAGGGACCACGGTTCGGACCCGAAAGTCATCACTGGTAACACATTGGTCGAAGACTTTCGACTTCAGGCACTGAGGTATTTTGGAAGAGAAGACACTCCAGAGCTTCCCGAACGCTGCCCAGCCGAGTCGGATTCGTCGAAAGACCTCGTCCTTGAAGCTGGAACTGTCTGCCTTGATCAACTGACACAAGTAGACATACTGGTCAACAACTTCAAGAACTGAGCTCCCAACACATACAGGTGAAGGTGCAATATGGACATTCGACATAATCTTCGTCTTGTTCATATTCTTTTTATTTACAAAAGTTCATCATTATGAAGAAACTAGCTATAAAACTATGTATAATATTTTACTTAAGTTAAGAAACGAACTTATTTCAAATGATAATTATGATAAAGAACTAGCGTTACCAGATTTTTCAGAACCTTTTACAAAACTAGCTTATACAAAAATTTATATTATATCTTATATTTTTAATGGCACTAATATTAAAATTCATGTTTACAAAAATCAAATTTTATATCCTACTCCTACGGAGATCCCAAATATTCTTAAAGAAAATCATGGGACCACAATAGCTGGTCACCCGGGAATAAAACGTATGCTTAGTAGAATAAAAGCTTCCTATTATTGGAAAAATATGCGTTCAGATATTGAGCGTTTCGTTAAAGATTGTAAAATGTGCCAAGTGAATAAACCTTTACGATGTTCTAATAAAGCACCTATGGCTATCACATCGTCTAGTACCAAACCTTTTGAAAGATTAGCTTTAGATATCGTTGGTACTCTGCCCGAAGCTGGCATTCGAAAATTTAAATATATTTTAACTGTTCAGGACGATCTTACCAAATTTTCATGTGCTTATCCAATGATTACGTCTACAACAGATGAAGTAGCACGTAACCTTATACATTTCTTTTCTTTGTTCGGGTTTCCTAAAATGATCTTAACTGATCAAGGTACTTGTTTTACCTCAGAGTTATTTAGACAATTAACTACAATTCTTAAAATTAAAAACCTTTTCTCTACTCCTTATCATCCACAAACAAATGGTGCTCTTGAGAGAAGTCATGCAACCCTTAAGGAATATTTAAAATCATTTGTCAATGAAAACCAAGATGATTGGCATTGCTATCTTGCCATAGCAATCTTATCTTATAACACAACTCCCCATTGTACTACGGAATTCACTCCTTTTGAATTATTATACGGCTATAAACCGTCAATTCCTAGTAGTATTTATGATTCTTCAGATTATTTAACATATCACGAATATATTAAAGCACTTCAATATAGAATGAAGTTTTCTAGAGAAAAAGTTCTTCAGAACATTGTTAAAAGTAAAGGGGCTTCAAAAAGATATTATGATACTTCGACAAAAGAAAAGTCATATAAAGTTGGTGACTTAGTCTATGTTAAGCAACATCATAGATTGCGTAAGGCCTTATCCCCAGTTTGGAAGTGACCATTTTAAATATTAAAAACACATGGCAAAACTAACGTCACAATTTGTATTAATAGGAAACACGTAAAATATCATGTAAACGAAATAAAGCCAGCATAGTTCAAATTTATTTCTATGGATCCTATTGTGCCTGTATTACACAGCCCAGGAATTTATTTTGATCCAACTAATATAGCGTATTTCTACAATGATTATTGGAATGTTGTAACTCATTTAGATATTTTTCCCATTAAACCTTATTTAACTAAAGTAGAAAAATCAATTACAAGTCTTTCTAATTTTTGCGATAAAGCACAATATTTAGCTGTTATAAATATAGATTGTAAATATATGATTAACCCTTTAGAAATTTTAATCAATATTAATTACCTTAAATATGATTCTCTGCCTCATCTAATTTCCGAAAATCCTCCAACTCGTTTTAAAAGAGCTTTAAAATTCGGTGGAGAAGTTTTGAAATTCTTTTTCGGCACTTTAGACGCCGAGGATGCTAGAAAATATGATGAAGCTATAACCGATTGCGAAGAAAATTAAAGGAAAATATTTTCGCTTATGAAAGACAACATACACGTTGTTCAATCAACTATTAATAATTTTAACGTTTCCATTCTTAAATTAAATAATAATGAAATTAAACTTAATAATCGAATTGACAAATTCGATCACCTAATATTTAATTATTCTAAAAATAACTTAAAAGTAATCAATTCTGAAAAAATAAATTCTATGATTAATGTCCTTGAAGGATCACTGTTATCAATATCGAATATTTTAGATACGACTTTAAATTCTATTTTATTTGCAAAAGCAAATATTTTGCATCCGTATGTTTTAATTCCTACGAAACTATTTAATGAGCTCTCAGAGAGTAAAATACCTAAAAGAAACTTAGAATTTCCTGCTCAATTGACTTTGGACAATATTCATATTATTATAGATTTGTCTAAGTTAACGTCGTACTATTTTAATAATAAGATAATATTTGTTATTGAAATCCCTGTAATTAGTTCTACTAAATTTAGCGTTTATAAGAATATACCGTTACCAACACCACGTCAAATGGATCATGTTTTTGTCCTTATTCATCCTACTAAGTTATATGTGGCTGTAACGGATGACAGATTAAGCTATGCTCTATTAGATAGTTTAAGTGATTGTAAAAATGCCAATTTAGATTATGTTATTTGTCCTCTTCCATCTATTTTATCTACTATAAATAATCCTACATGTGAAACTAAATTGTTAACAGAAGCGACTGTTTCACTTCCTGATATTTGTGAATCTAGAGTATAAATTACTCTAGATTCACAAATAAATAAACTTATGGCAAAAACTTAATGATGGAAAGTATATTTATGTTCAGTCAAAATAGAATAAATTAACATTAAAATGTAACAAAGAAATTAAGGATTATAATTTACAAGTATTAAGTCACGATAGCCGAGTTGTTGGGTGGTCGGAATTTCGAGTCGAGAGACCCGAGTTCGATCCCCAGGTGGCAGTACCAATGAGTTTTTCAAAAACTTATGTACGAATTTCATCGTTGGCTTGGACATAAAGACGGCGACGGGCTCACCACCTGTCACGTTGTCCCGAAAATATCTTCAGTGGAAGGTGGGTCAAAGGGACTTAATTGTCTAGACTAGACCTCTGTCTACCCATGTATTGGGAATTGCGTGAAGATATTTATTTATTTATATTTATTTATAATTTACAAGGCACAGGAATATTAAGCCTATTTTCAAACTTTACAATTTTATCCATCAGTTAAATATAAAACTACTTTGCCAAATCAATTAACAATTAATTTTGATATTTTAGAAGACGACTGTTGTAAATTCAATCTTGTCAATGAGACAATTCATAAACTCTCTCCTATTACTTTAACAAATATAGATCTAGAATCTCTTACTGTAGCTTCTCATAAATTAGACAGTTTAGAAAATCAAATTTATAAAGAAGAAAACGAATCGCATATTATTAAATATGGTAAATACTATTCCGCAACTACTTTTGTTATTATAGTGTTAATTATTAGCTACATCATTTATAAAATTTATAATAAACTTTCTTCAAAGTGTAAGACATCTTGTTGCATCCAAATTTAAAATCAATGTTATGGAAAAAGATTAAATAATACTAAAACCTCAGTTAGTAATTCTATAGAATTGTCCGAAATTTCAGAGTAATCTGTTGAATGCGACAGGAAATCAACCAAAAGTCTCCCAGCGATAGAAATAAGTAAAAACAAAAGAAGTATATCTTTTAAAAATATTAGTAATTTCTAAAGTTAATATATTAAATATGTTTACCTTATAGTTAGTAATGATCTTGATTATTTGTTTTACTTATGGGGACTTACTTTAGTTTCTATTAATATTAGATTTAGTTTGCTTTGGGGAATTAGCTTTTGCATTTTATAAAATATAATGACTATTATTTTATAAACTTTTAATTGTTTACGATTTTTATAATTTTCAAGTTAACTTTAATACAATGTTATTTACAGTCTTTGAAATTCTTGTAAATTTCTTTTACTTCGATATTTCTCAAAATATTATATCTCAGTTTTAAAGGAGGGAGATGTTATGAACAGTGTAATATGAAGTTAATGCTACATAAGCTTTATCAATAAACTGATTTCTTTTAATGCTACATAAGCTTTTCAAATTATATATAAAACTGATGTCAGTGTAATATGAAGTTAATGCTACATAAACTTTATCAATAAACTGATTTCTTTTAATGCTACATAAGCTTTTCAAATTATATATAAAACTGATGTCAGTGTAATATGAAGTTAAATTCTACATAAGCTTTATCAATGAAACTGATTTCTTTTAATGCTACATAAGCTTTTCAAATTATATATAAAACTGATGTCAGTGTAATATGAAGTTAATGCTACATAAGCTTTATCAATAAACTGATTTCTTTTAATGCTACATAAGCTTTTCAAATTATATATAAAACTGATGTCAGTGTAATATGAAGTTAATGCTACATAAGCTTTATCAATAAACTGATTTCTTTTAATGCTACATAAGCTTTTCAAATTATATATAAAACTGATGTCAGTGTAATATGAAGTTAATGCTACATAAGCTTTATCAATAAAACTGATTTCTTTTAATGCTACATAAGCTTTTCAAATTATATATAAAACTGATGTCAGTGTAATATGAAGTTAAATTCTACATAAGCTTTTTCAAATTATATATAAAACTGATTTCTTTATGTAGAGTAGAGTCAGTCTGCCGCAACCAATTGTCCGTAACACCTGTAATTTTCAACCATAGTTTTGTGCAGTAAAAGTTGTTAGTCGTAGTAGTTTGTAGTTTTTTTTAAAAAGGACTCCCGAAGCGCCATCCTAACAGAACGTTGATTTTTCTGTCTGTGGTGCATTGAGGTTAGGCGAGGAGGATGGGTCCCTTTTTCTTTTTTCTCGGTTTACATCAGTTTGATTTTTGACTATGAGCTTATCTACTTTTAAAAAGGCTACGTTGCTCTTTTTTCGCTCTTCCTCTAGTTTTGGTTGTAATCCTTTCCGAGCTTCTAATACTTCCTTAGTATAGTCTTCTTTGATATAAATGTCTTTTGGTAATCTGTTTTTTGATCTCATTATATCGATTTTCCGCCAGTACGATACAAGTGAAATTAAGATAGGTCGTGGCTTTCTTTTAGGGTTTCCTATTCTAAAGGTGTTCGTGACCTCAATCTCTTGCAGATTCAGTCCGAGATATCCGTTAAGTTTTCAGTTACAGTTTTTATCAGATTCGACCCTTCATGTTTGTCTTCATTTATTCCAAAAAGAAGTATGTTATTTTTATTTTTGCCATTTCTAATCCCTTTACCTTCTCTTTCATTTCCTTAATTTCATTTTTAAGTTGTTTATTTTCCTCATCCAACTTTTTAAATCGTTCGTCAATTTGTTGTGCTACATTTTTTGTTATGGCTTCTGTTATTGTTATTGTCTGTTGTTTCATTTGCTCCTGAATTTTGTTTAGTACTAGTTCCATTTGTATATCCATTTTTTTTAAATTTGGGAGATTTTTGGTTTTTAGAGATTTAGGAGAGGACTATGTTCAACGGTAGACTTTCGATAGACTGTTATGATGATAAAATCGGATACTCGTACATTAGTCACGATAGCCAAGTGGTAGGGTGGTCGGAATTTCGAGTCAAGATACCCTCGGTCGATACCCCGTTGGCAGGCTCGTACAAATGGGCTTTTCAAAAACTTATGTATGAATTATATCTTTGGCTTGGACATAAAGACGGCGACGGCCTCACCACTTGTCACATTGTCTCGAAAATATCTTCGGTGGAAGGTGGGTAGAGGAGACTTAATTGTCTAGACTAGACCTCTGTCTACCCCTGTATAGGGAAAAGAGAAATAAAGAAATTTTTTATAAAAAAAAGATATTTTTTTCTTCGTACATTAGTTTCCGTTGCTGCACCATCCGTAACACCGAGCGTAACGCGTAATAATACATGCCCGCCTGATACAACCTGAACGGGTGGTTCAGGTTGTTTGTTATTGCCAAAGGTTAAGTATTATCATAGAGTAAACAGATAAAGATGAAAATACACAAAAGGAAAGGAACGGCTTGCATACTACACGAGTGAGGCGTGCACTCACTGTGCAAGCCCTGCGTGAGTTGCGGTGTAGCGCGCGAGCAACTCGAGAGCGCTTCCTTTTTCTTCTTGTTTCAGAGACATTTTAAAATCTTTACAAGTTTTCAAAAAAAGTATTCCCATACAATGCAATATAAATATTATGTAATAAAAGTCACAAAAACCGAGTGATGGGTTGATTGGAATTCGAGTCAAAAGACCCGAATCCGATCTCCAAATGGTGGGCTCCACCAACGAGTTTCATGTACAATGGATTTCACGTTGTCCCAAAAGATGTCTTCGGTAGAAGGTAGGTCGAAAGGACTGAATCATCTAAACAAATATCTGGGGTAGATCAATTAGGGAAGGTGTACCCAGTATTGAGAATTATGGTTGTTTTATTATGGATACTTAAAAATGAGATATGAAATAAGAATATTACACAAAGATGGCGATAGGCTCAAAACCTGTCACGCTGTCGCAACTAAGAATTTATGAAGAGTGGTTCTAAAGAGTTTAAGTATCTTTTCTGAGGAAAATACAAAAATAATAATGTAAAAAAAACTATTTTTAAGTTAAGTAGGATATCAAATTCAAGCTTAGTATAATATGTTGCCTAAAGTACCCACAGCGTTGGCTGCACCTGGGTCTTAGTATCATAAAGTTGCATAACGTAGACGAGCAAAGTGAAAATAAAATTTGCTGTAAATATCGCACAGGTGTGTTCATAAATTTCTTATTTGATAGAACTTTGTAATTCCAATGCTATTTACTATAGATATATAATAATATCTCTGTAGTGAATTTCGGCAAAGTTACGCTTGAGTCTATTTACTACTTATTGTTTGTCCTATGATATTTGAATAACTAGACGTCTGTCTACCACTATATTTGGAATTGCGTGAAGACATTTATTTATTTTATTATTTTATTTATAAGTTTTAAAAAAGTCCATTGCCTTGAAAGAGCCTTGGGGATCGAACTCTGGTCTCGTGACTCGAATTCCGATCACCCTACTAATTTATCCTTTGATGAACGAAATAAAAATTGCCTATGTCCCTCTCCAGATTCCCGATACAACACTGTAACATCTATTGAATAAAATCAATTTAAGAAGAAACATGCATTAGTAATTACTAATTAAAGTATAATTAAGTCTACAGGTGTGACCTTTGTCCTGAAATACACGCTCAAAGCTTAGTTTAGACAAGAAGCAAAATTACCAAACCAGAGTAGTTTGGTTATCGGAATTCGATTCAAGAGACCCTAGTTCGATCCACAGGTAGTGGCCTCGTATCAATATATTTTCAAAAAAATATACAATTAATATCGTTGACATAAAGACAGCGATCGGCTCACGTTGTCACCTTGTCCCAAAAAATGTCTTCTGTGAAAGGTGGGTTAAAAGTACTTAATTGGCTGGTCGTCTGACTACCTTAGTATTGGGAATAGCGTGAAAGTATTTTCATTTCTTTTTTTAAGTTTCAATTGTGTACTATTTAGATACAATGTTTTATATAAGATCCGAATTAGCTCATAAGATTTCATTAATATACACCCACGCATAATTTTGCTAATATTATTTTAAGAACTGCTTTCATCAGAGTAGCGCGTACAGCATTAAGATAAGCAGATATTAATTAAGCTTCTTACAGAGTGATAATTAAAAAGACTTAATTAATATGCGCTTATGTGAGTTCTAAATCAAGACCTCATTCATTTTCCTAATTTACGAAACTAAGCATATTACGTTGGTAAATTATACCATAATTCAAATTATGAGCTTGGAGTTGAAAAAAAGGAACTGCACGATTGAAACGGCACGTAAGATTTTCAAACATTCATGATAATTAGCTTTACATACACATATATACACATGCACATACACGCATTCGCACACACACACTGCTATCCTACTATTCCTTTATTACGTTCCATTCTATTCATGTTTAAATGCTTCTTACTCAATCACGCCAAAACGGCTAAACAGATTCGTGTGAATTTTGCACACTTGGAACAATAGGATAATTTTGAACCCGAACAAATGCAGATCTCCTATGGGAGAAACCTGAAGGTTGATTTTGATTAACGGATTTATATTTACAATGTTGGAGGGCCAGGGTGAATTACAGGCTGCTTTTGATTCCATAAATGAAGAGAACTTCGGTGTGATGCACGAACGAATTCACGTGCAGAATCTAATTTGAGAGCTATCACCTTAACGAATGTAATTGAGGTTCATGAATAAAATTGCACACAGCTACTATACGAAAGCTTTTTGAATAGTGACGTGATGGCGAAATATTAACGAGCTGCTGTAATTACCGAAATACACTACGACTCACTAACTTAACATGTTAATTTATATCATTTCCTTACAGTCACGATAGCCGAGTGGTTGGGTGGCCGGAATTTCGAGTCGAGAGACTCGGTTCGATCCCAGGTGGCAGGTTGGCACCAATGGGTTTTCAAAAAACTGGTTGGCTTTGACATAAAGACGGCGATGGGCTCACCACCTTCCACCAAAGATATTTTGGGTCAACATGACGGGTTTTAAGCCCGTCGCCGTAATTCGTACATAAGTTTGAAAAAACCCGTTGGTACGAGCATGCCATCTGGGGATCGAACTCATAAGTGAATCGGACCTTCAATATTAGTGTAACTCAGCAAAATTTCTTGCATCAACTTAGTAACTCATGCACTGTCCATCACCGCGCCTCTTTTAACTGAATACATCAATATAGTACAGAAAGCGGCGAGTAAGCTGCAATTCCGAGATAATTGTATGGCCCCTATAGCTCTGTAGGTGATTGTTGAGCTGAAAGGAGTACACTATGTTTTGATTGCATTGTTTATACATACAATAAATGTTTCAGGAATTTTTTCTTTAATACACAGTTCTATTTTTTAAATTGTGGAGTTTACTTTTGCTAATTTTCTGCTTATTTAATTTTGCTGTTTGGTTTTTTTTTACGCGTTCTTTGCTTCTAAACTTTGTGATGTGTATTGTTTTTAGTAAAGAAGGGGGAAGGAATGGGGCGCCCTTCCCCCTTCTCTGACATGACTTTTATTGTGCTTATTATTATTTTTACTACATAACTATTACATAACGACTATGGCAAATCTTCCTTACAGGAATGTTATGTATATATATTATTGTATATGTAAGTAGCAATTCTACTTACATTTATAAATTCACAATGAACGATTTGTATTTTCGAGTTTCTTCCCTTATTGCCTATTATGATACCCGCTTAAAGAAAGGCGATGGGTGTATTCGTACACCAATACGATACGGCAAATTATATTATTAGATCAAAAAAAGGTAGCTAACTATAATATGTAAATACGTAGATAGGACAACATCACATACATTGTTCTGATCCCAAAGTAACTAAAACACTTGTGTCATAGAATCAGAAACGAAGAAGGTACCACAAGCACCCGGATCCGAGACAATTTAGAAAAAGTGATTTCATGTGAGCTGGGACACCTTGAAAACCGATGTAAAGGCTACTCGACCACGGAGGTTGTCAATAAGTAGTATAAAAAAAGAGTAATGAAAATATCTTAACCAAACCAAACACTTCTCACGTGACTCTTCTAACATGATATGTATGTATGTTTGTTTCATGATATGTATGCATGTAATATGTTTTACAGTGACTGGCTATTAAAAATTAAGGATAGATCGTAGTATTTATTGATTTTCTTATAAAACTGAATTGTCCCGAGTAGAATAAATTAACATGCACATGTTTGATGGCTTGCATAATTGGCTGGCTTGGCTTGCAGACATGGCATAGCAAATGTCTCATATGACTCCTGTCCTTATAGTGATGACTTGGTTTAAGAGCTAATTGTATTCAACATTGAATCGCAAATAAAGATTTCCTGAGTCTTGTTGAAAAGATAGTCGTAAGACAGATATCCTTTTGGATTTTAACTTTTCTGTTAGTTAAATTTATGCTGGGAATTTTACTGATTCTTATTTTATTTTTTTCATTTTCATAATTATGATTTATAAAATTATAAATTATAGTTAAGAAAATTAAATAACAACGGTTTCTTCGCTAATCAAATCGTTAATTCGTTCATTTATCTCTTATAATTTATATTGGTTTCTGGTAATCTACATAAATGAGAATTTACACCACAATATAAGTTTCAATATATTTATTTATAATATTTAAGAAAGTCACGATAGCCGAGTTGTTGGGTGGTCGGAATTTTGAGTCGAGTGACCCGTGTTCGATCCCGGTGGCAGTACCAATGAGTTTTTCCAAAACTTATGCACGAATTTCATCGTTGGCTTGGACATAAAGACGGGCTCACCACCTATCACGTTGTCTCGAAATAATATACTTCGGTGGAAGGTGGGTCAAAGGGACTTAATTGTCTAGACTTGACCTCTGTCTACCCCTGTATTGGGAATTGCGTGAAGATATTTATTATTATTTTATTTAAAAAAATGAGTTATGAAATAAGAATGTTACACAAAGATGGCGATAGGCTCAAAACCTGTCACACTGTCCCAACTAAGAATTTATGTAGAGTGGTTCTAAGGGATTTAAGTGTCTTTTCTGAGGAAAATACAAAATAATAATGTAAAAAAGAACTATTTTTAAGATAAGTAGGATATCAAATTCAAGCTTAGTATAATATGTTGCCTAAAGTACCTACAGCGTTGGCTGCACCTGGGTCTTAGTATCATAAAGTTGTATAACGTAGACGAGTAAAGTGAAAATAAAATTTGCTGTAAATATCGCACAGGTGTGTTCATAAATTTCTTATTGGATGGAAGCTAAATAATTCATGTAGTATATAAACTTAGCAACAACTTTGTAATTCCAATGCTATTTACTATAGATATATAATAACATCTCTGTAGTGAATTTCGGCAAAGTTACGCTTGAGTCTATTTACTACTTATTGTTTGTCCTATGATATTTGAATAATTTAAACTTTTGAATTTACGTTTAGACGGTCTAGTTTACGATCTTAAAATAAATAAATAAATAAATATCTTCACGCAATTCCCAATACAGGGGTAGACAGAGGTCAAGTCTAGACACATAAGTCCCTTTGACCCACCTTCCACCGAAGATATTTTCGGGACAACGTGACAGGTGGTGAGCCCGTCGCCGCCTTTATGTCCAAGCCAACGATGAAATTCGTACATAAGTTTTTGAAAAACTCATTGGTACTGCCACCTGGGGATCGAACTCGGGTATCTCGACTCGAAATTCCGACCACCCAACAACTCGGCTATCGTGACTTTGGAGTTTACGATCTTGCTTTTTGGATTGGCGTTGGCTTGGACATAAAGACGGGCTCACCACCTATCACGTTGTCTCGAAATAATATACTTCGGTGGAAGGAGTGGAGGAGGAAGAGGAAAAAATATCTTGAAAGGGACTTAATTGTAGACAATAGTTGGAATTGTGTGAAGACATTTATTTATTTTATTATTTTACTTATAAGTTTTAAAAAAGTCCATTGCCTTGAAAGAGCCTTGGGGATCGAACTCTGGTCTCGTGACTCGATCACCCTACTAATTTATCCTTTTATGAACGAAATAAAAATTGCCTATGTCCCACTCCAGATTCCCGATACAACACTGTAACATCTATTGAATAAAATCAATCTAATAAGAAACATGCATTAGTAATTACTAATTAAAGTATAATTAAGTCTACAGGTGTGACCTTTGTCCTGAAATACACGCTCAAATGTTAGTTGAGACAAGAAGCAAAATCACCAAACCAGAGTAGTTTGGTGATCGGAATTCGATTCAAGAGACCCTAGTTCGATCCCCAGGTAGTGGACTCGTATCAATATATTTTCACAAAAACTTATATACAATTAATATCGTTGACACAAAGACAGAGATCCGCTCACGTTGTCCCCTTGTCCCAAAAAATGTCTTCTGTGAAAGGTGGGTTAAAAGTACTTAATTGGCTGGTCGTCTGACTACCTTAGTATTGGGAATAGCGTGAAGGTAATTTTATTTCTTTTTTTTAAGTTTCAATTGTGTACTATTTACATACAATGTTTTATATAAGATCCGAATTAGCTCATAAGATTTCATTAATATACACCCACGCATAATTTTGCTAGTATTATTTTAAGAACTGTTTTCATATCAATTAAGTTTCTTACAGAGTGATAATTAATAACACTTAATTAATATGCGCTTATGTGAGTTCTAAAGCAAGACCTCATTCATTTTCCTAATTTACGAAACTAAGCATATTACGTTGGTAAATTATACCATAATTCAAATTATGAGCTTGGAGTTGAAAATAAAGGAACTGCACGATTGAAACGGCACGTAAGATTTTCAAACATTCATGATAATTAGCTTTACATACACATATATACACATGCACATACACGCATTCGCACACACACACTGCTATCCTACTATTCCTTTATTACGTTCCATTCTATTCATGTTTAAATGCTTCTTACTCAATCACGCCAAAACGGCTAAACAGATTCGTGTGAATTTTGCACACTTGGAACAATAGGATAATTTTGAACCCGAACAATTGCAGATCTCCTATGGGAGAAATCTGAAGGTTGATTTTGATTAACGGATTTATATTTACAATGTTGGAGGGCCAGGGTGAATTACAGGCTGCTTTTGATTCCATAAATGAAGAGAACTTCAGTGTGATGCACGAACGAATTCACGTGCAGAATCTAATTTGAGAGCTATCACCTTAACGAATGTAATTGAGGTTCATGAATAAAATTGCACACAGCTACTATACGAAAGCTTTATGAATAGTGACATAATGGCGAAATATTAACGAGCTGCTGTAATGGCCTGAGCACCTGTCACGTTGTCCCGAAAATAGTCATGACTAGACCTCTGTCTTCCCCTTTATTGGGAATTGCGTGAAGATATTTATTGATTTATTTTATTTACTGGCAGTACTTGGAAATTCCACTTGTACATATAAAAACAACTTTAACATTACGTCACAATAGAAAAAATACGTTCATCACAACGGTCTGTAAAAGTACACTGTGGGGCACAGACTTCTGTGTGGGAGGATTTGTCACAATCGCCCCGCAAGGTGAGCCAATTGGCGATCGCAGAACTAAACGCCTTGCACCGATTGCAATCTCAAGGCAGTCCTTAGTCGCCTCTTACGACACCCACGGGAAGAAAGGAGGTGTAGTGTTTTTACGTCAGTACAAGGGTACAAGGGTAGACAGAAGTCTAGACAATTAAGTTCTTTCGACCCATCTTCCACCGAAGATATTTTTGGGTCAACATGACAGGTTTTAAGCCCGTCGCCGTGATTCGTACATAAGTTTGAAAAAACCCGTTGGTACGAGCATGCCATCTGGGGATCGAACTCATAAGTGAATCGGACCTTCAATATTAGTGTAACTCAGCAAAATTTCTTGCGTCAACTTGGTAACTCATGCACTGTCCATCACCGCGCCTCTTTTAACTGAATACATCGATATAGTACAGAAAGCGGCGAGTAAGCTGCAATTCCGAGATAATTGTATGGCCCCTATAGCTCTGTAGGTGACTGTTGAACTGAAAGGAGTACACTATGTATTGATTGCATTGTTTATACATACAATAAATGTTTCAGGAATTTTTTCTTTAATACACAGTTCTATTTTTTAAATTGTGGAGTTTACTTTTGCTAATTTTCTGCTTATTTAATTTTGCTGTTTGGTTTTTTTTTTACGCGTTCTTTGCTTCTAAACTTTGTGATGTGTATTGTTTTTAGTAAAGAAGGGGGAAGGAATGGGGCGCCCTTCCCCCTTCTCTGACATGACTTTTATTGTGCTTATTATTATTTTTATTACATAACGACTATGGCAAATCTTCCTTACAGGAATGTTATGTATATATATTATAGTATATGTAAGTAGCAATTCTACTTACATTTATAAATTTACATTGAACGATTTGTATTTTCGAGTTTCTTCCCTTATTGCCTATTATGATACCCGCTTAAAGAAAGGCGATGGGTGTATTCGTACACCAATACGATACGGCAAATTATATTATTAGATCAAAAAAAGGTAGCTAACTATAATATGTAAATACGTAGATAGGACAACATCACATACATTGTTCTGATCCCAAAGTAACTAAAACACTTGTGTCATAGAATCAGAAACGAAGAAGGTACCACAAGCACCCGGATCCGAGACAATTTAGAAAAAGTGATTTCATGTGAGCTGGGACACCTTGAAAACCGATGTAAAGGCTACTCGACCACGGAGGTTGTCAATAAAATGAAATATAGAGTGAATATAGAGTGATATATACAATAGAGTAATGAAAATATCTTAACCAAACCAAACACTTCTCACGTGACTCTTCTAACATGATATGTATGTATGTTTGTTACATGATATGTATGCATGTAATATGTTTTACAATGACTGGCTACTAAAAATTAAGGATAGATCGTAGTATTTATTGATTTTCTTATAAAACTGAATTGTCCCGAGTAGAATAAATTAACATGCACATGTTTGATGGCTTGCATAATTGGCTGGCTTGGCTTGCAGACATGGCATAGCAAATGTCTCATATGACTCCTGTCCTTATAGTGATGACTTGGTTTAAGAGCTAATTGTATTCAACATTGAATCGCAAATAAAGATTTCCTGAGTCTTGTTGAAAAGATAGTCGTAAGACAGATATCCTTTTGGATTTAAACTTTTCTGTTACTTAAATTTATGATGGGAATTTTACTGATTCTTATTTTTTTTTTTTTCATTTTCATAATTATGATTTATAAAATTATAAATTATAGTTAAGAAAATTAAATAACAACGGTTTCTTAGCTAATCAAATTGTTAATTCGTTCATTTATCTCTTATAAATTATATTGGTTTCTGGTAATACTACATAAACGAGAATTTACACCACAATATAAGTTTCAATATATTTATTTATAATATTTAAGAAAGTCACGATAGCCGAGTTGTTGGGTGGTCGGAATTTCGAGTCGAGAGACCCCTGTTCGATCCCGGTGGCAGTACCAATGAGTTTTTCAAAAACTTATGTACGAATTTCATCGTTGGCTTGGACATAAAGGCGGCGACGGGCTCACCACCTGTCACGTTGTCCCGAAAATATCTTCGGTGGAAGGTGGGTCAAAGGGACTTAATTGTCTAGACTTGACCTCTGTCTACCCCTGTATTGGGAATTGCGTGAAGATATTTTTATTTTTAAGAAACCAAGTTTATACAAATAGTCGAATAATAAATGCATTTTTATCTCATTTGAAAAACACATATCGTATTTAAAAACTATTTACTTCGAAGAAATTTATCGGGTTACAAGTAAGCTGGCAGGTATTTGTATACGCAGTAGATAAATTGTTGTGTCTCACAATTGGATTAAATGCACGTCTGAGTGCAGTAGAGTTATCTGTCGGGCGCCAGTCCACGCCGACATACAATGATAAAGCTCTTACAAAGTTGTACCTCAAAAAACATGCGCTGTAGCTCACAGACTGTCTGATATCTTTTTTAATTTATACAGAATAGAAATATTTCTACAGCCGCTTTCTTTATCTTACTGTCGTCCTGTACTATATTTAATATTGTTAGTTTAATGACCAATATTATAAATATTTTTAAAACATTTTTTAAAAACATAAAAAAATATATCTTCACGTTATTCCCAATACAGGGATAGACAGAGATCTAGTCTTGATTGAGTCCTTTCGACCCACTTTCCACTTTGGTGGATTTTCGGTATTTTCGGGACAACGTGACAGGTGGTAAGCCTGTCGCTGTCTTTATGTCCAAGCCAACGATATATTCGTACATAAGGTTTTGATCCCATCCCAACCCATTGGTACGAGCCTGCCACCTAGGGATCGAACTCGGGTCTCTTGACTCGAAATTCCGATCACCCAACCACTCGGCAATTGTGAATTAAAAACTTAATTTATAATAATCTATACTTCGGGTCCGTATGAACAGGATTGTTTCAGACGTTTTGACGATAACTTTTTCCGAAGAGAAGTAAAGGTCAATAACATGGCTCTAGTATTACTTTTGAGACAAATTACTCAATTCAAATACTTCGGTATTTAATTAAAACTTATCGCGGTACAGTTCCAAAGAGACTTATTTGCACTGCAGCCAAATAGGATATAATCAGTACGTTAACTGGCCTGATGCATGTGAATGTTCACGCTCCTGGGCTCACAGCAACACCACTCGGTAGCGCTTGATACCCGGCGCAACTAGGTATGAGTCATTGGTACGGACTGCCACCAAAAGATGCCACACACATGACGAGGATGCGACATATACAGATATGACGTGTGGTGTAATAGGTTTCATAAACCATGTAATATGTATATAAAACAATTGTATATAAATAAGATGTAATGTATAAATAGGACTGACCTATCTAACCACTAACCCCAGCATACCTCACTAGCTCACCTAAAGACTCCACTGTTACGTAGACATGAAATCTACCACCATTTTATTTATGACGATCTGATAGTCAAGTTGGTGATCCTGCCTTCGAAGCTATAGTTACAGTTTCATATACCGCTAGGGCCAATTTTTTGAGATGTTTATGAATATTTGTTTCGATTAGTGGATCTTAACATGTATACACTAATCTATATATATGCACTGTACGGCGATTAGTTCACCAACCACGTTGTTCCATATAAGCTTCAGTGAAATAAGGGTTAATGAGTCTTTATTGTCTATACGCCTGTCTCTTATCTAAACCCCAGTATTGGTAAAATGCGCGGTTTATTTAGAATGTTATCTAACCTTTTAATGGCTTTATTTTTGTTAGTATACAGTCAGTTACGAAATTAATTAAAATATTAGCTAGGTTCTGTCAAAGACAAAAAACTTTTGTCTTCACAACAACGTTTTAACGTAGATCAAACTAAACTCTGAAGTTTAAAATTAAATTAATAATGTTTAGATTTTCTTAGTGCGTATATAATAAAGCGTAAAAGTGATTGCTGTTAAAACTTTTTAACATAAATATAATTTTATGTTGGACTTATTTTATACTAAACACGTATTAAGAATCTGGAGACGCGAGTACGATCGAGTACAGAGTTCGAGGAGTTCCTCCTGGGGATCTCTACTCCATCAATATATTTTGTCGAAAATTGTACGTACGTATGTACGAATTGTGTATGTACGAATTGTGTCGTCGGCTTAGACGGTAAGACAACGATAGGCTCACCTCCAGTCACGCTATCCCAAAATAAGGTCTAGTGGGTCGAAAAGACAAAATATTATTTAATGCATCCTGAGGTATTCGGAGGCATATTCTAACTACCCCAGAATTCGGAACTCGTAAATTAGCTAATTATTAGGAATTCGTGAAAATAAATCCATCTCGAACCCGGGACCTCATCCCGGGTTCGATTCCCGGTCGGGTTAATATAGAAAAACCACTTTTTCTAAATTTTCACGGATCAGGGTGTTTATGGGCCATCGTTGTTTCCAATTCCCATACCTCAAGTGCTTTAGTTTTTACATAAAGATTGGAGAAATGTATGTGATGATGTCTTTATCTATATACTTAGTCTATATCCATATTGTTAATCAAATAGTTAAAAACGGCTAAACTAATGATATAAGAATCCGGTGTACCGACTAGTTTCGGACCTATCAGAGGTCCTTCATCATGGTGAGTGGAATGAGTTCGCGCACGCGTCCCTTCTCGCACTGCGCGCCAGAGCGCGCAACGCGCTGCTCGACGTGGTAGGGAGCGTGTGCTGTGCCGGCGGTGACGAAGAATATGCCGAGGGCGATGCGTCTATGTTGTTGCTTGAGTTTAGGAGCGCACGAAATGTACTCACAATAATGTTGTGAAAGCATTTTGTGTGTACATGTAGTGTAGCTCGCGACCCCTACCCTGCCTGGCCGCGCGTTGCGCGCTCAGTTAAACCGTTTTTAACTATTTGATAATGTCTCATGAACCATGTTTTCATGGTTGTAAGCGACCAGGTCATTACCATACAAGAAGTGTTTCTTCAAGCAATATAACGGAGCAATAGATTAGGGATATTTATTTCAATTGTTGGGGATGCCGTTATTTCAATCATTTCTTTGTTACACAATGTAAAACAAGGTGCAACATTTCATCGCTGCACTAGAGACTCCTACTTAATGTTGCACTAGTCTTCATCTTTCTTCTTTTAGTCGGAATATTTAAAGCATTCTAACTAAATTAACATGTATTATTATAACCTAATTTGCAACATGAGTAAGCTTATTAATTGTAACTACTTTTTTTCTTAACTATTTTTGTTTCTATGTTGTTACCGGTTTGTGTGTTTGTGATACCTTCGTTGTTACTGATTCCATATAAGTAGTGCTTTAGGTACTTACCTACTTTGGGATCAAAGCAATTTAAATGATATTTTACATATTTAGATGCATTGATTAGAAAACTGTACAATAAATATTAACACAATATTTAAATGATAAGTTATTAACAAACATATGAGTAAGAACATAAAATATGGATACTAACGCTTTCGCAAAGTTTTACTAACTTAGGTAGGCAACAATTTTCGGCGCGACAGCTTTTAAAAACTTAATTATAACTTTATTAAAATCTTCTTTGTAATATAAGGAAAGTGCTTGTTGAAGAAACGTACTCCTTTGCGGATAATATAATTATAACAAAATAATAAATATTTCCACGCAATTTCCAATACAGGAGTAGATAGAGGTCTATTCTAGACATTTAAGTCCCTTTGACCCACTTTCAGGTGGTAAGCCCGTCGCCCTAATTATTTCCAAGCCAACGATATAATTCGTACATAAGTTTTTAAAAACCCATAGGTACGAGCCTGGAATCTGGCTCGAGTCTGGCACCCAACCACTCGGCTATCGTGACTTCTCTCTTATAATAATATTAATATAATTATAATATACCGGATGGATCGAAAACCTTTAAAATGATCGATACTGGTGGCTAGATAATTTATCATCTGAGATCGGAATTTGAGTCAAGAGACCCGAGTTCGATCCACTAGTGATAGGTTCGTGACAAAGGGTTTTTCCAAAACTTATGTCCGATATTTATCGTTTGTTTGGATCTTTATGTCCAAACAAACGATAAATATCGGCTTTAGTATGTATTCATCTAGTATTATTTACGTATATTCCTGTAATTTGCTCTATATCTATGTAATGATTTTAAGTATGTTTTGGTTTTGTCTCTTTAACTAATTTCACCATACCATAGGTTGACTGGAAGATAATGCCTATAATCATTAAGTCACCTTTGTGTGACCTTCTATAATGAACCTCATTAAATATTTAATAAATAAATAAATAAAGACGGCGACAGGCTCACCACTTGTCACGTTGTGCCAAAATATGTCTTTAATAAAAGATGGGTCGAAAGTACTTAATTGTCTAGACCTCTGTCTAGCCGAGTATTGGGGATTGTCTGAAGATGTTTTTTTACTAGTAGTTACGCCAATTGGCGTCAGTTCTAACGCCAATCGGCTGACTTACCAGCTGGGCGTCACAAATTCTCAGTACGTTTCAGCTCCAGCGCGCCCAAGAGCTAGAATAAGAATTCTCGATAATACCGACTGGGAGGAGAAACGCGTATCGCTTATTTATCGGTGTTGGCGTATGTTAGCCGGTTTAGTGATGTTATTTTTTTCTCTTTGGACCAGATAACATATGCTATTTATTGGATTTGCATACGAATAGGTGCAAGGTAATTTTATGGTAACATCTTTATATTGTATGAAGTCAAATGCAGGATATGAGCCTTTCCCATAAGGACGATTTGTCATAATCGCCGTGCATAACAAGGATTAGACTTAGATTAGACTCAGTACCAGACCCCTTGACCCTTAATTTGCATTACGTTTTGGTACTTTTCATAATGGTTTTCCGAATAGTCTGAAGAAAATGGTGCCATATTCATCATACGGTAAGAAAAGGACTCATTTTCTTAAAAAAAAAAAAGTTTGTAATACGCCTCTTTTTGCGTAGAGACTGAAAAACTAATAAAAAAATACATAGAAACATATATAGAGACAACATCACATACATTGTATATATACAGAGTTAGTAAGTAGCTAAAGCAATTGTAACTAAAGAATCAGAAGGAAGAAAAAGCTTTTTAGTAATAAGACCGCCTAATGTACCATTTTGTTGTTCCTTATGATTGTGTATTAATCTTAAATTATGGTGTATAATAAAGAATATATAAATGAAATACAAGAATCAGAAAGAACGAAGCTACCACAAACACAGAGACTTGGGAAAATGTAGAAAAATGTTTTCTACTTGTAACACCACCGACAATCGATCTGGGACCTCAACGCCAGCGACACCATGAAAACCTGTGTGTCTTCCATTCAATTTTAATTAGTACGTGTCTTCCTTATGTGACAGAACTCGAGACATCTGATTTAGATGACCCGTCCACACGGTAATCCTGAACGTTTGTGAACATTCGTATACAAATCTTTACTACAAACCTTTTAAAATGATCGATACTGGTGGCTAGATAATTTATCATCTGAGATCGGAATTTGAGTCAAGAGACCCGAGTTCGATCCACTAGTGATAGGTTCGTGACAAAGGGTTTTCCAAAACTTATGTCCGATATTTATCGTTTGTTTGGATCTTTATGTCCAAACAAACGATAAATATCGGCTTTAGTATGTATTCATCTAGTATTATTTACGTATATTCCTGTAATTTGCTCTATATCTATGTAATGATTTTAAGTATGTTTTGGTTTTGTCTCTTTAACTAATTTCACCATACCATAGGTTGACTGGAAGATAATGCCTATAATCATTAAGTCACCTTTGTGTGACCTTCTATAATGAACCTCATTAAATATTTAATAAATAAATAAATAAATAAATAAAGACGGCGACAGGCTCACCACTTGTCACGTTGTGCCAAAATATGTCTTTAATAAAAGATGGGTCGAAAGTACTTAATTGTCTAGACCTCTGTCTAGCCGAGTATTGGGGATTGTCTGAAGATGTTTTTTTACTAGTAGTTACGCCAATTGGCGTCAGTTCTAACGCCAATCGGCTGACTTACCAGCTGGGCGTCACAAATTCTCAGTACGTTTCAGCTCCAGCGCGCCCAAGAGCTAGAATAAGAATTCTCGATAATACCGACTGGGAGGAGAAACGCGTATCGCTTATTTATCGGTGTTGGCGTATGTTAGCCGGTTTAGTGATGTTATTTTTTTCTCTTTGGACCAGATAACATATGCTATTTATTGGATTTGCATACGAATAGGTGCAAGGTAATTTTATGGTAACATCTTTATATTGTATGAAGTCAAATGCAGGATATGAGCCTTTCCCATAAGGACGATTTGTCATAATCGCCGTGCATAACAAGGATTAGACTTAGATTAGACTCAGTACCAGACCCCTTGACCCTTAATTTGCATTACGTTTTGGTACTTTTCATAATGGTTTTCCGAATAGTCTGAAGAAAATGGTGCCATATTCATCATACGGTAAGAAAAGGACTCATTTTCTTAAAAAAGTTTGTAATACGCCTCTTTTTGCGTAGAGACTGAAAAACTAATAAAAAAATACATAGAAACATATATAGAGACAACATCACATACATTGTATATATACAGAGTTAGTAAGTAGCTAAAGCAATTGTAACTAAAGAATCAGAAGGAAGAAAAAGCTTTTTAGTAATAAGACCGCCTAATGTACCATTTTGTTGTTCCTTATGATTGTGTATTAATCTTAAATTATGGTGTATAATAAAGAATATATAAATGAAATACAAGAATCAGAAAGAACGAAGCTACCACAAACACAGAGACTTGGGAAAATGTAGAAAAATGTTTTCTACTTGTAACACCACCGACAATCGATCTGGGACCTCAACGCCAGCGACACCATGAAAACCTGTGTGTCTTCCATTCAATTTTAATTAGTACGTGTCTTCCTTATGTGACAGAACTCGAGACATCTGATTTAGATGACCCGTCCACACGGTAATCCTGAACGTTTGTGAACATTCGTATACAAATCTTTACTACAAACCTTTAAAATGTATAAAAACTGTGCAAATAGGCAATTTATTAAATTCTTCGACGTCATTCACTAGTTGAATTCTTTTCCGAACAAAAGTTAATATTTCTAAAAGAATTGGCTTCATTTTCATTCTCATGAGAGTTATTGGATTTCGTAAAATATTCTCATGTATGATTGATGCTGTCACTGTCAGATACCAATTATGAAAGTCACAGTCAAAGTACACAAATAAAATTGTCCTTAAAATGTTTAATATGTAATGTATTACGACCTCCGTGGACGATTGGCGTATCCACCGGTTTTTAAGGTATCGCCATGTCGAGGTCCCAGGTTCGATTCGCAGTTGAGTCAATGTAGAAAAACCACCTTTTCTTCATTTTCTCAGGTCTGGGTGTTTGTGGTGCATTCGTTGTTTTCGATTCCCATACCACAAGTGTTTTAGCATCTTACATTGGGATCGAAGCAATGTATGTGATGTTGTCCCTATCTATCAATCTATCTATCCAACTAAAGCAATTCGATATGAAGAATATTCTCAGATAATTATTAGCACTTACTTACTTATTTAACAGATCATTTGGGAGGATATTCCGTAATCGCCATCCTTGGCAAGAAAAAGGCGATAGCAGAAGCAGAAACCCCGCACTGTAAACGCGTATATACGAGTATGTACCTATCGGCAGACATTATCACATACATGGCTTTCCTCTTAGTCGCCTTTTATGACAACCACGGGAAGAAAAGTAAGGTACTATATTTGCGACAATAGCTCACAGCCACACAAAATTTCATCAAAATCGAGAAAATAATTTGCTCAAATCGATAAAGTCTTTCTTAATTCACTATTTTTGTAAAATAAAAAAAATAAAGTGAAATAAAATATCTTCACGCCATTCCCAATACAGAGGTAAGTCCATTCGACCTACCTTCCACCGAAGATATTTTAGGGACAACGTGACAGGTGGTGTGCCCATCGCCGTCTTTATGTGAAAGCCAACGATATAATTCCTAAATAAGTTCTTGAAAAACCCATTGAAGCCGACCACCTGGGGATCGAACTCGGGTCTCTTGACTCGAAATTCCGACCACCCAACCACTCTACTTAACATTAACCTCCCCAAGGCAAAAAGCTCGTTAATGGGGCAACCCATGTCCTACAAAATAAAATTAATTTCAAATGTCGAACACAGCACTTACATGTAGAAATGAAACACATTATTTCGAAAGTAAAAATTTAGTTTAAAACGCTCGCAATTTTCAGACCCTTTATAACAAGCTCTCTGAAAAATTACACACATTTCCTCCCGGTGACATCTCTTAGAAGTAATTGCGTTTATTGTTAACTGTCCTACATTCACGCCCAAGAACGATAGAGTTCATCGTTCGCTTCATTTTTGTTACATATATACGAGTGAGATAAATAAAAAAACATTTTTAAGCTTTTGTGATACACTTATATATCACAGAAAACATAATGATTTCTTGTACTTACCCGAATACTACACATTTTAAATAAAACGATTTTCGGATTTTATCGCATTTTTAATTAGTTTTTACAAAATATTTTTATTTCCCGTCGTTTCGGACGAGACGTCTTGACTAGACAATTAAGTCCCTTCGACCCACCTTCCACCGAAGATATTTTCGGGACAACGTGACAGGTGGTGAGCCCCTCGCAAGTCTTTATGCCTAAGCCAACTATATTATTCGAAGAAGGGAGGCAAACGAGCAGGTGGCTCACGTGATGGTAAGTGATTACCGCCGCCCATGAACATCCGCAATACCAGAGGCATAGCAGATGCGTTGCCAGCCTTAGAGAAAGGTATAGGCTCTTTTCTTGAAGGTCGTCGTCTAAGTCGTTTCGGTCCGAAAAAACCGCTAACGGTAGCACATTCCATAAAGTGCAAGTGTGTGGCAGAAAATTCCGCGAAAAACGCACAGTGGTGGAATGCCAAGCATCAAGATGGTGTTGATGGAATTTTTGACTATACCGTAAGGTGCGTTTTAGTGGCCTATGTTAACTATGGTATATATTTCTAACAGTGGTAGAGCCACGCATCAGCTTTTGTTGTTGCATGAATGGGCCGGCTCGACCGGGGAAGTACCACGACCTCACAGAATACCGGCGTGAAGTAGAAGTCTAACAATCTGCGTTTTGTCTGGTGAGTGCAGGTAACCGGTGGCACACACCCCTCCCCAATTCTCCATGGGGGCACTCTAAGGCCGGCAAAGCATCTGCTATGCCTCTGGTATTGCAGTGTTCAAGGGCGGCGGTAATCACGTGAGACCAATTACATCGAATTTTTTAAAGAAACTTTTTCACTTTCTATACAGGATAACGATCAACTCTGACAGATTATTGATTTAGATGATTCTGATAGTTAATTGACTCAGGCGTTACTTTGCGGAAATTCATTGTAAAGTTGTTATTGAAAAAATTACTTCGCAACCCTCCGCATGAAAATATAAAAAGGTATATGTTACCTAGTCCGAAGAGAAGAAGAGAGAGAGAGAGAGAGAGAGAGCACCACCCTCCCTCCCACAGATGCGTGCACTAATTCCACAGATGTGTGCACTAATTCCACTGTATGCACCACCACCACTACACTCAAACCAGGTAACATATACCACCACCGATATACCTTTTTATATTTTCATGCGGAGGGTTGCGAAGTAATTTTTTCAATAACAACTTTAGATGATTCTGGCAGGTTTGGGGTAAATTTAAAGTAAATGTAAAGTTGGTAGTCTCCTTCTCTGTATATGAGTCGTTTGGATGTAATAAACACTTACCTAATAGTGCCGCCGAATAGCAGTGTTGCTATTAAATTAAAAATGAATTTAAAAAAATTAAATATCATTTTCATTTAATGCGAAAAGTCTAGCATGACTTGCAAGTTTGAAATTCAATAAAAATTGCATCATAGCTATGTTATATTTCGATTTGAAGGGTGTAGAGAGCATGCGTACTTGCTGGCTATGAGGCGTCCCTTATTAATTCTCGGATATAAAAATGCGTCCGTAAAATTTTCCTTTTGTAATAGTTTGCAATTACTATGAGCTTCAGTAGTTACTCACCATGATGCTTGTATAATACCGTGAGTTTGATTTTTCTATGATCCCATTCAAAAATATATTAACCGTACAACTAGTTGTTTTCTGCTTATAAAATCTTTAGTACTGTTTTTTATCTGAGTGGTTGGTTGACCGAAATTCGTGTCAAGAGATCCGAGTTCGATATCCAGGTGGTAGGGTAGTAGCAATGAATATTTTTAAAATTATTTACATCGTTATAATTTTTCAAAACTTATTATGAAGACGAAGACAGGCTAATTATCTGTCACGTTGTCCCAAAAAATATTTTCCATAAAAGGTGGGACGAAAGGATTTAATTGTATACAACTCTGCCTTACTCAGTATTGAAAATGGCTTGAAGTTATCTGCAAAATGTAAATACATAATGTTACAAATTACAAAACGGATACCGATGAGTTACTTGAACAAGGTTAACAAAGAAGAGAAACCGTTTGAAGAGTTTGTTTTGTAATTACAGCGGGCCGTAGGTAAATACTAACAAAGTAAATAAACATCCGATGCCTTTTGTAAAACGTTATTACAACAATTGTGCGGTTAAATAATTTTAATCAGTATCAGATATTTTTCAAGTATATTGTAAATATATAAATAAAATATTTTCACGCAATTCCCAATACCCCTGTATTGTATAGGCAGAGGTCTAGTCTAGACAATTAAGTCCCTTCGACCCACCTTCCACAGATATTTTCGGGACAACGTGACAGGTGGTGAGCCTGTCGCCGTCTTTATGTCCAAGCCAACGATACAATTAACACATAAAATTTTTAAAAATCCATTGGTACGAGCCTGCCACCTAGGCGTCGAACTCGGGGCTGTTGACTCGAAATTCCGACCACCCAACCACTCGGCTACTCGGCGTGACTTATAAGTAAAAGTATATTGTTATTTAATAAATACGTCATATAATTGTAACACTTATTTCGTTGTACCTGTTTTCGTGGTATCGCTAGGTCTGAGATCCCGGGTTCGGTTCCCGGTCAGGTCATTGCAGAAAAAAAGAAAAAAGTTTTCTACATTTTCTCGGGTCTGGGTGTTTGTAATACCTTCGTTGTTTCTGCTTCCAAAATATAAGATTAAGCTACTTACTTTGGGATTATAATTTTGTCCTATCAATGTATGCACGTATATCTAATTTCCAATTCTTAGTTTTTGAGATATTCAGATATCTTTACCTGACTATAATTCTTTGTTAGTAAGAGCAGGACTCCCATTTCCATATAGACATATGTTACCATGTGGTTCACAGAGTTGTTAACCACCAGCGTGGACCACTACCACAGGAGTGTACACCACTAGTGCATAGTGCACCACCATGACAAAGTAGTGCGATGATGGTTCAATAAAAATAAATATAAAAATATAAATATTTCTTCACGCAATTCCCAATACACGGGTAGACCGAGGACTAGTTTAGACAATTAAGTCCCTTCGATAAGCATTCAGCAAGTCACGATCGCCGAGTGGTTAGGTGGTCGGAATTTGAATCGAGAGACCTGAGTTCGATCCCAAGGCTCGTATTATTGACTTGGACATACTTGAACGGATTCACCACCTTTTATGTTGTCCCAAAAATGTCTTCGGTGGAAGATAGGTCGAAGGAACTAATTTTCGAGATCTCTGTCTACCCTGTATTGGAAATGGCGTAAAGATATTTATTCATTAATTATTTGTTTTGAAATTCGAA
The DNA here is from genome assembly GCA_029286605.1 of Sericinus montela. NCBI lineage: Eukaryota > Metazoa > Arthropoda > Insecta > Lepidoptera > Papilionidae > Sericinus > Sericinus montela. Next base: position 81,509 of record JAGSMR010000455.1, read on the forward strand.
CTCGGACTACCTAAGAAATCAAGATATGTAAACCATAATACAGCAACATCGTAATGTAAAATTATATTTATTAAGTTTTACAGGTTTCGATTTGGCAGTCATAAATACATGAATTGTCTGTACGAGTCAAGTTGTCAAATCTTATTAACTTCAAATGGCTTTTCTTTAGAAGCGAATTGTTTCGAGTATTATCATCATGTTGAAGATAACTTTCGTACATGTCAAAAATGGGAAAAGTTTTCTTTCATTTCATTGTTTACTTGACGATTTTCATTGTTTGAGATAAAACGCCCTGTTTAATTAATAAATTAAAGTATTTAATTGATGATTTATATAATAATTATATAATAATATTTATATAATAATTTATGTAATAATCTTTGCTGAAAATATTTACTTTTCAAGTTAACTGTTATTGGATTATACTCCTTTTCCTCTTGTATTATATTGATTTAATGGTTATTTTTGTACCTGTAGTATTCGACTGTCTCCGATAAAGATGGGCATGACAGTCGCGTTAATACTAGTAAATACATAGATAGGGACAGCATCACATACATAAAAATATAAAGCGTCTAAAATTAAGGAAGATAACTTTTAATGAAGAATAGAATTAAAACAGAATAGAATTAATATTAAATGAATAAAAGAATTATAGTTAGGAATTATAGTTATTATTTTTCTTTTGGTATTCAAATTTACTGGTTTGATATAATGTTTTGGATTCTAATTATAGAAATTTATATTTATTTTACTATGATTGTTTTTCGCATGTTAGCATTTTCGTAACTTTTTACTAGAATGTTTTATAAATAAAAAAAAGTAATAAAAATTCCTTGTCCAACCCTGCTTGGAATTTCCCATTTCCTCAGAATTTTCGGAACAAAAATATAACAAGCTAGACTTCTATGCAAAGTTCTTTTACACGACATTATATCACACGTTTATATATTACATATATCTAGAATTTTACCATTAAATACAACTTGTAGGCGACGACTACATACGAGGAGAGAGGCGACTAAAACTCTCATATAAGTACCTCGGTGTACTCGTACATGTGCAGCAAGTTATAAAGAAAAGATTAAAATTTTGATAACAGTTGTATTTTCACAATATTTATTCTTCTGAAAGTGAAAATGCTTAGATTACCACAAAATTAAAAGACATTTTGTATATTTCAATTGTTGTGCTTAAACTTCAGTGAAAAAAAGGTCGGAAGGACTTATTATGTAGACCTCTGCCTGTACCAGTATCAGAAATTGCGTCAAAATATAAAGAAAAAATGGTTTTCCAGCGTACTTCAAGTTGTTTTATTCCTCCGAGTGTTTCGGTAACTTATTTGGGCGGATTTCGGTCACCACTTACTAAGTCAGTCCATTGTCTATTTTTGTAGCGTTGTAGGTAAAAACATTCGCAAATTATTAATATTTATATATTAAGTTTCAAACAATTAAACACTTAAAAAAATAAAAATTTAAGCACTTTGCCTGTTATCCATTGGTATTTCAATTGTTACATTAAAATTAAAATCAATAAAAATTATTAAATTAATAATTTTTATTATTAAATTAAATTGATTTTACTATCAAATTAATAATTTTCATTGATTTCTTAAAATTAAATTGTCAAGTCACGATAGACGAGTGGAAGGGTGGTCAGAAATTCGAGTCGAGAGACCCGAGTGGTCCCCAGGTGGCAGGCTCGTACCAATGGGTTTTCAAAAACTTATGTACGAATTATATCGTTGGCTTGAACGTTGAGACGGCGACGAATTCACCACCTCTTCACGTTGTCCAAAAATATTGTCTAGACTAGACCTCTGTCTACCCCTGTATTGGGAATTGCGGGAAGATATTTATTTATTTAATAAAATTATTTCAATACAATTTCTTGTATTAACTCTTGTTATTGTGAAAGCAACGAAACTTAAGCCAAAACCTTTTTGAATGTACCGATGAACTTGAACGGAAAACCGTCCGCTAAGTTCTTTCATGAGCGATACCTTTTAGTTGGTATTTATTTAAGACGAGGGGAAAGATTTTAAGACCCACTCAATTATAAAAGCAAACTTTTCGATTGGTTTAAGTAGTTTTCTTTGAGTGAAATGTTTTGTTTTATTAGTTTCTGGAATTTAATTTAGTGCAAATAGTGTTATGGATTAGGGTGCGTGCTGTGAAACGTGCGCCGCAAGTTCGAGACCGCATCGCTTCAGATATAATTACTGATGCATAGTTAGTGTTGCTAGTGCATTTCGTAAGACTCCATGCTCTTTGCATTTCCTACCACAACGCCACGAATATATTTGATGCAACTTAAAATGTTTAGCGGTTGATATATAAATATGGCAGACTTCATTTTTATGTTCACTTTTTATTTCTTCTTCCCAATTTGAAACTCACCATGAATCCTCAACATCACGCGCTCGATGCTCCTTTTCACGTGCCTAATTTTGATCGCCTTTTTATATGGAAATATTTATATCACACTGACCCTGCCTTCGAAGCAAAGGGTTATGAATTCGAATCCCGTTCGGAGCAAACATTGTGTAATGAATACGAGTCATGGATTTTTATATGTTTATATGATATTTTTGTGTAAGTGTAACGGCGACAGGTTTAACGTCTGTCACGATGTTCCAAATAAGCTTCAATTAACGCCGTGATATGTGAGTTTAAAGGACTGCGCTGTCTAGACTTCTACCGACCCCACTAATGGAAAATTGTGTAAAAATATAATCATAACAATAAGTGGTTCCATAGAGAAATATTTACTTTAACTACCTTTAAACCTAATTAGTGAAACGAAATTTCAGAATTTCAAAGGACCAAAAAAGGAACACAGAAAAATCTTCATCCCAACAGAGTCACAAGGTAAAACTCTGTTCAGAAAGCAATCTCTTTTAATTACGGAGCTGACATTAAAAGACCTTTGTGCAATGTGTTTGTGTGAAGCAGAAATGCGCTTTGAGTTCTCTAATTACTGCTAGCATAAGTCGAATGAACGCAATTTCGAGAACTGGATTGAATATGCACCACATGCATGTACAGAGTGATGCAACTAATAAGAGTATATATACATACATAACGGCCTGTAAATGTCCAATGCATGACATCAAATCTCTCCCGTACGATAGGGTTTCGGTAACATCACGCTTGGAAAGCGGATTAGCGATTGCAGTACCAGGCACCTCACAATATAAACGCTGCTGTCCGTTACCGGTCGGCTCATATCTGGTTTAAAAACGACATTTGCAATTCGATTAGTCACCTCTTACGAAACCCACGGGAAGAAAGGAGGTGCTGTATTCTTACGCCGGTATTTCGCGTTCATAATGTAAGTATAATAATGATAATTATATAAAAATGAAAAAATAAATATAATAAAGTAAACAACCAGTGCGTGTTACCAGTGATGACTTTTTTATTTACTTATTTTGTTCTATATAAAAATCTAAAATCTGAAACGTGGTCTTTCATGAAGCCAAATGAGGAATCTCAAAAATGCACAGCTAGCCATGGAAAAAAGTGTTTATCAGCGTGACCAGTACCAGCGTAACCGACACAGCTGTAACTGTAACTGTTAACATGCTTAAGTAGCAATAAGCCGGCCACATAGCTGAATTGACAACCGTCTGGAAAGAAAGGTTCTCGAGTGGCAGCCTCGTACAGACAGACGCAATGTAAGACAACCTCCAATATAATATAAGATGGCACAATACCCTTCTGTGTAAAAATCTTTAGGAGAGGACTATGTTCAACGGTAGACTTTTGATAGACTGTTATGATGATAAAATCGGATACTCGTACATTAGTCACGATAGCCGAGTGGTAGGGTGGTCGGAATTTCGAGTCAAGAGACCCGAGTTCGATCCCCCGTTGGCAGGCTCGTACTAATGGGCTTTTCAAAAACTTTTGTATGAATTATATCTTTGGCTCGGACATAAAGACGGCGACGGCCTCACCACTTGTCACATTGTCTCGAAAATATCTTCGGTGGAAGGTGGGTAGAGGAGACTTAATTGTCTAGACTAGACCTCTGTCTACCCCTGTATAGGGAAAAGCGTGAAGACATTTTTTCTTCGTACATTAGTTTCCGTTGCAGCACCACCCGCTCGCCACTCGGGTGCCAGCTACACGCTGTGCGCGAACGTTGCGCTAGCCGCTAGTGTTTACACCAAGCGTAACGCGTATTAATACCTGCCCGCTCACCCGCTCAGGTTGTTTGTTATTGCCAAAGGTTAAGTATTATCATAGAGTAAACAGAAAAAGATGAAAATACGCAAAAGAAAAGGAACTGCTTGCATACTACACGAGTGTGGCGTGCACTCACTGTGCCAGCCCTGCGTGAGTTGCGGTGTAGCGCGCGAGCAACTCGCGAGCGCTTCCTTTTTCTACTTGTTTCAGAGACATTTTAAAATCTTTACAAGTTTTCAAAAAAGTATTCCCATATAATGCAATATAAATATTATGTAATAAAATTCACGGAAGCCAAGTGATGGGATGATTGGAATTCGAGTCAAAAGACCCGAATCCGATCTCCAAATGGTGGGCTCCACCTACGTGTACAATGGATTTCACGGTGTCCCAAAAGATATCTTCGGTAAAGGTGGGTCGAAAGGATTAACATATCTAGACAAATATCTGGAGTAGACAGAGGTGTACCTAGTATTGAGAATAGCACGAAAATATTGTTTTATTATGTATACTTAAAAATGAGAAATTAAATAAGAATATTACACAACGATGGCGATGGACTCACAACCTGTCACGCCGTCCCAACTAAGAATTTATGAAGAGTGGTTCAAAGGGATTTAAGTGTCATTTTCTGAGAATGTAATAATATAAAAACTATTTTAAGATAAGTAAGATATCAAATTCAAGCTAAGTATAATATGTTGCTTAAAGTACCCACAGCGTTGGCTACACCTGGATCTTAGCATCATAAAGTTGCATAACGTAGACGAGTAAAGTGAAAATAAAAGTTGCTGTAAATATCGCACAGGTGTGTTCGTAAATTTCTTATTGGAAAGAAGCTAAAATAATTCATGTAGTATATAAACTCAGCAACAACTCTGTAATTCCTATGCTATTTACTATAGATATAATAACATCTCTGTAGTGAATTTCGGCAAAGTTACGCTTGAGTCTATTTACTACTTATTGTTTGTCATATAAAATTTGAATCATTTAAACTTTTGAATTTACATTTGGATGGTCTAGTTTACGATCTAGCTTTTTGCCTACTTAGTTTCCAGGATAGCTGAGGGTTTTGATTTGCTTCCGAATCAGGAAACTTGAAAGAATGTATAAAATAAATAGTTTCTGCCCTCGACTTAGTCTGCGTATTATTTAACCTTAATAAACTATCTTCACGCCATTCCCAATACAAGGGCAGACAGAGGTCTCGACAATTAAGTCTTTTCGACCCACCTTCCACCGAAGACATTTTGGGATAACGTGACAGGTGGTAAGCCCGTCGCCGTCTTTATGCCCAAGCCAACAATATAAATCGTACATAAGTTTTAAAAACGAAGAGTCACCATAGCCGAGTGTTTGGGTGGTCGGAATTTCGAGTCAAGAGACCCGAGTTCGATCCCCAGGTAGTGGCCTCGTATCAGTATGTTTTACAAGACTTATGTACAATTAATATCGTTGACATAAAAACGGCGACCGGCTCACGTTGTCACGATGTCCCAAAAATGTCTTCGGTGAAAGGTGGGTTAAAAGTACTTAATTGTCTAGTCGTCTGACTACCTCAGTATTAGGAATAGCGTGAAGGTGTTTTTATTTTTTAGGTATCATTTGTTTACTATTTAGATACAAGGTTTTATATATCTGATCAGAATTAGCTCATTTAGTTACGTCATTAAGTCCCGATAGGCGAGTGGTTGGGTGATCGAAATTCGATTCAAGAGACCCTAGTTCGTTCCCCAGGTAGTGGCCTCGTATCAGTATGTTTTTACAAAGACTTATGTACAATTAATATCGTTGACATAAAAACGGCGACCGGCTCACGTTGTCACGATGTCCCAAAAAATGTCTTCGGTGAAAGGTGGGTTAAAAGTACTTAATTGTCTAGTCGTCTGACTACCTCAGTATTGGGAATAGCGTGAAGGTGTTTTTATTTTTTTTAGGTATCATTTGTTTACTATTTAGATACAAGGTTTTATATATCTGATCAGAATTAGCTCATTTAGTTACGTCATTAAGTCCCGATAGGCGAGTGGTTGGGTGATCGAAATTCGATTCAAGAGACCTAGTTCGATCCCCAGGTAGTGGCCTCGTATCAGTATGTTTTACAAGACTTATGTACAATTAATATCGTTGACATAAAAACGGCGACCGGCTCACGTTGTCACGATGTCCCAAAAATATCTTCGGTGAAAGGTGGGTTAAAAGTACTTAATTGTCTAGTCGTCTGACTACCTCAGTATTGGGAATAGCGTGAAGGTGTTTTTATTTTTAGGTATCATTTGTTTACTATTTAGATACAAGGTTTTATATATCTGATCAGAATTAGCTCATTTAGTTACGTCATTAAGTCCCGATAGGCGAGTGGTTGGGTGATCGAAATTCGATTCAAGAGACCTAGTTCGATCCCCAGGTGGCAGGCTCGTAACAATGGGTTTTCAATAACTTTTGTACGAATTTTATCGTTGGCTTACTGCAACAGTTTCACCACCTGTCACGTTTTCCCGAAAATATCTTTGGTGGAAGGTGGGTCGAAGGGACTTCTTTGTTTTGTCTAGATCTCTGACTACCCCTGTATTGGGAATTGCGTGAAGATATTTATTTATTCTATTTATACAAGGTTTTATATATCTGATCAGAATTAGCTCATTTAGTTACGTCATTAAGTCCCGATAGGCGAGTGGTTGGGTGATCGAAATTCGATTCAAGAGACCTAGTTCGATCCCCAGGTAGTGGCCTCGTATCAGTATGTTTTACAAGACTTATGTACAATTAATATCGTTGACATAAAAACGGCGACCGGCTCACGTTGTCACGATGTCCCAAAAATATCTTCGGTGAAAGGTGGGTTAAAAGTACTTAATTGTCTAGTCGTCTGACTACCTCAGTATTGGGAATAGCGTGAAGGTGTTTTTATTTTTAGGTATCATTTGTTTACTATTTAGATACAAGGTTTTATATATCTGATCAGAATTAGCTCATTTAGTTACGTCATTAAGTCCCGATAGGCGAGTGGTTGGGTGATCGAAATTCGATTCAAGAGACCTAGTTCGATCCCCAGGTGGCAGGCTCGTAACAATGGGTTTTCAATAACTTTTGTACGAATTTTATCGTTGGCTTACTGCAACAGTTTCACCACCTGTCACGTTTTCCCGAAAATATCTTTGGTGGAAGGTGGGTCGAAGGGACTTCTTTGTTTTGTCTAGATCTCTGACTACCCCTGTATTGGGAATTGCGTGAAGATATTGATTATTTTATTTATAGAATCAGCTCATAAGATTTCATTAATATACATCCACGCATAATTTTGCTAATATTATTTTAAGAACTGTTTTCATCACTGTAACGTAAGCAGAATTAACATAAGCAGATATTAATTAAGCTTCTTACAGAGTCATAATTAATAAGACTTAATTAATATGCGCTTATGTGAGTTCTAAATCAAGACCTCATTCATTTCCTAATTTATGAAACTGAGCATATTACGTTGGTAAATTATACCATAATTCAAATTATGAGCTTGGAGTTTAAAATGAAGGAACTGCACGATTTAAAGGGAACGTAAGATTTCCAAACATTCATGATAATTAGCTTTACACATACACGCGCACACAACATACACACTATGAGTTTCCTACATCTTACTGATCCTACTATCCTACTCGTCCTATCCTACTTTCCATTCTATTCTGTCCTATGTTTGAATGCTTCTTACTCAATCACGCTAAAACAGCTAAGAAGATTTGTATGAAATTTTGCACACTAGCTTAATTAATAGTATAATTTTATCCCGAACAAATGCAGGTCTCCTTTGGGAGAAACCTGAACATTTATTTTGATAAACGGATTTTTATATGCGGTGTTGAGGTCGGAGTAAGTTATAGGCTGCTTCTGTTTCCATAAATAAAGAGAACTTCGGTGTGATGCACGAACGAATTCACGTGCAGAATCTAATTTTAGAGCAATCACCTAAACGAATGTAATTGAGGTTCATGAATAAAATTGCACACGGCTACTATACGAAAGCTTTGTGAATAGCGACGAGATGGAGAAATATTAACGAAGCGATAAGAACGAGCTGCTGTAATTACCGAAATACAGTACGACTCATTAACGTAACATGTAAATGTATATTATTTACTTGCAGTACTTGGAAATTTCACTAGTGCATCTTGGCATCAGCTGATAGTAACTGCAAAAAATAACATTCATTACAAAGGCCTGTAAAAGTACACTGTAGGATATACGCCTCTCATGTGAAGAGCCTTCTTTGGTAGGGTTTGCCATAATCGCCTTGCATGTCAAGTGGATTGGCGATCGCATTAACAGACAACTTGCATCAGATGCTGCTGAATTTCGGTCTTGTATTCTTCGGGATAGCTATCTCGCTATTTGTCAGTAGCCGATTGCATTTTCAAGCAGTCCTTAGCTGCCTATTATGACACTCACGGTAAGAGATGATACTCGTATGGTATAATTTTGACACTGATACTTCACGGTTAATATTTATTATTCTCGTTATAAAAATAAGAGTAGTCTATAAGAGTAGTATATAAGTAGTAGTTAAGTCTCGAAATAAGAGTAACTCAGCAACATTTCTTGCGTCAATTTAGTAACTCATAGTGCATGTCCATCAAACCGGCTCTTTGAGCTAACTCAAAACAGCACTAGCGTGTAGAAAGCGGCGAGTAAGCTGTAAATGCGAGCTAATTGCATGACCTTTGTAGCATTGTAGGTGAATTAGAGAACAACTGTGTGCTTGGTGCATACTGTGTATTAACGCTGTGGCATCGAAAGGCGGCTATCTTTCATATGTTCTCGTGAAAGGAGGCTGAAAGGAGTAAATTATGAATCATCAATACATAGTTTACTAATATTGTTTATTCATACATAAAAGTTTTTCGGAAATATTTCCTTTCATAGTTCTCTTTTTAAATTATGAAGTATACTTTTTGCTAATTGTCTGCTTATTTATTTAAAAAATATATCTTCACGCAATTCCCAATACAGGGGTAGACAGAGGTCAAGTCTAGACAATTAAGTCCCTTTGACCCACCTTCCACCAAAGATATTATCGGGACAACATGACGGGTGGTGAGCCCGTCGCTGCCTTTATGTCCAAACCAACGATGTAATTCGTACATAAGTTTTGAAAAACTCATTGGTACTGCACCTGGGGATCGAACTCGGGTCTCTCGACTCGAAATTCCGACCAACCAACAACTCGGCTATCGTGACTTTTTTATTTATTTTGATATTTTTGATGATTTATAAGCACGATGTTTGCTTATAAACGTAATGTAATGTGTAATGGTTTTAGCAAATTCGACCCCCTTCTCCTCCTCTCTCTTAATTTTTCTAGACAAGCATTTTCACACATTCGAATGTGGCTGTTTTAAACAAATTTCTGATTTTTGATTAGTTATTTAATTGTTTCTATGTTTGGTTAACATCGTGAAAAATAATATTAAAAATGCTTGAAAAGGGCTTGTAAATTTTCCTTAAAGAAAATATTTACATTCGGCTTATTTTGATTACAAAACAAGCAACCTTAATTGCTCATAATTGCTCGTTACTTTCACAGGATTTTGATGAACATAAATTTACTCGATTTTCAAAATACTCAAAATTTCTTTTGATTTAATTAGGTAGTTTAATATAAAATATCCAACATATTTACACTATTATAAGTAAACGCCAAACATAGCCGTATACATGTATATATATAAATATATATATATATATATATATATATATATATATATATATATATATATATATATATATATATATATATATATATATATATATATATATATATATATATATATATATATATATATATATATATATATATATATATATATATATATATATATATATATATATATATATATATATATATATATATATATATTACTTAATTTTATGGTGGGAATTCTACTGATTCTTTTTTTTTTTTCATTTTCATAATTATGATTTATAAAATTATAAATTATAGTTAAGAAAATGTAATAACAAAAAACAACAGGTTTCTTAGCTAATCAAATAGTTAATTCGTTCATTTATCTCTTATAATTTATATTGTTTCTCTGTTTATTATATTGTGTGTGTACATGAATAGTAAAATAAATAAATAAATAAGTAGGTTTCCGGTAATACTACATAAACGAGAATTTACACCACAATATAAGTTTCAATGTAAAATGTTTAAGAAAGCAAACTTATTCAAATAGTCGACTACCAATTGCATTTTATCTCGTATTTAAAACTGTTTACTTCGAAGAAATTTATCGGGCTAGAAGGAAGCTGGCTGGTATTTGTATACGCAGTAGATAAATTGATGTGTCTCACAATTGGATTAAATGCACGTCTGAGTGCAGTAGAGCTATCTGTCGGGCGCCAGTCCACGCCGACGTACAATGATAAAGCTCTTACAAAGTTGTACCTCAAAAAACATGCGCAGTAGCTCACAGACTGTCTGATATCTTCTTTGATTTATACAGAATAGAATAAAAATATTTCTGCAGCCGCTTTCTTTATCCTACTCTCGTCCTGTGTTATATTTAATATTTTTATTTTAATGGCCAGTATTATAAATATTTTTAAAACACTTTTTAAATATAACTTTTTCCGAAGAGAAGTAAAGGTCAATAACATGGCTCTAGTATTACTTTTGAGACAAATTACTCAGTTCAAACACTTCGGTATTTAATTAAAACGGATCGCTGTACAGTTCCAAAGAGACTTACTTACTTATCTTCACGCACAGTCCCTGACGGGGTAGCCAGAGAACAGATCGCCAAGTGTCACGATCTTTACATACCTCTTTCGCTTCTTTCAGATTCATCATTTCTTCATACATGCACGTCGAGGTATCCGAGTACTCTTGACCTCCCTCTTCGAGCAATTTGCTCACATGGTCTTCAAAGTTAGTCTCAGCCTACCTCGACCCCTTTTAATATTAACTTTCGCGCTATGTATTTTCTTCACCTTATTCGCTCAACGTTCACAAACCATCGAAGCACGCCCTTATTCATTTTAGTGATAAGGTATCTTTCAAACTTACCATTTGCGAATCTCTTCGTTTCGCTTCCGGTCGGCCAAGGTAACGCCGCACATTTTACGAAGAGATCGCATCTCCACTGCATTCGCCTGCTTTTATGCTTCTTCTGGCATACTCAGGTTTCGCTGCCATATAACAAAGTCGATACCAGCACTTTGTTATCTATCGCAAGGCGTGCATTTTCACTACGCCTTGCCTTTGGACTAACGCAGTCAAGGCACCGTTGACCTTGTTTCTGTCTATCTATATCACATCTTCCATCCCGGCTAAAAGCACAGCCCAAGTCCACAATCTCATTCACCTTTGACTTATTGACACTGCAGCCAAATAGGATAGATAGATATGAGTCATTGGTATGGACTCATGACACCAAAAGATGGCGTACTCATAACGAGGATGCGACATATACATATATGCTGTGTGGTAAAATGGGTTTCACAAACCTTGTAATATGTAAATGCGCGATTTATTTAGAAATTTTATCCAACCTTTTAAAGGCTTTATTTTTGTCAGTATACGTCAGTTACGAAATTTATTAGCTAGGTTTTATCTTTACAGCAACGACAAAAACAACAAAAGACAAAAACTTTTATCTTCACAGCAAAGTTTTAACGTAGATCAAACTAAACTCTGAAGTTCAAAATTAAATTAATAATGTTTAGACTTTCTTAGTGCGTATATAATAAAGCGTAAAAGTAATTGCTGTTAAAACTTTTGACATGAATATAATTTTATGCTGGACCTATTTTAAACAAAACACGTATTAAGAATCAGGAGACCCGAGTACGATCGAGTACAGAGTTCGAGGAGTTCCTCCTGGGGATCTCTACTCCATCCATATCTTTTGTCGAAAGTTATGTACGCATTGTATCGCCGGCTTAGACGGTAAGACAAGGATAGGCTCACCTCAGTCACGCTATCCCAAAATAAAGTCTAGTGAAATGTGGGTCGAAAAGACAAAATATTATTTAACGCATCCTGTGGTATTCGCAGGCATATTCTAACTACCCTAAAAATTCGAAATTCGTAAATTCGCTAATTATTAGAAAATCGTGAAAATAAATCCATCTGTAGGTCCCGGGTTCGATTACCGGTCGGGTTAATATAGAAAAACCACTTTTTCTAAATTTTCTCGGATCTAGGCGTTTATGGTGCCATATTTGTTTCCGATTCCCATACCTTGCTTTAGTTTTTACATTAGGATTGGGCCAATGTATGTGATGGACCATATATATATATATATATATATATATATATATATATATATATATATATATATATATATATATATATATATATATATATATATATATATATATATATATATATATATATATATATATATATATATATATATATATATATATATATATATATATATATATATATATATATATATATATATATATATATATATATATATATATATATATATATATATATATATATATATATATATATATATATATATATATATATATACATATATATATATATATATATATATATATATATATATATAACCCCACCTAGAACGAAATTGAACAAACTAAGTGACATAGAGTTAGCCGAAGAGTTTCGGAAAAGAGTAGTAGATAAGATTGTAGAAATGGGTGACATGGCAAAGATTAGAGTGAATAATTGCTGGAATGAGATGGCGATATGTGTAAGGAACTTAGCAAGGGATGTTTTGGAGAAACGAAGGGGAAAGGGAAGATTGATAAGGACACATGGTGGTGGAATGAAGAGGTGCGGAAAATTTTGAAAGAAAAGAAGAATGCTTTTAAGGACTGGAAAAGTTTGAAAGAGGGAAATGAGACAGATCAAGAAAACAAAAGGTCTGCCTATCAAGTTATTAAGAAAAGGCGAAGAAAGTAGTTGCAATCGCAAGGGCTAAGGTACAGGATAAGCTGTACGATTTCCTGGAAACTCCACAAGGCCAAAAGATCTGTATAGAATATCTAGAGAGCGAGAGAGGAATGCAAGAGATGTGAATCACATGAAATGTATGAAAGACGAAATGGGGAAGATTTTGACGGAAAACGAGAGCATAAAGAACGTTGGAAGAGCTATTTTAGCAAACTTTTGAATGAGGAAAATCAGTGAAATGGAGTACTAGAGGATGCAAGGAGTAATATGGGCATGGTTAAAGAGGTGACTGAAGACGAAGTGAGGATGGCAGTACAGAGTATGAAAAATGGAAAAGCAGTAGGGCCAGATGGTATACCAGTAGAAGCATGGAAGTATCTGAAAGCAGATGGATGGAAGTGGCTGACTTTGTTCTTCAATAAGTTGCTGCAACAAGAGGTGATCCCCGATGAATGGTGCAACAGTTCACTGGTGCCCGTTTTTAAAAAGAAGGAGATTGCAACAGCTACTGGGGAATAAAGCTCATATCACACAGCATGAAGATATGTGAAAAAGTGATAGCAAAACGAATGAGAGAGGAGACTGAGGTAACACAGAACCAATTCAGGTTTATGCCGGGCCGGGGAGCAACGGATGCCATATTTGCACTTCGGCAACTGATTGAAAAATACAGGCTTGTGCCTGTAGAAGGCATACGATAGGGTACCTCGTAAGGTTCTGTGGTGGTGTATGAGGGAGAAAGGGCTGCCAGAGAAGTATGTGCGGCTTGTTGAGGCGATGTACAAAAGAGCCAATACTTGCGTCCGGTCTGAGGCTGGAATCACAGACAAGTTCAATGTGTCTGTAGGTTTACACCAGGGTTCGGCTTTAAGTCCTTATTTGTTCCATCTGATTATGGATGCTCTGTCATCGAACATACAGGAGGAAGCACCCTGGTGTATGCTATTTGCTGATGACATTGTGCTTGTCGGAGAAAATGCACTTGAGGTACAGAGCAAGCTGGGAAAATGGCAAGAAAAACTGGAAAGTATCGGATTAAAATAAGCAGAACCAAAACTGAACACATGTTCTGTGACTTCAGTAATCCATCCAGTTTTTCTGATATTGCCTTGGATGGTGTTCTCCTACCAGTCTGCTCCGAATTCCGTTACCTTGGGTCAGTGATCCAAAATGATGGCAATGTTGACCGGGACGTAAAGAATAGAATAAATGCGGGATGGATGAAATGGCGACAGGTCTCGGGAGTAACTCCACATGCGATCCACGCATGCCTCTCAAACTTAAGGGCAAAGTTTACAGAACGATCGTGAGACCTGTCGTATTGTACGGATCAGAGTGCTGGGCAACAAAAGTGACGGATGAAAGAAGAGTGGATGCTGCAGAGATGAGAATGTTGAGATGGATGTGTAATAATAATAATAATAATAATATGCGTATTCAATAAATGCGTGTTCAAGGGCGGCGGTAATCATGTGAGAGCAATTACATCGAATTTTTTAAAGAAACTTTTTTTTCACTTTCGATACAGGATAACGAACTCTTACAGATTATTGATTTAGATTATTCTGGCAGGTTTGGGGTAAATTTAAAGTAATTGTAAAATTGGTAGTCTCCTTCTCTGTATATGAGTCGTTTGGATGTAATAAACACTTACCTAATAGTGCCACCGAATAGCAGTGTTGCTATTAAATTAAAAATAAATTTAAAAAAATAAATATCTTTTTCAATTAATGCGAAAAGTCTAGCATGACTTGCAAGTTTGAAATTCAATAAAATTGCATCATAGCTATGTTATATTTCGATTTGAAGAGTGTAGAGAGCAAGCGTAATTGCTGGCTATGAGGCGTCCCATATTAGTTCTCGGATATAAAAACGCGTCCGTATCATTTTCCTTTTGTAATAGTTTGCAATTACTATGAGCTTCAGTAGTTACTCACCATGATGCTTGTATAATACCGTGAGTTTGATTTTTACTATGATCCCATTTAAAAATATATTAACCGTACCACTAGTTATTTTCTGCTTATAAAATTTTTAGTACTGTTTTTATCTGAGTGGTTGGTTGATCGAAATTCGTGTCAAGAGATCCGAGTTCGATATCCAGGTAGTAGAGTAGTAGCAATGGACATTTTCAAAAATTATTCATATCGTTATAATTTTTCAAAACTTATTTATGAAGACGAAGACAGGCTAATTATCTGTCACGTTGTCCCAAAAATATTTTCCATAAAAGGTGGGTCGAAAGGATTTAATTGTATACAACTCTGCCTTACTCAGTATTGAAAATGGCTTGAAGTTATCTGCAAAATGTATATACATAATGTCACAAATAACAAACGGATACCGATGAGTTGCTTGAACGAGGTTAACAAAGAAGAGAAACCGTTTGAAGAGTTTGTTTTGTAATTACAGCGGGCCGTAGGTAAATACTAACAAAGTAAATAAACATCCGATGCCTTTTGTAAAACGTTATTACCACAATTGGTCGGTAAAATAATTTTAATCAGTATTCGGTACTTTTCAAGTATATTGTAAATATATAAATAAAATATTTTAACGCAATTCCCAATACATGGGTAGACCGAGGACTAGTCTAGACAATTAAGTCCCTTCGACCCACATTCCACAGAAGATATTTTCGGGACAACGTGACAGGTGGTGAGTCTGTCGCCGTCTTTATGTCCAAGCCAACGATGTAATTCACACATAAATTTTACATGAAATTCCGACCACCCAACCACTCGGCTACTCGGCGTGACTTATAAGTACAAGTACATTGTTATTTAATAAATACGTCATATAATTGTAACACTTATGGTTTACCGGTTTTCGTGGTATCGCTAGGTCTGAGATCCCGGGTTCGGTTCCCGGAATGACCTGACATTGCAGAAAAAAGAAAAAAGTTTTCTACATTTTCTCGGGTCTGGATGTTTGTAATACCTTCGTTGTTTCTAATTCCATAACAGCTACTTACTTTGGGATTATAATTTTGTCCTATCTATGTATGTACGTATATCTAATTTCCAATTCTTAGTTTTTGAGATATTCAGATAGAGACATCTTAACCTGACTATAATTCTTTGTTAGTAAGAGCAGGACTCCCATTTCCGAATAGATATATGTTACCATGTGGTTTACAGAGTTGTTAACCACCAGCGTGGACCACTACCACAGGAGTGTGCACCACTAGTGCATAGTGCACCACCATGACAAAGTAGTGCGATGATGGTTCAATAAAAATAAATGTAAAAATATAAATATTTCTTCACGCAATTCCCAATACATGGGTAGACCGAGGACTAGTCTAGACAATTAAGTCCCTTCGATAAGCATTCAGCAAGTCACGATCGCCGAGTGGTTAGGTGGTCGGAATTTGAATCGAGAGACCTGAGTTTGATCCCAAGGCTCGTATCATTGACTTGGACATACTTGAACGGATTCACCACCTTTCATGTTGTTCCAAAAATGTCTTCGGTGGAAGATACGTCGAAGGGACTTAATTTTCGAGATCTCTGTCTACCCCTGTATTGGGAATGGCGTAAAGATATTTATTCATTAATTATTTATTTTGAAATTCGAACTCGGAGTACCTAAGAAATCAAGATATGTAAACAATAATACAGCAACATCGTAATGTAAAATTATATTTATTAAGTTTTACAGGTTTCGATTTGGCAGTCAAAAATACATTAATTGTCTGTACGAGTCAAGTTGTCAAATCTTATTAACTTCAAATGGCTTTTCTTTAGAAGCGAATTGTTTGGAGTACTATCATCATGTTGAAGATAACTTTCGTACATGTCAAAAATGGGAAAACGTTTTCTTTCATTTCATTGTTTACTTGGCGATCTTCATTGTTTGAGATAAAACGCCCTGTTTAATTAATAAATTAAAGTATTTAATTAATTGATGATTTATATAATTATTACTTAGAGTCACGATAGCCGAGTGGAAGGGTGGTCGGGATTTCGAGTCGAGAGACCCGAGTTCGGTCCCCAGGTGGACGGCTCGTACCAATGGGTTTTTTTTTCAAAAACCTATGTACGAATTTTATCGTTGGCTTGGACATTGAGAGGTCGACGGGCTCACCACCTGTCACGTTGTCCCAAAATATCTTCGGTGGAAGGTGGGTCGAAACTACTTAATTGACTAATTGACTAGACCTCTGTTACCCCTGTATTTGGAATGGCGTGAAGATATTTACTTATTGACTATGTTTTGAACCAACGTTCCATAGTATTATCAGAAGTATGTAAATTTATTGAATATTCAGTTATGCATATTAAAGCATAGGTTATTTCTGGCCAAAAAACACATGACACTTGTAACAAGCCATTACATGGTTGTAATAAGCCATTACCGTTATCTTTCATTTGATAGTTAATGTGACTTGAAGTTTTAACTGTTAAATATATGTCAAATATAAATGTAAATCATATGTAAAATACAAATGTAAATCAGTATTCAAAGTACTCATTACACTTAAGAAGTTGCTATGAATTTAAAAGCCTCTTTGTTTCCGTAGATGTAAGGGTGCGTCTAAACCTGGCGAATGTGGCGCTCGCACGCCGCTTGCGATCTGCGCGCGAGTTGCGCGCGTCAACTTATGTTCGCGCTCGTTCCTGCTCCGTTCGCGTGCAACCCACGTGCTACGCGTACTCTCACTTGCTCAGTTGCTCAGCTCATTTCTTATTGTCGACGGCTGAATTCCTTATATCATAGAGTGGACAAATTGTTTGAAAAACTACAATAAAGATATACCATATGAAAGCGAACGGAACTGCTTGCACGCACGCTGCATATACGCGGCACCATCGCGGCTCAGTCGCCAGATTTTGTCGCATCCTAAAGAGCAACATCCATGTTCAAGTAATATCCTTGAAAATACCAGACATACAAAATTAGACTGAAGACGGGCAGCAGGATCTAAGTTGGGAGGTGACGTGGAGATCAAAATAAAAATCCTCCCTTAAAGAAAAATCTAAATTCCTCATCTTTATATTTTGAAACTTCTCATATTAATGTTGTAATATTTTAATACTTCTCACATTACAACAGTAATATGAGAAGTTTAAAAATTCGTCTCTTCAACTAGATTTTTTTCAGGGCTTGGCGATAATGTTACAGGTACGGGCGAACCCGAGACCGCCTTAATATTCAAGTCGACTATGCAAATTTTGCATTGTATCCACAAAGTCATTGCTACGAGCAATCCAATGAGGATCAAACTCGACTCGTTTTATTCAAATTCAAATACCCGTCCACTTGTCTCTATGGGCTGAATGCCTCAACATAAAATACATACATAGTTACAAATGATATAATCTATGACTTACAAGAGATTGACCATAATGCAGGCTTGGAAGAAGATCTCATCAATAAAATTGATAAAAGCGTTTTACGATGGTTCCAGCACGTTGAAAGGATGCGTGGAAAAATATAGTAATATAAATAAAGACCGCGAAAGGGAATAAAAAAGTGGTCGATGTACGCAGATATTTACTTAAGAAGACCACGTAAGCTAGTTAAAGCTAGCTATAGAAGCATTACTCAGTGTTTAAAGGACTAAGATACTCCACATGATGACGAATCTCGTTAAAGGTACGCAAGGATCATGGCATTGATTTCAAATCTCTCAGGCTACGCCGTCAAGGGAGATGTGTAAAGATAAGTTAGTAACATTTATTTCCTTAAATATATAATGGTAAAATATTCATTGTAACAATTTTTGATACGATGTTTTTATCTACAAATAGTTGAAAACGAGTTCTATCTTCTCAAACTTCAATGTAATTATTTCCATTATCCATCCGAGCAACTACTAACACAAATGAAAGCTTATAGATGATCGGATTAGTTACTTTGAACTCATGAACTCTTCAAAACTAAGGGAGACTTATTCCGGACAGACATGTTGCTTTTGATTTAGTTGGAAAAATTGTCTTTGCTGAAAATATTTACTTTTCAAGTTGACTGTTATTGGATTATACTCCATTTTCCTCTTTTATTATATTGATTTAATGGTTATTTTTTGTACCTGTAGTATTCGACTGTCTCCGATAAAGATGGGCATAACAGTCGCGTTAATACTAGTAAATACATAGATATATATATATATATATATATATATATATATATATATATATATATATATATATATATATATATATATATATATATATATATATATATATATATATATATATATATATATATATATATATATATATATATATATATATATATATATATATATACGGTAACGGTGGTCACCTTGTGGCCGTGGGTGGCCGTGGTGGCCGTGGGTGGCCGTGGGTGGCCGTGGGTGGCCGTGGGTGGCCGTCGGCGTCTTAATGTCCAAGCCAACGACATAATTCGTACAAAAGTTTTGAAAAATCCCATTGGTACGAGCCTGCCACCGGGGATTAAATTCAGGTATCTTGACTCTAATTCTTACCACCCAACCACTCGGCTATCGTGAAGTTGACAAAAACAGAAAAATTTAACAATACAAACAAAACATCAACAAAATGGGTGCGCGGGGACGAGTGAGTGTGCGCGGAGGGCAGTAATATCGGTCTTACATATATGGGTCTAATAAATAGTTAAATAAGTTTTTGTTTACAAGTGAATATTTATTTCCATTAACCATAACAGTGATAAGTGGAACAAGTGTTATTCGCAGTATTTAACCAAGTATAGTGGGATAAGACTAAGTTTTAAAAATCGCAGTGACAATCAGATGTGAAATTAGCTGTTTTAGTGTACCCCCATTAATTATGTTAAAATTTACTTTAAAAGATAAACTGTAGCACTGTTTTTATTTATTACTTTTCTAATAAGTGCATTACAGTCTTTATATAAAGTTTTATGTTGAAAAATACTACTAAGCATAATTATTAATTATTCAAACCGAGCAATCAGTGTTGATATTTCTGCCATCTAGTAACAACTTTCAATTCTATTTATACGTTATCAATTAGCAACATCGATTAATAATGGCAAATAAGTGTGGGCACTGCGGTAAATTTATTTCGCAGACTGATGGCGTTAAATGCTCAAAATGCACGTCGATAAGCCCAAAATGGATATGTAAAACTTGCAAAATACCGCGACAAAGCCCTGTGTTAACGGACTATTGTACTGAGGCATCCGTAAACTCGAGAGATGAATCCCTCATTAAAGGTTTATTGGCTAAGGAAATTAAACTCCTTAGAACTGAGTTGAAGACTCTGGCAGAACAAATGGTCAGCTTTCGGCAAGAAATTACGAAACTAAACACTACCATGACACAGTTTAATTCGAGACTGGACAGCGTTGAAACCCGAGTTACCACTCTGGAACAACAAGCGACGGAGGGACACAAGTCATGCAATAATAACGAACTGGTAGATATTATTGCACACTTAAAGCGCGATTTGAACATAAAGGAACAGGCGGCTCTTTCTAATGATCTAGAGCTCACCGGTATTCCTGAACAGAAGGGAGAAAGCCCGGGTCACCTCTTGACACTCGTCGCCAATAAATTGGATGTAGAACTGGACGAACGTGACGTGGTTAGTGTTGAACGTGCTGGTATGCGTCGAAACCGTGACAGCTCGGATAGCGAACCGCCGCGGCCTAGAGCCATCGTCGTACGTCTGGCGCGGCGCTCTGTCCGCGACCAATTGCTGCGGGCGGCGCGCGTGCGTCGGGGCGCTGATACATCAGGTTTTAATATCAATGGAGAACCGACACGCTTCTATCTTAACGAACGCCTGACGTATACCAACAGGCACCTCTTCCATAGGGCTCGGCAGGAGGCGCGGCGATGCAACTGGCGATATGCATGGACAAAAAACGGTGTTATATTTGTAAAACGCGATTCTGTGTCTAGTAAGCAAAAAATATGTATGGACTGTGACATCGAAAAGGTTTTTGGTTCTTCATGAATTTGATCTTTTTTATACAACATTCTTTAAAATATATCACTATGGGCATTTATCTTTCATATAATAATTTTGTTTTTAATTTACATTTGATAATCAGGATAATAGGTTCTGCTGTACCTTGCAATGTTCTTGTCGTATTTTGTTCAGTTTATTTATGTATGTCTTATATATATTTGGATACTTTTGTAACAATTAGGCGACCGTTTACTTTTAATGATTTTCTGAGCCAATTACCTTCGAATTGTGAACAAAATAGTATTATTTTTTGTGCTTTTAATTTAGTTGTTGATAGTTCCTATTGTCTTTCTGTTATTAATGAAACTGTATACTATTCTTTGTATAATATGCCTGAAATAGCAATTTTAAATCAATTATTTCAATATGAAAACGTTCGGGTTTATGTTATCACCACTCTCGTGCCAGCATCAAATTTACATAACATAATACAGCTAGATATATTATATATATATATTTGTGTAAGTTTAGTATTGACTACGTCATATATTATTATTTGTATTATTGTTGCATAGCACTAACTATATCTATAATGTTATGTATATATAATTTAATACCTCAATATGTAGCTACAGTGTATGATAAATACTTAGTTAATTTAAACCTTAATCAAAGATGTCTTTTATTCTTTTTCTTAAATGATGGTTAGGCCGCAGAAATTAAAAGTTGGTTTTTTGAATCCCGGATCACTCGGTACGCATCATGATGAGTTCGTGGTAGCTATGGATCGTCAGAGAGTTGACCTGTTGGCTTTAAGTGAAACCTGGCTCAGGGCAGGTGAAGAAGGAAGGGCACCTTGTGTGCCTGGTTACCACTTGCGACATACTCCTAGGCCGGCAGAAGTTCGTTCTCGTGGTGGCGGTGTAGGTTTCTACATTAGACGCGGTTTACCAGTACGTAATCTACCCTACCCCATATCGCAGTCTGTAGAACAAATGTGGCTAAGTGCCAAAATTAATGGTAAAATTGTCATAATTGGCACTTGGCTTCAAGTGCAAAATTTTATTGATGCTCTTTCTGATACAATAAACACGTTCGCGTCGTATGATTATTTACTACTTCTTGGCGATTTTAACATCAACTATTTGGATAAATCCAATAGTAATACTAAAATGTTAGATGAATTAATTTCAATAAATAATCTTAAACAATATGTTAATGAACCCACGCATTTTACAAGTAACTGCAAAACACTGTTGGATCTAATACTTTCTAACGTATCCCTAAACAAAGTAGAAGTAGATTACATACCTGATTTAAGCCATCATGCGTTCATATCATGCGAAGTCAATCTTACTATGCACAAATGTCCACCGCGACTTGTTTTTTATAGACCAATTAAAAATATTAATCCTGAACAATTTCACCAACTTTTAAATGGTATAAATTGGGAAAACATAGTGAATGTGCAAGACGTTAATGTTATGGTTGCCGAATTTAATTCAATAATATTATCAGTATAACTATAACTTGTTAGCTCCGATGAAAAAAGGCTATATTAAGGAACAATATCGTCCCTGGTTAACATGTACAGTCAAATTAATGATGCGACTCCGTGATCGAGCACATTCAAGGGCACGTTTAACAAAAATAGATTCACATGTAAATTATTATAAACAATTAAAAAAACAGGTCGTGACTGCTATTTATAACGAAAAGGCTGCATATTTTAATACGTACATTAATTGTAATATTAGAAACTCCAAAACGTTATGGACGCACCTAAATCGTGAAATAAATATAAAAAATAAACATAATACTTGTCTACCCTATCTGTGTAACCCAAAAAGATTAATAAACATTTCCTTGACGTTCCTGGCCAAAATTTTACTTCTCAATCCGCCATCAACTACTTCGAAACACATAAATTTAGCTCAAAAACTTTTGAATTTAATGAAATAGATAGTAATACAGTTTTAAAAATCCTACATGATTTGAAGTCAAATGCTATTGGGTTGGATGAAATTTCACTGGAAATGCTGTTATCTACTCTCCCATACTCTTTAAATGTTATTACGGTAATTATGAATAGTTCGCTGAAAACTAAAACATTTCCCAAACAGTGGCAAACTGCTTTAATAAAGCCAATTCCCAAGACAGATAATATTACGAATTTTAAAGACCTGCGACCTATTAGCGTATTACCCTGTTTGTCTAAAATCTTAGAAAAAGCTGTCTGTAATCAGTTAACTCATTATTTAGACCAAAATGAAATTCTACCCAGTGTACAGTCTGGCTTTAGGCAACGACATAGCACTACAACTGCGTTGGCCGATGTAGTGGATAATGTTTTAAGTGCTCGGGATTCTGGTATGGTTACAATTCTAGTTCTTCTAGACTATTCCCGTGCATTTGACACGTTAAATAGGCAGTTATTTTTCTCTAAATTAAATTACTATGGATTAAGCTCGGAAACTATAGATTGGTTTCGTAGCTATTTTAATGATCGTAGGCAAATTGTTGAAGTGGTAGATGAAAGCGGCAATAAAATAGTATCTGAATCCTGCGCTGTTACAAGGGTTGTTCCGCAGGGTTCAATACTTGGTCCCTTGATTTTTTCGCTGTATAGTGCTGATATCGTAAAACATATATTAAACTGTAGCTATCATATATATGCTGATGATATACAAGTGTATATTTCTTTCAAGCCAAACGAGAGTACTGTAGCCATACAAAAATTACACGAAGATCTAAATCGTATAATCGACTGGTCTGAAGCAAATACATTAGTACTTAATCCTAATAAAACGAAATATATGCTACTTGGTACAAAAAAACAAATAAATAAAGTGTTGGCTAATCGTCCTTTAATTTCAATTAAAAATGTAAATATTGATCGAATTACTGAGATAAGAAATTTAGGAATATTGATGGACGAGGAACTACACTTTGAAAAACATATAGTGAATAACGTTAAAAATTGCTTTTACAGATTAAAAGTGCTATATAAGATAAGGGATGTATTAACGACGGAAGTTCGTATCAGATTGTGTGAGTCCTTAATACTGTCGAAATTCAATTATGCAGATGCTGTAATAGGGCCTAGACTTCTTAACCGTTCAAAGAAACTCATACAGCGCGTACAAAATGCCTGTGCCCGTTTCTGTTTTAAAATTCCTCCCCGTGTGCATGTAACACCTTACATTAATCATGCGAAAATGCTTAAAATGGATTACCGCTGGCGGTTGCATTTTGCTACGCTGTTGTTTGGTACTATCAAATACAAGACACCGTCTTATCTCTATGAAAAATTGCGCTGGGCTCGAGACAACGTCTTAACAAAAGTAGTGACAAGGGCTTCGGCATTTGGGTTGCTTGTGCCTCAGCACCGCACCGCTTCGTTTCGAGGCAGTTTTCGATATGCAGCAACCAAGTGTTGGAACAACTTGCCACCGCCGTTGCGAAATATACAATCGATACATAGCTTCCGTCAAAAATTTAAATTGTTCCTCTTAGATCAGCAATGTCAAAGTTAATTGGTGCGTAATATATTGGTAGTATGTAGTTTTATAAATAATGTATGAGCGTTTATAGGTGTATAGGTGGGTGCTTGTTTATATTTGTGTGTGTATGTATGTATGTATATGTATATATGTGTATGTGTGTGTGTATGTGTGTATGTATGTGTATGTATGTGTATATGTATATGTGTATGTGTATGTATGTGTGTGTGTGTATATGTATGTGTATACATATGTGTATATATATGTGTGTGTTTATGTGTATGTGTATATATATGTATTTGTATGTATGTATGTATGTATGTATGTATGTATATATATGTATGTGTGTGTGTGTATGTGTGTGTATGTGTGTGTATATGTATATGTGTATGTGTATATGTATATATATGTGTGTGTTTATGTGTATATGTATGTGTATGTGTATATATATGTATTTGTATGTATGTGTGTGTGTGTGTGTATGTATGTATATATATGTATATAAGTGTGTTTGTTTGAGTATGTGAATATTATTTATTGAAGTTATGTATTGAAGCAGTGTATGTATTTTGAATATACAAGGGTGCCACTGAAAATCAGGGTTGGGGTGTTCTACTTCTGATACATTCCAACATATCCTGAGTGGCTTTCCTTTTTGGAGCATAGGGATTATCTGTGTAACACACCTTATGCATTACTCCTTATTCTGTAGTTCTTTATCATTATTTTTTTATATATTATTGATTGCTTTTTTGTTACTTGTTTTTTTTTTATTTAATTGTACCATACCTATAAAACAAGGAGTGAATGTCCTTTGTTTCATGACTTCTATGTATAATTTTTTTATATTTTTTTGTTTTCTATGTCTACTCAAATGTTAATGTGTTTTATGTAATCCGCTTGTTTATGTTGCTTGTGCCAAATAAAATATTTCTTTCTTTCTTTCTTTCAAAACAAAATATGAGAAGTAGATGAAAGGATAAAATCTTTACTTATCCCTTCATGAAAGAGGCGTTAAAATTTATTGTTTTTATTACTTATAAATTTATTTAATATTAAAAGTATGTGTTTGTGTGTAACAAAACGTTATGTATAAAATTAAACAAAAAGTTGGCACAAGGTTACTTCTTATCATCATAAAACCGAAATTTCTTTGACCTTACAACATTTGTTGACACAACACACAGTTTGTTCAACACTCTTAATAAATATTTATTTCTTCTATGCTCCTGGGACTTGTTGTATGACCCGCACGGCAGGGATAGATGGATAGCCACACAAACTGTTGGACTTATTACGGTAATTAGTTATTAGGGAAATAAATGAAAGTAATAAAAAAATTCCTTGTCCTACCCTGCTTGGAATTTCCCATTTCCTCAGAATTTTCGGAACAAAAATATAACAAGTTACATTTCTATGCAAAAGTTCTTTTACATGAAGTTGTATCACACGTTTGTATATTATTAACGCTATGGCATCGAAAGGCATTATCATTTCATATGTTATGGTGAAAGGTGAGCTGAAAGGAGTAAACTATGTATTGATTATATTGATTATTCATACATTTATTCTTTAACTCCAATACTAGCATAAAATGGAGAATTATTATAGAAAAAGATCCCGTTAAAACAAATTTTGCCGGTCGCCAGTTTAAGAGTCAATCCGGTTATCTATATTGTAAATTGAATAGATTTTTAAACATTTATCCTGTACTGTCAAAAAAGCTGAAAAAGGTAGTTTCTGAATGGCTTTTGTCCCACAATTATGATGAGATTGAATCTTTATTAGATATGAATATGTAATATGATATGCACATGCTCTAATACACATTCAAATGACACACACACACACACACACACACACACACACACACACACACACACACACACACACACACACACACACACACACACACACACACAATGTTTTAAAATAATTAGATTTAGCAAATCTGTCAGTAAAGTAGTATAGACATAATCATAGTAATTTTCGTAGTATAAGTTATGTAGATTTATGCTTAGTAGATATTTAGCAGTTAAATAGTTACCTTTGTATTTATAATAGTAGTTAAGAGAGTGTTATCTCAAATTAATGCTTTATGTTTATGTTTATTTGTAAAAAACACATGTAATAACATTTATGGAAGGCAGGGCATTCTGGCACAAGTAATTATTTGCTTAAAAGGATGTCCCAACATTGGATAGATTATTGTAATTAGTTTTATGCAAATAAATTATTCTTATTCTTATTCTTATACAATAAACTTTTGGGAAATAGTTCCTTTAATACATAGTACTCTTTTTTAAATTGTGGAGTTTACTTTTGCTAGTTTTCTGCTTATTTATTTTTGCTAATTGTATTGAATTTTTCCTCGTTGTTTGCTTCCAAACTTTATGTGATGTGTATTGTTTTAGGAAATACGCCTCCCTTCATCCCCTCTCTCTTTTAACCTCTCTAGACAAGCATTTGAATACATGGGTCGAATGTGCTTGTTTTTATATTTTTCACATAAATTTCAGATTTTTTGGTTAGTAATTTAATTATTTCTATGTTTGGTTAACATCGAAATTACGTGAAAAATGATATTAAAAATGCTTGAAAAGCGTAAAAGGGTTGTAAATTTTCCTTAAAGAAAATATTTACATTAGGCTTATTTTGATTACAAAACAAGCAACCTTAATTGCTCATAATTGCTCGTCACTTTCACGGCATTTTGATGAACATAAATTCACTCGATTATTTTCGCAGAAATTAAATTTAATTTTGATTTAATTAAAACACTCCTAACTAACTAACTCTTCTAACTAACGTGATATATATAATATTTTTTACAATTACTGGCTATTAAAAAATTAGAATAAATCGTAGCATTTGTTGTTTTTTTTTTATAAAACTGATTTGTCCCTAGTAGAATAATTTAACATGCACATTTTTGATGGCTTACGTAAGTGGCTGGCTTGCTTTGCATGGCATAGCAAATGTCTCATATAACGCTTGTCCTAATAGTTAGATGACTTGGTTTAACAGTTAATTGTATTCAACATTAAATCGCAAATAAAGATTCCCTGAGTCTTATTGAAAAGATAGTCGTAAGACAGATATCCTTTCGGATTTTAACTTTTCTGTTACTTAAATTTATGCTGGGAATTTTACTGGTATAGATTTTTGTTTTTTTTTTCATTTTCATAATTATGATTTATAAATTTATTAATTATAGTAAACAAATAAATTTAATAACAAAAACAACAGGTTTCTTAGCTAATCAAATAGTTAATTCGTACATTTATCTCTTATAATTTATATAGGTTTCTGGTAATACTACATAAACGGGAATTTACACCACAATATAGTTTTTTTTTATATTTTTCTTTTATAGTTTTTAAGTTTCAATATAAAATCTTTAAGAAACCAAACTTATACAAATACTCGAATAATAAATGCATTTTTATCTCATTTGAAAAACACATACGTATTTAAAAACTTTTTACTTCGAAGAAATGTATCGGGCTAGAAGTAAGCTGGCAGGTATTTATATACGCAGTAGATAAATTGTTGTGTCTCACAATTGGATTAAATGCACGTCTGAGTGCAGTAGAGCTATCTGTCGGGCGCCAGTCCACGCCGACATACAATGATAAAGCTTTTACAAAGTTGTACCTCAAAATACATGCGCTGTAGCTCACAGACTGTCTGATATCTTCTTTGATTTATGCAGAATCGAATATAAGTATTTCTAAAGCCGCTTTCTGTATCCTACTCTCGTCCTGTACTATATTTAATATTGTTAGTTTAATGGCAGTATTATAAATTTTCTTAAAACATTTTTGAAAAACTTAATTTATAATTATACCTTGTGTCTGTATGACCAGAATTGTTTCAAACGATTCGACGATTATTGTTTCGAAGAAATAATAAAGGTCAATGACATGGCTTTAGTATAACTATTGAGACAATTTACTCATTTTGAACACTTCTGTATTTAATAAAACGTATCGCGGTACAGTTACAAAGAGACTTATTGGCACTGCAGCCAAATAGGATATAATCAGTACGTTAACTGGCCTGATGCATGTGAATGTTCACGCTCAAGGCTCACAGCACCACTAGGTAGCACTTGATACCCGGCGCAACTAGATAAATATGAGTCATCGGTATGGACTCATGACTCCAAAAGATGGCGTACTCATAACAAGGTTGCGACATATACATATATGCTGTGTGGTGTAATAGGTTTCATAAACGTTGTAATATGTAAATAGAAACGATTGTATATAAATAAGATGTAATGTATAAATAGGAAGTACCTATCAAACCACTAACCTAGCATACCTTACTAGCTCACCTAAATACTCCACAGTTACATGGATAAGAAATCTACCACCATTTTATTTATGACGATCCGATAGTCAAGTAGATGGTGATACTGCCTTCAAGCTATTGTTACAGTTTCAGATACCGCTAGGGTCAACTTTTTGAGATGTATATGAATATTTGTTTCGATTAGTGGACCTTTATATCTATACATGAATCTATATACATACACTGTACGGCGATTAGCATATAAGCTTCAGTGAATGATGAGACTTTATTGTCCCCCTGTCTCTTGTCTAAACCCCAGTATTGCGAAAATGCGCGATTTATTTATAAATGTTATCCAACCTTTTAAAGGCTTTATTTTTGTCATTATGTAGTCAGTTACAAGATTTATTAAATTATTAGCTAGGTTCTGTAAAGACAAAATACTTTTGTCTTCACAGCAACGTTTTAACGTAGTTTAGTTTGATAAACTCTGAAGTTCAAAATTAAATTAATAATATTTAGATTTTCTTAGTGTGTATATAATAAAGCGTAAAAGTGATTGCTGTTAAAACTTTTGTCATAAATATAATTTCTTACTGGACCTATTTTATACAAAACACGTATTAAGAATCAGGAGACCCGAGTACGATCGAGTACTGAGTTCGAGGAGTTCCTCCAGGGGATCTCTACTCCATCCATATCTTTGTCGAAATTTATGTAATAATTGTATCGCCAGCTTAGATGGTAAGACAAGGATAGATTCACTACCAATCACGCTATCTCAAAATAAGATGTGGTGAAATGTGGGTCGAAAAGACAAAATATTATTTTACGCATCCTGAGGTATTCGGAGGCATATTCCAACTACCCCAGAAACGGAATTCGTAAATTCACTCATCTTTCTTTCTTGTCTTTATATTCAAGCCAACGATGTTATTCATAGATAAGTTTTAGGAAAACCTATTGGTACGAGCCTGCCACCTCGCGATCGAAGTCTCTTTACTCATAATTCCGACCGCCCAACCAATCGGCTATCGTGACATTATATGTATCTATATATCTATATTTATTTTGTATTCATGGTTGCAAGCGATCAAGTCATGACCAGGCAAGAAGTGATAGATTAAAAATTTTTATTTGAATTGTTGGGGATGCCGTTACTTCAATCATTTCCTTGTTACACAACGTAAAACAAGGTGCAACATTTCATCGCTGCACTAGAGACTCTGCTACTTAATGTTGCACCAGTCTTCATCTTTCTTCTTCTAGTCGGAATATTTAAAGCATGCTAACTAAATTAACATTTATTATTATAACCTAATTTGCAACACAAGTAAGCGTATTGATTGTAACTTTCCTTTTTTTCTTAACTATTTTTTTCTATGTTGTTACCGGTCTGTGTGTTTGTGATACATTCGTTGTTACTGATTCCATAATGGTAGTGCTGATTACTTTGGGATCAGAGCAATGTAAATGATATTGTATATATTTACTTTACAAAATAAATGCAGACCGACCTGCCATTACAAGAAAACTATACACAGTCTGGTCATACGTATTGTCACACAGTAAAAACTTTTCTTTTAGAATGCTGGCCAAAAAAGTTTATTGAATTCGAATTCGAATTATTCATGAAAATAAAACTAAAAACTTTTTAGAATTTTACTCATTTTAAATATGGAGTGGACGCTTAAAGAAGACCGTGTTGCAGTTATTGCGTTGCATCATTGCGGTTACGCGCCAATTCATGTTTGTGACATACTGAAAAATTTACATATAACCAAACGATTCGTTTATCGTACCATCAAACGATACAATGAAGGCTCTAGTGTAGATGACAGGTCAAGTGGTGAGCCTCGGTCTTTTAGGACTCCAGCAGTGATAAAAGCTGTGAAGGCGCGAATTCAATGAAATCCCAAACGTAAGCAGAAACTGTTGGCCCTTCAGATGGCGTTAAGCAGAACCACGGTGAAAAGGGTGTTAAATGAAGACTTAGGGCTTCGGGCTTATCGGAGAAAAACAGGACATTGTTTGAATGCTCGTCTAATGCACCTGAGACTAAAGAGATGCCGTGCTTTGTTTAAGCGGTACGCGGGAAAAAATATTAGGAAATTCTTTTTCGGATGAAAAATTTGAAAAAACAAAATGATAAGGTGTACGCACACAGTAGTGAAGAAGCGAGCAACCGTATTCTGCGTGTCCAACGAGGTCATTTTCCATCCTCGCTCATGGTATGGTTGGGAGTTTCCTATTGGGGCTTAAAAGAGGTACATTTTTGCGAGAAAGGTGTAAAAACGAATGCAGTTGAGTATCAAAATACAGTCCTGACGAAACTTGTGGAACCTGTTTCTCACATCATGTTCAATAGCAGGCACTGGGTATTCCAACAAGATTCGGCGCCAGCTGATAGAGCGAAGAGCACACAAGACTGGCTGGCGGCGCGTGAAATCGACTTCATCGGGCACGAAGACTGGCCCGCCTCCAGTCCAGATTTGAATCCGTTAGATTACAAAATATGGCAACACTTGGAGGAAAAGGCGTGCTCAAAGCCTTATCCCAATTTGAAGTCACTCAAGACATCCTTGATTAAGGCAGCCGCCGATATTGACATGGACCTCGTTCGTGCTGCGACAGACAACTGGCCGCACAGATTGTAGGCCTGTATTCAAAATCACGGAGGTCATTTTGAATAAACTTTAGTATCATAAGAATCTATGTTTTTTTAAGTTCATTTTGGTATATAAATAGTTCCATAATGAATAAACTTGTTTTAATTATTTTAGGTTAAACATGTGACAGAACTTATGACCTGACTAGGTACAATGAATATTAACACAATATTTAATTATTAAATTAGTAACAAACATACAAGTAAGAACATACAATATGAATAATAACACTTGCGGAAAGTTAGGAAACAATTTTCGGCGCGACAGCCTTTGAAAACTTAATTATAACTTTATTAAAATCTTCTTTGTAATATAAGGAAAGTGCTTGTTGCAGAAACGTACTCCTCTGAATATAATGTAATTATTATTTATATATATATATATATATATATATATATATATATATATATATATATATATATATATATATATATATATATATATATATATATATATATATATATATATATATATATATATATATATATATATATATATATATATATATATATATATATATATATATATATATATATATATATATATATATATATATATATATATATATATATATATATATATATATATATATATATATATATATATATATATATATATATATATATATATATATATATATATATATATATATATATATATATATATATATATATATATATATATATATATATATATATATATATATATATATATATATATATATATATATATATATATATATATATATATATATATATATATATATATATATATATATATATATATATATATATATATATATATATATATATATATATATATATATATATATATATATATATATATATATATATATATATATATATATATATATATATATATATATATATATATATATATATATATATATATATATATATATATATATATATATATATATATATATATATATATATATATATATATATATATATATATATATATATATATATATATATATATATATATATATATATATATATATATATATATATATATATATATATATATATATATATATATATATATATATATATATATATATATATATATATATATATATATATATATATATATATATATATATATATATATATATATATATATATATATATATATATATATATATATATATATATATATATATATATATATATATATATATATATATATATATATATATATATATATATATATATATATATATATATATATATATATATATATATATATATATATATATATATATATATATATATATATATATATATATATATATATATATATATATATATATATATATATATATATATATATATATATATATATATATATATATATATATATATATATATATATATATATATATATATATATATATATATATATATATATATATATATATATATATATATATATATATATATATATATATATATATATATATATATATATATATATATATATATATATATATATATATATATATATATATATATATATATATATATATATATATATATATATATATATATATATATATATATATATATATATATATATATATATATATATATATATATATATATATATATATATATATATATATATATATATATATATATATATATATATATATATATATATATATATATATATATATATATATATATATATATATATATATATATATATATATATATATATATATATATATATATATATATATATATATATATATATATTGCGGTTACGCGCCAATTCAAGTTTGTGACATACTGAAAAATTTACATATAACCAAACGATTCGTTTATCGTACCATCAAACGATACAATGAAGGCTCTAGTGTAGATGACAGGTCAAGAAGTGGTAGGCCTCGGTCTTTTAGGACTCCAGCAGTGATAAAAGCTGTGAAGGCGCGAATTCAATGAAATCCCAAACGTAAGCAGAAACTGTTGGCCCTTCAGATGGCGTTAAGCAGAACCACGGTGAAAAGGGTGTTAAATGAAGACTTAGGGCTTCGGGCTTATCGGAGAAAAACAGGACATTGTTTGAATGCTCGTCTAATGCACCTGAGACTAAAGAGATGCTGTGCTTTGTTTAAGCGGTACGCGGGAAAAAAACATCGGGAAATTCTTTTTTCGGATGAAAAATTTTTTACCGTAGAAGAGAGTTACAACAAACAAAATGATAAGGTGTACGCACACAGTAGTGAAGAAGCGAGCAACCGTATTCTGCGTGTCCAACGAGGTCATTTTCCATCCTCGCTCATGGTATGGTTGGGAGTTTCCTATTGGGGCTTAACAGAGGTACATTTTTGCGAGAAAGGTGTAAAAACGAATGCAGTTGTGTATCAAAATACAGTCCTGACGAAACTTGTGGAACCTGTTTCTCACATCATGTTCAATAGCAGGCACTGGGTATTCCAACAAGATTCGGCGCCAGCTGATAGAGCGAAGAGCACACAAGACTGGCTGGCGGCGCGTGAAATCGACTTCATCGGGCACGAAGACTGGCCCGCCTCAGTCAGATTTGAATCCGTTAGATTACAAAATATGGCAACACTTGGAGAAAAGGCGTGCTCAAAGCCTTATCCCAATTTGAAGTCACTCAAGACATCCTTGATTAAGGCGGCCGCCGATATTGACATGAACCTCGTTCGTGCTGCGACAGACAACTGGCCGCACAGATTGTGAGCCTGTATTCAAAATCACGGAGGTCATTTTAAATAAACTTTAGTATCATAAGAATCTATGTTTTTTTAAGTTCATTTTGGTATATAAATAGTTCCATAATGAATAAACTTGTTTTAATTATTTTAGGTTAAACATGTGACAGAACTTATGACCTGACTAGGTACAATGAATATTAACACAATATTTAATTATTAAATTAGTAACAAACATACAAGTAAGAACATACAATATGAATAATAACACTTGCGGAAAGTTAGGAAACAATTTTCGGCGCGACAGCCTTTGAAAACTTAATTATAACTTTATTAAAATCTTCTTTGTAATATAAGGAAAGTGCTTGTTGCAGAAACGTACTCCTCTGAATATAATGTAATTATTATTTATATATATATATATATATATATATATATATATATATATATATATATATATATATATATATATATATATATATATA
The DNA here is from genome assembly GCA_029286605.1 of Sericinus montela. Lineage (NCBI taxonomy): Eukaryota > Metazoa > Arthropoda > Insecta > Lepidoptera > Papilionidae > Sericinus > Sericinus montela. The sequence goes on from JAGSMR010000455.1 coordinate 116,186, forward strand.
TATATATATATATATATATATATATATATATATATATATATATATATATATATATATATATATATATATATATATATATATCTTCACGCACAATCCCTGACGGGGTAGCCAGAGAGAACAGATCGCCAAGTGTCACGATCCCTACATACTTCTTTCTCTTCTTTCAGATTCATCATCTTCTTCATACATGCACGTCTAGGTATCCGAGTACTCTTGACCCTCCCCTCTTCGAGCAATTTGCTCACATGGTCTTCGAAAGTTAGTCTCGGTCTACCTCGACACCTTTTAATATTAACTTTCGCGCTATATATTTTCTTCACCATTCGTTCTTCACTCATTCGCTCAACGTGCCCAAACCATCGAAGCACGCCCTTATCCGTTCTTGAGACAAGGTCATCTTTCAAACCTGCCATATTGCGAATCTCTTCGTTTCGCTTTCGGTCGGCCATGGTAAGGCCGCACATTTTTCGAATAGATCGCATCTCCACTGCATTCAACCTGCTTTTATGCTTCTTCTGGCATACCCAGGTTTCGCTGCCATATAACAAAGTCGGTACCAACACTGCATTATGTATTGCAAGGCGTGCACTTTTCACAACGCCTTGCCTTTTGATTAACGCAGTCAGGGCACCATTGATTTTGTTCCTGGCAGCGACACGCCTGTCCACATCTAAATCACATCTTCCATCCCGGCTAAACGCACTCCCCAAGTATACCATTTCATTCACCTGTTCTAGACATTCCTGATTTACCTGATTCAATAATTATTGTAATAATTATAAAATAATAAATATTTTCACGCAATTTCTAATACAGGGGTAGACAGAGGTTTAGTCTAGACAATTAAGTCCCTTTGACCCACTTTCCACTGAAGATATTTTCAGGACAACGTGACAGGTGGTGAGACGTCACCGTCTTTATGTTCAAGCAAACGATATAATTCAGACATAAGTTTTTAAAAACCCATTGGTACGTGCCTGCCACCTGGGGATCGAACTCGGGTATCTTCTCTCTTATAACAATAATAATAATATAATTATCTTATAACATACTAAATGGATCGAAAACCATTAAAATGTTGATACTGATGGCTAGAAAATTTATCACCGGGGATCGGAATTCGAATCAAGAGACCCGAGTTCGATACCCAGGTGATACGTTCGTGACAAAAGGTTTTTCCAAAACCTATGTCCGATATTAATCGTTGGGTTGGACATAAAGAGGCTTTAGTATGTATTCGTCTGGTGTTATTTACGAATGTACATTTTAAATTTCTCTATATTTATGTAATGATTTTATGTATGTGTATGTATTATTGTTTTGGTTTTGTCTCTTTAACTAATTTCACCATACAATAAGTTGACTGTGAGGGAATGGATATAGCCATGAAGTCCGCCTGGTGACATTCTATAAGGAAATGCATTAAAGATTAAATAAATAAATATGTAAAGTCGGCGACAGACTCACCACTTGTCCCGTTGTCCCAAAAATGTCTTTAGTGAAAGATGGGTGGAAAGGACTTAATTGTCTAGAACTCTGTCTGAATTTGTAGCCGAGTATTAAGAATGGTGTAAAGATATTTTTATATCACATATGAAAATAGACAAAAGTGCGAGGTTTGTTAATAGAAGTTACGCTAATCGACGTTAGTACTAACGCCAATCGGCTTACTTACCAGCTTGGCGTGACAAATTCTCAGTATGTTTCAGCACTTATTTATCGGTGTTGGCGTATGTTAACAGATTTACCAGACCAGACCAGATGACATATGCCATTTATTAGATTTGCATGCGGATTGGTGTAAGGTAATTTTATGCTAACATCTTTATATTGAAAAATTTGAGCTCATTCTTACGTAAATGTATACATAAAGATCTGTTAAAGTCAAACGCAGGACATGAGCCTATTCTGTAATGACGATTTGTCATAAACACCGCGCATGTAAAGGATTAGCGCTCTCAGAACCAGACCCCTTGCCTTTGACCCTGACCTCGTAATAGTTAGTTGAATATTCAGAAAATAAGAGTACGAAATGGTAAAAGGGCGGGCACATTTTCTTAAAACCATACATAACTGGATTTTCACAATCATAATCATATTATATGTATAGATATATGATAATGAAAATCCAGTTATAATAAGCCTCTTTTTGCGTCTGGACTTAAAAAACAAATACATAGATAGAGACAACATCACATACATTTTAGCAAAAATCGCCTGCAAGAGACCTGGGAAAATGCAGAAAAAGTGTTTTCTACATTAATACAACGAACCCTGGCTACTGGCAACACCATGAAAACCTGTGTGTCGTCCATTCAATTTCTATTGGTACGTGTCTTCCTTATTGAGACAGAACTCGTGACTTCCGATTCAGATCACCCGTCCACACAGTTATCCTGAATGTTCACAAACCTATTCATATCTTTATTGTAAACCTTTTAAAAATCTATAAAAACTGTGCCAGTATTACTGATAGATTATTTAAATGAGCGGTCCGCTCGTCCTTCGGATTTATTCGTGCGAAAATAATGGTCACACTTTCTGTAAATTATAGCATCCAGTTTTCCATTTGACGACAGACAATGGGCAATTTATTAAAATCTTCGACGTCATTCACTAGTTGAATTCTTTTTCCGAACAAAAGTTAATATTTCTAAGAGAATTTGCTTCATTTTCATTCTCATGAGAATTATTGGATTTCGTAAAATATTCTCATGTATGATTGATGTTGTCACTGTCAGATAGATAATTATGAAAGTCACAGTCGAAGCACACACAAAAAGTGTGTCCTTAAAATATTTAATATGTAATGTATTACGACCTCCGTGGACGAGTGGCGTCACCACCGGTTTTTAAGGTATCGCCATCGCGAGGTCCCGGGTTCGATTCGCGGTCGGGTCAATGTAGAAAAACTACATTTTCTAGATTTTCTCAGGTCTGGGTGTTTGTGGTGCATTCGTTGTTTTCGATTCCCATACCACAAGTGTTTTAGCATCTTACATTGGGATCGAAGCAATGTATGTGATGTTGTCCCTATCTACCAATCTATCTATCCAACTAAAGCAATTCGATATGAAGAATATTCTCAGATAATTATTATCACTTATTTACTTATTTAACGGATCATTTGGGAGGACATTCCGTAATCGCCATCCTTGGCAAGAAAAAGGCGATAGCAGAAGCAGAAACCCCGCACTGGAAACGCGTATACGAGTACGTACCTATCGGCAGACATTATCACTTACATCGCTTTCCTCTAAGTCGCCTTTTATGACAACTACGGGAAGAAAAAGTATGGTACACAAAAATTTCATCAAAATCGATAAAATAATTTCTGAATATCGTCGGTAAAACGCAGGCAAATATCTTAATCCACTATTTTTTGTAAAATAAAATAAATTAAAATAAAATATCTTCACGCCATTCCCAATATACGGATAAGTCCTTTCGACCCACCTTCCACCGAAGATATTTTCGGGACAACGTGACAGGTGGTGAGCCCATCGCCATCTTTGTGTCCAAGCCAACGATATAATTCGTACATAAGTTCTTGAAAAACCCATTGGAGCCGGCCACCTGGGGTTCGAACTCGGGTCTCTTGACTCGAAATTCCGACCACCCAACCACTCTACTGAACATTAACCTCCCAAAGGCAAAATGCTCGTTAATATGCGTTGTCCCACAAAATAAAATTAATTTCAAATGTCGAACACTGCACTTACATGTAGAAATGTTACACATTATTTCGAAAGTAAAATATTTAGTTAAAAACGCTCGCAATTTTCAGAAACTTTATAACAAATTTACACACATTTCCTCCCGGTGACATCTCTTAGAAGTAATTACGTTTATTGTTAACTGTAGCACATTCACGCTCAAGAATAAATAAATAATAAATAAATAAATATCTTCACGCAATTCCCAATACAGGGGTAGACATAGGTCTAGTCTAGACAATTAATTCCCTTTGACCCACCTTCCACCGAAGATATTTTCGGGACAACGTGACAGGTGGTGAGCCCATCGCCATCTTTGTGTCCAAGCCAACGATATAATTCGTACATAAGTTTTGAAAACTCATTGGTACGAGCCTGCCATAGGGGATCGAACTCAGGTCTCTTGACTCGAAATTCCGACCACCGAATCGTACCGTTTTCATGGGCGGCGGTAATCACTTACCATCACGTGAGCCACCTGCTCGTTTGCCTCCCTTTTCTATAAAAAAAAAAACTATGTACGAAGAACTTGAATATACGGGCTGCGAAATCTATTGTCGTTAGTTCGAGGCTTAACCATGACACCTGATTGCTTAATGCGGAACTTAAATCAGGGGATATGCAATCGACTCCTGGAGTGTATTAGTGACGTTGGCTTGTAAAATACTATATTATCTAGACCTCTGACTACCCCAGTATTGGGGAATAAGTAAAGATAAAATAGCTTCGAGCCTGCTATTCAACTATTTTCCTGAACCACTACAGATACACGTATCATCGTGTTTGTTAGAGTGGTTAGTAGGAATATGAGTATAAATTTTCCAATAAACTCCTATTACGAATGGGCGCATTATCGTTTTTACGGACTACGTAATGCCACAGCCTATATATTGGTATTTGATACTCCTATTACGAATGGGCGCATTATCGTTTTTACGGACTACGTAATGCCACAGCCTATATATTGGTATTTGATTTGTCAAACGTGGAAACATTCCAGTATATTAGAACGCTGAGAGATCAAATGGTGGAGAGCAGAGACATGAGAAACGTTCCCGTTTTAGTTGTAGGAAACAAACAGGACTTGCTTTGCAGCAGCACGCCTTCCGCCGTCACCGGTCTCCAACAGTTGGCTATAGCGGAAAGTGCGTGTGTCGATTCGAGGGAGAAGCGACGAAACATTGTGAATTTAGTCAGGAAGCACTGGAAGTGTGGATACGTGGAATGTTCGGCGAAGTACAACTGGCGTGTAATCGCCGTGTTCAAAGAACTAATGGAGATGATAGATTCTCTGGAGTGGAGTGGCGGTGGTCGGAGTGCAGAACCACCACCCGATTCATCTACTGGTGGTGGGGTGGGAACACATGAAAATCGTTGCGTGGTTGCTTAGCATTGCACGGTTGACGATGTTTGTTTCGGACATGTTAACAATTCGTGGTGGAAGAATTTCAAGGCCAAAA
>JAGSMR010000456.1:0-61062 GCA_029286605.1 Sericinus montela
ATCGTTTTACGGACTACGTAATGCCACAGCCTATATATTGGTATTTGATTTGTCAAACGTGGAAACATTCCAGTATATTAGAACGCTGAGAGATCAAATGGTGGAGAGCAGAGACATGAGAAACGTTCCCGTTTTAGTTGTAGGAAACAAACAGGACTTGCTTTGCAGCAGCACGCCTTCCGCCGTCACCGGTCTCCAACAGTTGGCTATAGCGGAAAGTGCGTGTGTCGATTCGAGGGAGAAGCGACGAAACATTGTGAATTTAGTCAGGAAGCACTGGAAGTGTGGATACGTGGAATGTTCGGCGAAGTACAACTGGCGTGTAATCGCCGTGTTCAAAGAACTAATGGAGATGATAGATTCTCTGGAGTGGAGTGGCGGTGGTCGGAGTGCAGAACCACCACCCGATTCATCTACTGGTGGTGGGGTGGGAACACATGAAAATCGTTGCGTGGTTGCTTAGCATTGCACGGGTGACGATGTTTGTTTCGGACATGTTAACAATTCGTGGTGGAAGAATTTCAAGGCCAAAAACTTCTGGTCGATGTTTTCGAAAGAAAGATCTTTTCGTTTTTAGTGTTAAAAAAATTTAGTGCTGAGTTGATGAAGTTAGATTTGAAACCGAATAATATTTAACGTTATTCCGTTTACTTCAGAGATTTTTTTAGTATTTTTGGAACATTGTGAAATATTTCGATGTTAAATATATTTGATGTGTATGCTGTTAGAATGTTGGTATAATGAAGTGTATCCTTTCCTATCACTTAAGTAGGTTGATACGAAATTATACTGATAATTATATTTGAACCTGAAATTTTTTTTATAAAATTCACTTTATAAAATCTAAATTCTGCCCGGGACTCATCGAGGCAAAGTTCCGAAATTTCCGCGAATTCGTCTATGTCCCGGAGTAAAAACAGCTTATGTTCCTCTCCGTAGCCCCAAATTATTCTGCATGAAGGGAATATAACATTTATCCGTGAGCCAAGATTCATTTAAATCCGTTTAGTCCTTTTCGCATAATTGAGCAAGAAACATCCAAATATGAGACAAAATATTACATCTATAATGTTACTAAACATTTATGATATTAATGCAGGGAAGATATTTTTTCATTGCAGGATACCATAAATGAAGCTCTTTTTCATTTATTTAAGTAGTAAATAAAATATTGTAAATTATTATTTATGAATGATGTTAATATAAAAATATATAAAAAAATCCACCATTTTCTAGTAATTAGACAATTCTTATGATCCATATCTGCGCACAATTGATGGCATTCCCTTTCAAATATCATTCCTCATTATCTTTGAGGTGCTCAATTATTTGTATTTTATCTATTTATTTATATGAATATCAATAATTTTGAATTTTTAATAGGTTAGGAATTCTTAGAGCTTTAAACGTTATAACTTTTACTTAACATTGTGCTGTTTCTGTCATCTGAAAACAAAGGATCTAAATTTTTGAAAATTAAAAATACATGAACATACGCCTTCAATACTTTTTTAGGTCAGTCAATTGTGTATTGCTCCTGAATTATTCCGTTATTGTAATACATTGTGCATTGGGCGCAGGGTAATTTGAGAGCACACCTCTATTCCCATAGTGTTAACAATAAATGTTAGATAGTAATAAGATATGTTTTCAATGTACCTTTGTTATCTGTGACTAAGAGAGAATTACTTTAAGATATTATCTAATTAAGTGAAGAAATGTTTTTCCGTGAATGTAGAATGTTACTTAAATGTTAAAAGGCAGAGCAAATTTTTAGTGTAAATAGTCAAAAATATCTGTTCAGTATATATTTGACTTAAAATTAAAATGTTATTTAGAGTAAGATTAAGGAAAAAAGTATCGCACAAGATAGGCATTTAATTAATCATATATAATTTTTAAAAAAAGATTAAAAACGAGGCATTATCTAGTCTCTCTGCTACCGCGTCAGATTATGCGTGAAGATATAATATTGACAAAAAAAATACACTGTAGCATTTTCTGAAATTGTGAAGTAATTTATCAGTATTATTTACACGTGGCAACTAAACACTTATAAAATATTGATATTAATTTGTGCCAAACATAATGTTTTATCGAATAGTACGCGCGCAATTTTTGTTAACAGTAGTTTGTAACGCTAATTTGAAAAAGAATTTGATAAAAACATTATAATGACAAGACAGACGATATTTATTTTTATAATGAGGAAAATTAGAAGCTCAGATATTTTATTGAGTAGTTTCTATCCTATTTTTCTTCAAAGTGTACGATGAACCTTTTGGAGACGATTGGACCTGACTGCACCTGCATACGCCCTATACACATATTAGTGCAGGAGATTTGCTTTGACGATTAGATTGTCCGATTGGAGGTATAACGTGTACGTATTATGTCTATTGCTTTAGAATGTTCTAAATTACTTGACTGATTTCAACATATGAGGTGTCGTTAGATTCGCCAGAGCGACAAATTACTTATAAATTGTATAAATGCAAATGTCGATTAAAAAAGAATGTCTATATGTTATTATCGTAAAACATGTAAAGTTATTCGGTTATCACAACTTGACTCCGTGTTGTGCTTATTAATCTCTGTGCTTCCTCTTGTATTGTAGTTAGTAATGATATTTTTTCTTTCACAATATTTGGTATGTTTTGTAAATAGTAATTAACTGAAGAAATTGATTGTTCTGGTTATTGTGAGATGTTACTTATGTAAAATGTAATTGTGAAAGTAAGTTTCAAAATGAGATAACTTAAAATTTTAATACTTTCGACTTCTTTGAGTTTCATCTTCACTGAATATCTTTTTATCCGGTCAATACTCAACAAATGTTTCAAGTTACAAGCATAATTAATGTTATCTAAATGAAATTATTCTAAATCAAACTTAGATGTTAATGCATTTTCAGACTGTGTCCTTTACCGAATAAATGTTAGAATGCTTTAATTGTAAACGTACATAAATGTAATTTTTGCAAATGTTATTCTGTTTGTATTTCAAAAAATTTAAACGTAGTTTCCGACAGTCTACATAGTATGAAATCACCTTTATACAAATGTTACACGGTGCAATAAAACGTTGTGAACACAGGTGTACGATTTTATTTTTATTTCTGTTATTTTTTTGTTTGTTTTAATTTTATTTCAATATTAAATATATGTTATTTATGACGATTATGTTGTCTATATAATATATTCAATGGTGACAACTACGTAGGATAATATAAGATTAGTGTGACTGACAGGGTAATATATTTAAATTGAGTCTTGGAAGAACAAAAAAAGGAAGAACTAAAAATGTCTCGACTGGAACAGCTGCACAATTTTGTCAGAATACCTTTTTGCTTGCTAACAGTTTAACTAACTAGATTCGAGAACATATAACATATATTGATAAATTTAAGCTGGGCTCAAGACTTATGTTCTCAGCAGTCAGGTATAGGTAAAAACGGCTTGTCTGTATCGCGAAACTTCCTAGACCATAACCATTTCCTAGCATAAAATGAATAACGTATGCAAGATGTATCAAATGCAAGTTTCATCTACTTAATCATTTGAAACTATAATTATAACTTTATCATGTCGCCTTACTACATTTTGAGCTAGCGTACGATTACGCTTATAAAAAAATATCTTTTTTGTAAGATTTGGGGATGGAATTAAAAAAAATCTCAATCACAATCAGATTTGCCGCGTGATGGCAATCTAACATAAATTTCCCCTCTTCTAATCCTATGAGTAAATAATAATTAAGGTGGGAAGGGATCATGCGAGGAAGCAGAACAAAAGTTGTGGTAACGAAAACCGATGAATTCTCTCAACTCCGCTGCCTTTTGTGATATCCACCCATCTTTCTAGCTAAATCAAAAAAAAATCTCTGTAGGGTAGGAAAATTATTCGTAACTCATGAAAAAGTGAAGGCTCATTTGTCACTTATAATCTTATATGAAGCTTTTATGACAAATTATCCTGAATTAAGAGATTTTTGGCTGTTTTTTATATGTACTTAACATTTTATCATTATAATCATTTGTGACATGACTATTTTTAATGATTTATTTTAGCAGACTTTAAAAATAAGCTAACGACCTGAAATTCGAGTAGATAGTAACCCTGCTTTCGAAGCTATGGGATACGGGTTCGAATCTCGCTGAGGTTAAAGAATTGTGTGAGGATTACGAATTTTTGTACTTCAATTATGAATGTTTACACGTACATAAAATAACGAAATACTTAAGTTAATATATATGTATGTAATTATATTGTATGTTAGCTTGGACACTGAGATGGCGATAGTCACCTGTTTCGTTGTTCCAAATAATCTTCGTTGAAAAGTGGATCCAGTGTAAGAAATTGTATGAAAGTAAAAAAAAAATGGCTGATGAAAAAGTAATGACACATAATTTAAATTATTTAGATTACAACTAACAATTTGAAATAAATAAGATCTTTTTTTGCCGCCTTACACCAGAAAATAAGTGAAACTTATACCCAAAATTTTCGCAAAATAGAAAACTAAGCTTTAACTTAAAGTCAGAGGTACTGCAAGATTTAGTACGAAAGTTTTGCGCCCCAACTTTAACCTAGCTTGCCACTTCGAATACTAGTTTAGGCAGAATTACACATGATGAGTAGAGCTACAGGTAAAGGCCAAGTACAGGTAAAGTCGGTGACAAGTAGGCTCGAGACTCGATCGGTTTAGGCCTTACGATTACGTGGGCCTTACGTTAAATCGATTATGAAATAATCCTTCTAAAGGATATCCGTATTATGTCGGATATATAAAAATCAAAAATAAAATATCTTCACGTAATTCCCAATACAGGGGTAGACAGAGATCTAATCTAGACTATTAAGTCCCTTTGACCCACCTTCCACCGAAGATATTTTCGGGACAACGTGACAGGTGGTGAGCCCGTCGTCGTTATTATGTCCAAGCCAAGAAATATAGTTCGTACATAAGTTTTTGAAAAACACATTGGTGTGAGCCTGCTACCTGGGGATCGAACTCAGGTCCCTTGACTAGAAATTCAGACCACCCAACCACTCGGCTTTCGTGACTTTTAATTCTATTTCCACCGATTGAAAACCCATGTTTGATCAAAGTTCTCATGAGTCTCGATCTACTGCAATTCTAATTTTAATCCTAACACGGGGGTCTGAGTGACGACCAAGAATACAAATATGACAAGTGTCCACATAGCAGACGCATAATTATCACCTCTATACCTCTCACGATATAGATGTCGTAAGAGGCGATAAAGAGAAAAGCTTTGGAAATGCAATAGAGTGCCGATAGATGGGGCAATAGCCATCTCAGTAAATACCAAACCAAAAGTCATCAGTTCGGTGGAAGGTGGGTCGAAGAGACTTAATTGTCTAAACTAAACCTCTGTCTACTCCTGTATTGGGAATTGCGTGAAGATATTTTTATATTTTTATAATTTATTTTATTTATATTTATATATGTTTTCGGTGGAAGGTGGGTCGAAAGGACTAAATTGTTTAGGCCTCTGTCTACCTCTGCATTATAGTATTATAGTATTACGTATAAGAGTATTTTCTTAATAAGAGAATCCTGTACTACATTGATGTCATTGTCGGCCCGTCAATTTGGCTGTCATTCCCTTTATAAAGGGAAACGTAATAGATATTTCATTAGGTATTCCATTGAAAGCTTTGAAGAATATCTGTTATATCAGGTTTCATCGCAAATGATAAATAAGACTAAAAGTAAAAGTTAAGGGAACTTATATCACAATAGTGAAGTACGCCAATAACGGAGAATTTGATCGGCGAAAATTTCCAATATTTCTTAAAAAAAAAAATTTCACCACGCATAGTCTTGCTGATGGGGTAGCCAAGGAGAACAATTCCCCAAGTGTTACGGTCCTATATCTCTTGCGTTTCTTTGAAATTCATAACTTTCTTCATACACGTGCGTCAATGTTTTATAATAAAGAAATAAAATAATATCTTCACGTAATTCCCAGTACAGGGGTATACAGAGGTCTAGATGTTTAAGGCTTTTTAAACCTCCTTCCGTCGAAGACGTTTTTTGCGACAATGTGGCTGCTGGCGAGCGCTTCGCCGTCTTTCTGTCCAAGCCAACGATATAAATCGTACATAATTTTTAAAAAAAAAAAAAAACCTAGGTACTCGAGTTTTGGGAATCGAACTCAGGTCCCTTGACTAGAAATTCCGACCACCCAACCACTCGGCTTTCGTGACTTTTAATTCTATTTCCACCGATTGAAAACCCATGTTTGATCAAAGTTCTCATGAGTCTCGATCTACTGCAATTCTAATTTTAATCCTAACACGAGGTCTGGTGACGACCAAGAATACAAATATGACAAGTGTCCACATAGCAGACGCATAATTATCACCTCTATACCTCTCACAATATAGATGTCGTAAGAGGCGATAAAGAGAAAAGCTTTGGAAATGCAATAGAGTGCCGATAGATGGGGCAATAGCCATCTCAGTAAATACCAAACCAAAAGTCATCAGTTCGGTGGAAGGTGGGTCGAAGAGACTTAATTGTCTAAACTAAACCTCTGTCTACTCCTGTATTGAGAATTGCTTGAAGATATTTATTTATTTTATTTTATTTATATTTATATATGTTTTCGGTGGAAGGTGGGTCGAAAGGACTAAATTGTTTAGGCCTCTGTCTACCTCTGCATTATAGTATTATAGTATTACGTATAAGAGTATTTTCTTAATAAGAGAATCTTGTTACTACATTGATGTCATTGTCGGCCCGTCAATTTGGCTGTCATTCCCTTTATAAAGGGAAACGTAATAGATATTTCATTAGGTATTCCATTGAAAGCTTTGAAGAATATCTGTTATATCAGGTTTCATCGCAAATGATAAATAAGACTAAAAGTAAAAGTTAAGGGAACTTATATCACAATAGTGAAGTACGCCAATAACGGAGAATTTGATCGGCGTACCAAAATTTCCAATATTTCTTAAAAAAAAAAAATTTCACCACGCATAGTCTTGCTGATGGGGTAGCCAAGGAGAACAATTCCCCAAGTGTTACGGTCCTATATCTCTTGCGTTTCTTTGAAATTCATAACTTTCTTCATACACGTGCGTCAATGTTTTATAATAAAGAAATAAAATAATATCTTCACGTAATTCCCAGTACAGGGGTAGACAGAGGTCTAGACGTTTAAGGCTTTTTAAACCTCCTTCCGTCGAAGACGTTTTTTGCGACAATGTGGCTGCTGGCGAGCGCTTCGCCGTCTTTCTGTCCAAGCCAACGATATAAATCGTACATAATTTTTTTTAAAAAAAAAACCTAGGCACTCGAGTTTTGGGAATCGAACTCGGGTCTCTTGGCCCGAATTCCGACCATCCAACCACTTTTGTTTTCCTATAAATAAACGGAATTTAAAAAATATCTTATTTCCGATTACATTACTGGTACTACAATTTAGAATCTACTAAGGACACAACAATGATGAGATGGACAAATTATTTTATAAGAATTCATTAGTTGCTCACGAAGAAAACTGAAATAATATGTACCTAATTCATAGTCTAAAATACCTGCACAAGAATACCTACACGTTACATTTTCTAAGAAATATTATTGTTATTTATATACAAAAGTCGACAAAATACGTGGACAGACAAACAAAACGGTGTAGTTTTTGTTTATTGTCAGTTTATAATAAACTTTACGCATTTTTGCAATATATACACAGAGGTCTAGATCAATTTAATTCCTTTTATCCCACTGTTCACCATAGCCTAATAAATTTCAGTTAAATTTTGATAATTGTTATTTTTTTGACATTTTATTTAAATTTTAAATAATATCACTTATGCATGTTGCTATGCCTAAAAGGGTAACATGATAGTGTACTTAACACTCTTAGACTGTCTTAAGTTTACTCATGAATGAAATAAAAACTTTGTCTTTGACTTTGACTTTGATAACGTGACGGGAGGTGAGCCTATCGACGTCTTAGTCTTTAAGAAAATGCTTACATATATTATATATTTACAGAGATAATATTCTTATATAACCTATGATTCTAGTACAAACATTTACATTTATACACGAAATTGTTCCCTTAGCAGCCGATTCGAAGCCGCAGCCATTAGAAAATTTGTGAAAAAATTATCGTTTCTTGTTTGTTATGTTTGGACCTACTAAAGTAATTTCCGAAGATACTGAGCTTAAACCGAATATACATATACATTCTACTGTCAGGTATAAATAGTAGCGAATGTAATATATTTACAGAGCCCCAATACATGAGGAACGCAGATCTCCATAGAGATCTCAAGATCCCCACGGTGGCGGCCTTTTTTAAAGTAATATCGGCAAGATATTTCGAAAAAATTAAGGATCACCAGAATCCGTTAGTGGCGGGTCTAGGAAACTACACCCCATCCCCAATTTTCACCCGTTTTGAAAGACGGCCAAAGCACGTCTTGATTGATGACGACGACGTCATCACAAAAACAAACAAAAGAATCGGGGCCGCGTCCCCGTAATCGCAATAACACACGAACACAGTAGGTACACTACACACAGTTCTTAGTCAGAATCGCGGTCCCATATTTCACGGTTCACACGAGATTGTCTCGGGTAACCGTCCGAAATACGACCCTCTCTCAACACGAGTGGCCCCCGGGGCCTCTCACCCTCCCCCTCCCCCGTATGTCGAAGGTCTTCGCTTCGTTACAGGGTCCGAGTGTGTCACGACGTTGTCTCTTTTCTTCTTTTTAACTGCGGGCCTTCGTTCTCGCATATCTCCTCAGATGACGCTGTAAAGGCCCCCGGGCCAACAGCATCCCGTGGATGGTTTTTAGTCGGTATGTTTCTCCTTCTGAGATCCGAGTCCGACACTGTTCGTTTCGGTGGCCTCCCTGTCAGGAAACGTTCGTGCGTAAAGCATTTTCCTCCACGGTTATCAAAAAAAAAATATATTTACAGAGCACATAAAGTGTTTAAACGTGTCAGTTTTATTTTATATGTTTTTATAAGTATTATTCATATTGCTATTTAAGATCGGGTATTGCTTTATAATAAAAAATGGAACAAAAACAGTAAAAATATGTTAAAATCAGGCGACTGCTTGCGTTTTTGTTTCTTTAGTTTAATATTCATGGCTCCGACAGAATACTGGCGCTGTAGTAGTGGTAACATAGCTAAAATGGCTTCAAAATTATACTTAAGTCTAATTGAAAGAAAGAAAGAAAGAAATATTTTATTTGGCACAAGCAACATAAACAAGCAGATTACATAAAACACATTAACATTTGAGTAGACATAGAAAACAAAAAAAATATAAAAAAATTATACATAAAAGTCATGAAACAAAGGACATTCACTCCTTGTTTTATAGGTATGGTAAAATTAAATAAAAAAAAATAAATAAATATCTTCACGCAATTCCCAATACAGGGGTAGACAGAGGTTGAGTCTAGACAATTAAGTCCCTTCGACCCACCTTTCACCGAAGATATTTTCGGGACAACGTGACAGGTGGTGAGCCCGTCGCCGCCTTTATGTCCAAGCCAACGATATTCGTACATAAGTTTTTGAAAAACCCATTGGTACGAGCCTACCAACTGGGGATCGAACTCGGGTCTATTGACTCGAAATTCCGACCACCCAACCACTCGGCTATCGTGACTTAAATAAAAAAAAATAAAAAAAAAACAAGTAACAAAAAAGCAATCAATAATATATAAAAAAAAATAATGATAAAGAACTACAGAATAAGGAGTAATGCATAAGATGTATTACACAGATGCCACCCGTTACGCAGATGACACCCGTCAATGCCGCTATGCTCCAAAAAGGAAAGCCACTCAGGATATGTTGGAATGTATCAGAAGTAGAACACCCCAACCCTGATTTTCAGTGGCACCCTTGTATATTCAAAATACATACACTGCTTCAATACATAACTTCAATAAATAACATTCACATACTCAAACAAACACACTTATATACATATATATACATACATACACACACACACACACACATACATACAAATACATATATATATATATATACAGATACACATACACATACACATAAACACACACATATATATACACATACGTATACACATACATATACACACGTCTTGCACATTCACTATATTTTCCCAATTTATACCATTTAAAAGTTGGTGAAATTGTACAGGATTAATATTTTTAATTGGTCTATAAAAAACAAGTCGCGGTGGACATTTGTGCGTAGTAAGATTGACTTCGCATGATATGTAATCTACTTCTACTTTGTTTATGGATACGTTAGAAAGTATTAGATCCAACAGTGTTTTGCATTTACTTGTAAAATGCGTGGGTTCATTAACATATTGTTTAAGATTATTTATTGAAATGAATTCATCTAATATTTTAGTATTACGGTTGGATTTATCCAAATAGTTGATGTTAAAATCGCCAAGAAGTAGTAAATAATCATACGACGCGAACGTGTTTATTGTATCAGAAAGAGCATCAAAAAAATTTTGCATTTGAAGCCAAGGTGGTCGGTACGCAGTGCCAATTATGACAATTTTACCATTAATTTTGGCACTTAGCCACATTTGTTCTACAGACTGCGATATGGGGTAGGGTGGATTACGTACTGGTAAACCGCGTCTAATGCAGAAACCTACACCGCCACCACGAGAACGAACTTCTGCCGGCCTAGGAGTATGTCGCAAGTGGTAACCAGGCACACAAGGTGCCCTTCCTTCTTCACCTGCCCTGAGCCAGGTTTGACTTAAAGTCAACTCTCTGACGATCCATAGCTACCACGAACTCATCATGATGCATACAGAGTGATCCGGGATTCAAAACCAACTTTTAATTTCTGCGGCCTAACCATCATTTAAGAAAAGAATAAAAGACATCTTTGATTAAGCTTTAAATTAACTAAGTATTTATCATACACTGTAGCTACATATTGAGGTATTAAATTATATATACATAACATTATAGATATAGTTAGTGCTATGCAACAATAATACAAATAATAATATATGTCGTAGTCAATACTAAACTAACACAAATATATATATATATATATATATATATATATATATATATATATATATATATATATATATATATATATATATATATATATATATATATATATATATATATATATATATATATATATATATATATATATATAATATATCTAGCTGTATTATGTTATGTAAATTTGATGCTGGCACGAGAGTGGTGATAACATAAACCCGAACGTTTTCATATTGAAATAATTGATTTAAAATTGCTATTTCAGGCATATTATACAAAGAATAATATACAGTTTCATTAATAACAGAAAGGCAATAGGAACTATCAACAACTAAATTAAAAGCACAAAAAATAATACTATTTTGTTCACAATTCGAAGGTAATTGGCTCAGAAAATCATTAAAAGTAAACGGTCGCCTAATTGTTACAAAAGTATCCAAATATATATAAGAAATACATAAATAAACTGAACAAAATACGACAAGAATATTGCAAGGTACAGCAGAACCTATTATCCTGATTATCAAATGTAAATTAAAAACAAAATTATTATATGAAAGATAAATGCCCATAGTGATATATTTTAAAGAATGTTGTATAAAAAAGATCAAATTCATGAAGAACCAAAAACCTTTTCGATGTCACAGTCCATACATATTTTTGCTTACTAGAGACAGAATCGCGTTTTACAAATATAACACCGTTTTTTGTCCATGCATATCGCCAGTTGCATCGCCGCGCCTCCTGCCGAGCCCTATGAAAGAGGTGCCTGTTGGTATACGTCAGGCGTTCGTTAAGATAGAAGCGTGTCGGTTCTCCATTAATATTAAAACCTGATGTATCAGCGCCCCGACGCACGCGCGCCGCCCGCAGCAATTGGTCGCGGACAGGGCGCCGCGCCAGACGTACGATGATGGCTCTAGGCCGCGGCGGTTCGCTATCCGAGCTGTCACGGTTTCGACGCATACCAGCACGTTCAACACTAACCACGTCACGTTCGTCCAGTTCTACATCCAATTTATTGGCGACGAGTGTCAAGAGGTGACCCGGGCTTTCTCCCTTCTGTTCAGGAATACCGGTGAGCTCTGAGAAAGAGCCGCCTGTTCCTTTATGTTCAAATCACGCTTTAAGTGTGCAATAATATCTACCAGTTCGTTATTATTGCATGACTTGTGCCCCTCCGTCGCTTGTTGTTCCAGAGTGGTAACTCGGGTTTCAACGCTGTCCAGTCTCGAATTAAACTGTGTCATGGTGGTGTTTAGTTTTGTAATTTTTTCGTAAAGCTGACCATTTCTTCTGCCAGAGTCTTCAACTCAATTCTAAGTAGTTTAATTTCCTTAGCCAATAAACCTTCAATGGGGGATTCATCTCTCGAGTCTACGGATGCCTCAGTACAATAGTCCGTTAACACAGGGCTTTGTCGCGGTATTTTGCAAGTTTTACATATCCATTTTGGGCATATCCTTGATTCGGGGCTAATATTAATACACAGCCGATGGTAAGTCGACGTGCATTTTGAGCATTTAACGCCATCTGTCTGCGAAATAAATTTACCGCAGTGCCCACACTTATTTGCCATTATTAATCGATGTTGCTAATTGATAACGTATAAATAGTATTGAAAGTTGTTACTAGATGGCAGAAATATCAACACTGATTGCTCGGTTTGAATAATTAATAATTATGCTTAGTGGTATTTTTCAACATAAAACTTTATATAAAGACTGTAATGCACTTATTAGAAAAGTAATAAATAAAAACAGTGCTACAGTTTATCTTTTAAAGTAAATTTTAACATAATTAATGGGGGTACACTAAAACAGCTAATTTCACATCTGATTGTCACTGCGATTTTTAAAACTTAGTCTTATCCCACTATACTTGGTTAAATACTGCGAATAACACTTGTTCCACTTATCACTGTTATGGTTAATGGAAATAAACATTCACTTGTAAACAAAAACTTATTTAACTATTTATTAGACCCATATATGTAAAACCGATATTACTGCCCTCCGCGCACACTCATTCCAGTCAATTGTTTTAATATTTTGTTTTATAAGTAAGATTTGGTGGTGGTAACATCGTAAGAATATTGCCACTCTTTCTGCCCGTGGGTGTCGTAAGAACCGAATAAGAGAAATAGCCTTGAATATCGTTATAGCAACCAAAAGATGGTGGGATAACTATCACTAAGAATATCAGATCAAAATAATCAGACCGAAGATGGGCAGCAGCGTCTGAGGTGCTAGTGGTCTGGTACTGCGATCGCCAATCCACTTACCTAACGTTGCGATTGTGGCAAATCCAGGGAGGATGAGATGGGAGAGGCCTATGTCCTGCAGGAATATAACGGGCCATTATGTATGTATGTATGTATACGTAAGATTTTAGTTGTGGCAATAATTAGGAATTTTTCCTTTTTCGCGGGTTTTTTATATTTTCTCTGATCTGGGTGTTTGTGGTGCCTTCGTTATTTCCAATTCTCATACCTTGGGTGGTCGGAACTGCGTGTCAAGAAACCCGAGTTCAATCCCCAGGAGGCAGTATCAATGAGTTTTTCAAAAACTTATGTACGAATGACATCGTTGGCTTGGACATAAAGACGGAGACGGGCTCACCACCTGTCACGTTGTCCCGAAAATATCTTCGGTGGAAGGTGGGTCAAAGGGGCTTAATTGTCTAGACTAGAACTCTGTCTACCCCTGTATTGGGAATTGCGTGAAGATATTTTTATACCTCAAGTGCTTTAGCTTCTTACATTGGGATTGGAGCAATGTGTTGATGTTGTCCTTATCTCTATATGTATGTATGTATGTATATATTTTCTTTCTTTATTTCTCACTTTCTATGCAATGTTTAAACATAAATTTGTGATTGGGGGAAACTATTTATGCACAAACAGGGCTTTTACTAGCGCAAAAATAAGTACTTGTGTGGTAAGACATACTATTCAGGAGTTTTGTAAATCTTATTTAAAAAACTTAATATTATGAAAATTTCTTGTATTTAATTTTGGATTAACTAAATTTTTTAAAATTAAATTCTGTCATACTTACTTAACTTTCTAAATAAAAAGTCGAGTGGTTGGGCGGTCAGAATTCGTGTCAAGAGACCCGAGTTAGATCCCCAGGTGGCAGGCTGGACCAATGGGTTTTTTCGAAAATAAAACTTATGTACGAATAATATCGTTGGCTGGGCTATTAAGGATACTACATTTAATGAAGTTAGTGCCCCGTCAACATTTAAGTAAGCTGTTTGACTTGTAATGTTTAAACTGTCACCTGAAGCTCTGAATGTAATCTGAGTAATAGACTTTGCAACTATTTGAAAGCCGTCAAAGGATAATTTAATTTGAATATCGTAAAACCCAGAATAGCTAAACACACTAAAATAAGATTTATAATTTGAAATAAGTTTCAAACATACTATAACCAATGCGTTTATTAGTTTAATAATGTGCTGTAATCCATCCTACTTTATAATTGTAAAATTATAAATTAGTTATCCCAATATAAAGTGACTTCTTCATTTTCCTCATATAAATGAAAAAAAAAAATTCTTCACGTCGTTCCCAATACAGAGGTTGACAGAGGTCTAGACAAGTTAAGTTAAGCATTGAACTCGGTTTCTCGACTAGAATTAGATAACGAGGTGATCGGAATTCTAGTCCAGAAACCCGAGTTCAATCCCAAAAGCTCGTACCAATGGGTTTTTCAAAAACTTATGTACGAATTTTATCGTTGGCTTGGACATAAAGACGGCGTCGGGCTCACCACCTGTAACATTGCCCCGAAAATATCTTTGGTGGAAAGTGGGTGAAAGGAACTTAATTGATATAATATAATCTAGACTAGACCTCTGTCTACCCCGGTATTGGGAATTGCGTGAAGATATTTTTATACCTCAAGTGCTTTAGCTTCTTACATTGGGATTGGAGCAATGTGTTGATGTTGTCCTTATCTCTATATGTATGTATGTATGTATATATTTTCTTTCTTTATTTCTCACTTTCTATGCAATGTTTAAACATAAATTTGTGATTGGGGGAAACTATTTATGCACAAACAGGGCTTTTACTAGCGCAAAAATAAGTACTTGTGTGGTAAGACATACTATTCAGGAGTTTTGTAAATCTTATTTAAAAAACTTAATATTATGAAAATTTCTTGTATTTAATTTTGGATTAACTAAATTTTTTAAAATTAAATTCTGTCATACTTACTTAACTTTCTAAATAAAAAGTCGAGTGGTTGGGCGGTCAGAATTCGTGTCAAGAGACCCGAGTTAGATCCCCAGGTGGCAGGCTGGACCAATGGGTTTTTTCGAAAATAAAACTTATGTACGAATAATATCGTTGGCTGGGCTATTAAGGATACTACATTTAATGAAGTTAGTGCCCCGTCAACATTTAAGTAAGCTGTTTGACTTGTAATGTTTAAACTGTCACCTGAAGCTCTGAATGTAATCTGAGTAATAGACTTTGCAACTATTTGAAAGCCGTCAAAGGATAATTTAATTTGAATATCGTAAAACCCAGAATAGCTAAACACACTAAAATAAGATTTATAATTTGAAATAAGTTTCAAACATACTATAACCAATGCGTTTATTAGTTTAATAATGTGCTGTAATCCATCCTACTTTATAATTGTAAAATTATAAATTAGTTATCCCAATATAAAGTGACTTCTTCATTTTCCTCATATAAATGAAAAAAAAAAAAAATTCTTCACGTCGTTCCCAATACAGAGGTTGACAGAGGTCTAGACAAGTTAAGTTAAGCATTGAACTCGGTTTCTCGACTAGAATTAGATAACGAGGTGATCGGAATTCTAGTCCAGAAACCCGAGTTCAATCCCAAAAGCTCGTACCAATGGGTTTTTCAAAAACTTATGTACGAATTTTATCGTTGGCTTGGACATAAAGACGGCGTCGGGCTCACCACCTGTAACATTGCCCCGAAAATATCTTTGGTGGAAAGTGGGTGAAAGGAACTTAATTGATATAATATAATCTAGACTAGACCTCTGTCTACCCCGGTATTGGGAATTGCGTGAAGATATTTATTTATTTATTTTATTTTGAAGAATAACTTAAAGTCTTCTATTAATTTTATAACAAAAACTATAGCATGACTTGCTTTAAAAGTCATTAAAAATGCAGAATTTAATAGTAGTTCGACTTAAGTGCGTATATATTTTAAGCGATTCTATAAGGATATTACAATTTCCTGCCATGACACAAAACTTATACCAGTTTCTTAGTTTCCATTGCAAAAGTTTTCTTTTGTTCACGACCAAGTCTCGTCATATAATTCTCGGTACTACATAACAAGTCTAAAGTTTGCACAGTACTTTATGGTAACTACTGCAAAGTTTATTCAATGATTGTGTTTGTTGCAGTATTAGTTTATATTTGTGAACAAACATACAATCTTCTATAATATAGTAGCATACAGGGGTTCATTTAACAGTTTCTTAATATGTTATATAAAGTTGATATTAACGTGCGTCACGTGTTCCGCCTCAAAACAAGGCATTATCAAGCTTATAACACGTGTAGCGTTTTCGGTGGTGGTATATGTTAAAAGTTTTAATTGTAGTGGTGGTGGTGCACCCATTAGATTAATTAAGATTGCAAGATAAAATCACAGTTTAATAACTTCTAGTAGTGTATAGTAGAGTTCTTTGTACGTAGTACTTATTTACTCTTTGACATATATTTAATAAAGGTTAGGAGCAAATAACAAAACGTTCTTTAGATTTACGATCAAATTTGGTAACGCGTGCTTCTGACGTATTTTCAATTTGCTTTTATTTTTTAATTTGGAATTATTTTACACGCAAAGAAATTTTCGGGACAACGTGACAGGGGGTGAGCTCGTCGCCTTCTTTATGTCCAAGCCAACTATATAATTCGTACATAAGGTTTTGCGTTTTTTTTACGTAGTTGTTTCGGTAATAAAATAAAACAATCATAAAATTTTCCCTTCAATCGTATCCATATCCAGGGCATTTAAAGGAAATAGATAAAAATAAAATAGATTATTTTAATATGTGTGTTATAATGTATGTATTTTGTTATTTTTACAGGTTTTATATATATATATATATATATATATATATATATATATATATATATATATATATATATATATATATATATATATATATATATATATATATATATATATATATATATATATATATATATATATATATATATATATATATATAAACCTGTAGGATAGGACCTTAAAAATACAAACAAAATATAAAAGCTTATTGTGGTTGATTATAATGAATATCAAATGGTTAAGCAAAGTCTAAAATAACTGCCAGCGGTAGAGCAACAACCTCTTGGAATGAGTGTTTTGCTCTTAAGATATTTTTATAATTTTAAATTCAACTTTTAATTGTAACGTAAATCTAAAATATACACATATATTTTTATTTGCTCTTGTTTTTAAATAAAAATGTGTAGAGAAATTACAAGGACATTCAGTATATTTGTAACAACTTTCGGCGAATATATTTTTGACTAGCGTTTAGTGATACGTATATTTTTGTGAATTTTTGGTAAGTAAGCTGTGCTGAAGTTTGTTGAAGTTAGCAAGTAAGCTGTGCTGTTTCGTAAGTAATTTTTATAACAAAATAAAATTTTGAAATATTTAAATGTAAAATTATACATATTTTGATTACACAACTTGATGAACCAAGTAGTATTTGGCGTAATAATTCCTTCCGGATGCTAACTGAAAAACTAAGGGAAAACCAAAATGAATAAATGAATAAATGAATGAATGAAATATGCTTTATTTTATACAAACCAGACAATTACATAACAACAAAAGAAATACAGAAATTATATTAATGTACATTTGGTGCTATTAGCGCTTATGATATATCGCTATCTATCTATCGACGCTCTCACTATTTATTGCTTAGCAAAATAATATTGGCACTGTATAAATGACGGGATAACCATTTATATATAGAATGGATGATAAAATATAGCACCTCTGGATAGAATTTATTAAGTGCTGTTATGCAATAGGAGCGTACAGACACACTTTTGGTCTTATTTTTTAGCTATATTTATAGAGATTTGCGTTTCGGTAAACCTACGATAAACTTCGGACTTACTCAAACGATCTTATTGAATTTTTTAAACTTAGACCACCTTGGTATAGTTATGGGCCCGAGTGGTGTCAAGACCGTGCTGATATAATTTTTTTCCACCAAAATTTATTTTTATGAGATTTATTATTAAATAAATGTAATGTAATAAGCCCAAATAAGCCCGAATAAGTGTAGGATACGTAAAATATCCTCAATGCTAGGAGATAAAATCAAAAGTAAGTTGTAAGTATTTTAAACTTATTGTATCTACTATTAATTAAATAAGATGTTTATTAAATCGTCTACTACTGGCGCGATTAGAGGTCTGTTCCTTATAACTAGAAATATAATTTTCTTCATACGTATTCGATTCACTAATAATATTTCAGATTTTAAAAGCAGTTCCATAGGATTACATCGCATTTAAAACGATTGAACGACGTGATTTGAATATTAATAAGACAAATAAAGACGAAATGTCTGTGCTTCTAAAAATTATATCTTCTCAATGTTCTATCTCTTAAATATTATCTCCTCATTTAATAATAGATGTCTCAAATTGTTTAAAATATATTTAAACACGTCTGCAGCTAAAAAATGTTGGATATAACTATTTGTTCATACTAATTTCTACCGACGATGTCATTCGTGCATTATCTCGAAATTTCGACTCTTTCGGGATTCTCTAATCTAATCTCTAAATCGGGATTCTTTAATTTTCTGAGGAAAAAATATTTTAAATATCTGCTCTACCTAATCGAAATGAAAGACGTATCGAACTGTCCCTGGCCCGAGGCACGTAGCGTAACTAAGGTGAAGCTGGACTTATTATTTTCTAAATAACCAATAATGATATAGAATTCGTTAAGATAATATACGTGAGTGAAATTACTGCCTTCTTCTTAAACCTACTGGGCTCCTGGCCTTTCAAAATAATAGGAACGCACCGTATGACCCTGTACATTCATGGTGACGTGGAAAGCTTAGTTGTTTATTTTATTAGCCTGCGAAAATTTGGAAGACCCTGAGTGTTAAACAGGGTGAGTTAATTTCGTAAAATTCAATTAAAAATACATTTATGATAAAATATAATTAGGAATATAGACACTAGTCAACTACTACTACTACTATACTATCAAACGAAAAAAAAATGTTTTTGTCTATCTTTATATAATAGAATACTATTTCACTCACTTGGAATGTTTACATATCAGACTTATCTTGTTGA
This sequence comes from Sericinus montela, assembly GCA_029286605.1. NCBI lineage: Eukaryota > Metazoa > Arthropoda > Insecta > Lepidoptera > Papilionidae > Sericinus > Sericinus montela. Next base: position 19,395 of record JAGSMR010000456.1, read on the forward strand.
ATCAATACATCGGTAGAAATAACCTATATATAATGATTAGTAAATGCACCCCAATAATAAATAAAAGGAGAAAAACTCTCTTCTCAATTCAGAAGGGATCTTAGTTGTATTTAACTGCGTATGCCACTTACGTATTTTATGTCATCCTATTCTTAATGTACGTGACTTTTTGACTCTACTGAATCGGTCCCCACGAGTCAGCCTAATTTTCAACACTCAGACACAATCTAATTTCTCATGTTTTCTAACCATATACGACTTAACTCCTAACTAAGCTAAATTATTGCTTACTTTATGAAATTCTGGCATGATGGAAATGATTACTACAGAGTTTCATATACGACGTCAATTTAGGTTGATATTTATTACATCGTTTAATGATTGGTTATCACGAACAGTAATTTGAGTTTAGTGCTTTTTAATATAATATAATAATATTTAAGTAGCAAATATGATTACTTATCTTAATAATAAGGAAATTATTATAATTTTTAGAGGGGTTTTTTTTATGATCGCACATTTAAATTTTAATGAGTTTGTACCAGGTGGACGGAGTGATTGTGTTTTATAGGACATAGACCTCTACCAAAAAAAAAAAAAAAAATCGCAACGCCAATAATTAAATACGAAAAAGTATAGACACAGACATTTGTTAGCGCTTGATAAGTGATGGCTGCCACATGCACCGTTTGTGAACAGACGCTGCTTGTGGGGTCATCTCCGGTCTGTAATTCTTAGGCACAAAATATAATATATTTTCTATCTAAGAATTACCCACCTGGAGATCGATCCCGAGTCTCTCGACTCGAAATTCCTACCACCGTACCAGCTCTCGAGACTTTTTCATAGTACTTGTTGTGTGAATGTAATTCTTTTTTTATTTTTGTCTCTCGTATAATTTTTTTATTTTGGAATATGCTTTGATCGCCGTAATGGAGGGACAACAATACATATATTGCTACGATCCCAAAGTAATTAGCTCAAATACTTGTGTTATGGAAACAGAAACAACGAAGGTACCAGAAACGCCTGTGTTTTCTGTCCCACCCGTCCATGAATACCGGTGTGTACGCCACTTATTTACGGAGGTTGTCAAATGATAAGATGTTTTTAAAGCTGTAAAGTAAGCATTATTTCTTGCAGACATCATGTCCAACCCAACGAAACCAATAGTACAAAGTTTCGAAAAAACGGTTTCAAAAAGAATTAACTTCCAAAGATTGAACTCGAGGCTCCAGATTCAAATTACGATCACCCACTCACCTATCGTGGCTTCATTAGAATTTACGTATTAATATGCACCTTTAAGCATTAATACTGTTATCAAATAATATTATTAATGAATTACATCCATTAACCCGGGCATTAAAATAGCGATAAGCTCACCACCTGTCCCTTTGACTTCTTTGTGTAAACTGGGACAAGCAGAGCTATCCCAGTAGGGAAAATTACGTAAAGAAAAAATAAATATTAATATAGGTAATACAAGAAATATTTTTTTATGTAAGGCAACGCGTAATATCCAATCGCAAAGTAATTTCGAGCCCTTTCAACTTAAAGAGCAATAAAGTTTTCATTACGTTGGCTCTTTTATAACAAGCGTGTTGGGAAAAAATAACATTTTGAACCTACACCGGAGAAGCAACGTCCTCTAATAATATTTTTATCACTAGTGGGTCTTTACATTGGGCATTCACTTTTACTTTATATTTGAAGTTTATATATTTTTTCTAATTCAATTATCATGCCATATGGCTTATACTAATTTCTTCCCTTTAAAAATTGCCACAACTTTTTATCTTCACGCATTTTCTCAAAAGTATATAGACAATTAATTCTTTTAGACCCACCCTTCACTAAAGCTTATTAAGGACACGTGACAGCTGGTGAGACGATCGCCAAAATTTTTTTGGCATTCCTTAAACTGCTGTATTTTAAAGAATGCATAAAAATTCGGCGATATTTTATGTCAAACACTAGCTCCAAATAACTTTCTGCCATCGAATGATCTCATTTGTGGTATATTTGAATAATAATGTATGCTATGTTTCAGGGTAGATGATTACTTAAAAGAAATACTTATATTTATTTAAATGGTCATTCCCTCCCACCTTAGTCAAAACAGAGGTCTAGACAATTACATCCTTTTCGACCCACTTCCACGCAAGACATTTTTTGGAACAACATGACAGGTGATGAGCCCATCACCGTTTTATGTCCAAGCCAACGATATAAATCGTATGTACATTTTTAAAAAAATCCCATTGATCCGAGCCCTGGGGATCAAACTCGGGACTCTTATCTCGAATTCCGATCGTCTATCCACTCGGCTATCGGGACTTTCTTAGTGTTAAATTAAAAATTTAAAGCCATTATGTTTTCTTCTATATGAATATCACTGAAACGAAATTTTTAAACAAGTATAGTAATTAAAGTCACGATAGCCGAGTTGTTGTGTGGTCGGAATTTCGAGTCGAGACACCCGAGTTCGATCCCCAGGTGGCAGTACCAATGAGTTTTTCAAAAACTTATGTACGAATTTCATCGTTGGCTTGGACATAAAGGCGGCGACGGGCTCACCACCTGTCACGTTGTCCCGAAAATATCTTCGGTGGAAGGTGGGTCAAAGGGACTTAATTGTCTAGACTTGACCTCTGTCTACCCCTGTATTGGGAATTGCGTGAAGATATTTTTTTTAAGTATAGTAATTAATTTGAATACACAGTTCACTACCTTATATTCAAATATTCATTCAAATATCTTTGTCATATTTGTTCCGGTGTATTTGTCTAATAAATATTGAATCGGAAATATTCATATACTATAATATGGTTTGGTTAAAGGAAATTCCTATTTTCGTAAAAATGGGAATTTCCTTTAATATGTAAATATAATACTCGATTTTTAGTACCTATCATAGAAACAAACACATTGATACTTTTATTTTCTTTGTAAGACGATCGTAATGTTCAATATTAGGGAATGTTATCTAGATATGTTAAAACTTCACATATGTGGATAACACATTTATTTGTAGTAGACAGTGGTAGAGCCACGCATCTGCTTTTGTTGTTGCATGAATGGGCCGGCTCGACCGGGGAAGTAGAAGTAGAAGTCTAATAAACTATTGCGTTTCGTCTGGTGAGTGGCCAGCCGGAGGCCTCCCTCCCCCAATTCTGGGGGCGGGGGCACTCTAAGGCCGGCAACGCATCTGCTATGCCTCTGTTATTGCGGGTGTTCATGGGCGGCGGTAATCACTTACCATCACGTGAGCCACTAGCTCGTTTGCCTCCCTTTTCCATAAAAAGTATCAAAATGCAAGGCAAAGAGAGAGAGCTTAAGAAAAGAGAAGAGAAGAGATAAGATTACAATGGCACCAAAAAATTTCATGAAGCGTTAAGCTAAGTATCATTTACCCGCATTGCTAATTAAAAATCGCAGGCGCCAAACAAATTGTAAGATTTCATTTAAAATAATGGGTAACATATATACTGGTACATAATAACCCGTAAAGTCAACTGTAGCACGAAGGTCGTAAGGCAAGATTTCCCATAATTACCACGCTGGGCGAAAGGGTTTGCGATCATAATACCAGACAAATCGCACTTGGGTCATGCAAAACGTTGTCGGTCTGCTCAGGTATGGTCTGATATTATTCCAGATAGTTCTCCCGCCATCTGTTAACACCCAAAGACATTTCAAGGTTTCGCCTTCCACTCCTACACAAAACCAAACTCAAACATACACACACAACACACACACTAAAAAATGGGTAGTCAATTCTTATGCGGCAATTTAACTAAAAGTTTGTGTAATCAAGCTGAATTAATATTTTTATTATTTCCAAGGACTATATATAAAAGGTTTCATAAAAAAAATTATAGTTTTGTCTTATAACTTCTACAAAAAATTGCGTAAAAATACGAAGTTAAAACTTTGTATTTTATAGTGTTTATTTTGGTTTTGTTCTTAGTGCATCTCTCTTCTTCTAATCTTTGACCTATATTTAATAGAGGTTAGGAGAAAACAACAAAATATTCTTTTGATTTGCGATTAAATTTGGTAAATTATTTCGCAGAACCACACGGAAAATTGAATAGTTTCTTTCTCTTTTTTCGATTACTTTTGGCTAACTATCGCTTACTAGCTTTGTTAATTGTACACTTAGTTACTGAAACTGTAAGAATACTTCTCTTCCTTTTACTTGCTGACTTGCGGTAATTTTTTGCCTGCAAATAAATATCACTTGTTAATGATAATAAAAGAAGTACGAAGTAAAATAAAAGAAACACGTGTTAAAATACATATAGTGGATGGTAGATTACTTTTCTGTTTAGAAGTCCTCTCTCGACAGTCGCGCTGGATAGGAACAACTCCGTAATGTGCTTGCTTTGCGGTTAGGATTGTTTGATTATTTAAAAGCTTTATATACTAGATCATATTATAATTTTAGGCTGATACATCACATGTGACTTATGTGGATTCCAAATTATAAGGATATAGAAATGTTTATGATTTTCACATATTTCAAACATGTGGCGATAGCATATAGAGCATATCACCGCCCTGAATGCGATCAAGAGATCAATTACTCGTATTAATTATAGATCAATAACCATCGAAGAATTACTCATAATTTGTGCAGATGTTTTACTAAAACAAAGAAGAAACTCAATTTGTGAAAAGAGTGGGAAAATTGATTATTTTAATAATAGGAAGCGTGAATAACTATTCAGTGTTACGTGAAGAGAAAATGAATGTAATTCATTTTGTCCTTTACAAATAAATTCTGCACTGGCAACATTGTTGCCACTGATGTTGAACTGGCAAAATTAATGACACCATATTTCAAAAGTAATCTTTTTCGCTGTATCGCTTCTTATAAATTAGATTACAGCTACTTCAGGGCTTATTTCCGACATCATTATATTAAAGTTCTTGTTTTTTTTCTTTAATTATAATGACTTATGACTTACTTATTAACTTCGTTGATAAATCCACTGCAGAATAAAGGCCTCCTGATAATCAAATTGCTATAATCAATCAATAAATAAATCACCCCGATTCTTCCCATCGGTATTGCAAGTAAATTATATGAAAACGGCAAAGGCTTTTAAATTATCAACACTCGTTTATTAATTGAACAGTTATAAACGGCTAAACTCACGTCTATCCAATCGGTGTACCGACTAGTTTCAAACCTGTTGTAGGTAGGGGTAGGTAGGTCCATAAGGATGAGAGGGATGAGTTCGTTAAGACGTTCGGTGATTACGATGTTTTCCTTGACCCCCGAGTACGTTATAAATTCTCAAAATTGCGATCACCACTTTTAGCGTCTCAGGCCGGGATCGAACTTGGTACACTAGCTTTCTTAAACGAGCGCACTTCTACGCTACTACAGCTATCAAGTTAAAATCTATACTATAACTTAATATATAAGGGTACTGTTATTTCATTAACAGTCAATACAATTACATAACTAAGGTCCCTTAGCAGTTGTAGCGTTCATTAAAAGGGTTTTGGGACATAAATTACGGTTGAGTTAATAAACATTTCGTGATCCTGCATAATAAGTAATACAATGTGTGTGTTTGCTGTTGATTATATCACAATTAATTTGGACAAATATTTGATGGAAGAATAAGGAATTGAAAGAATAATAGTATTTGAGGACTGTAGAGACAAGACGTTTACAATTAGGACATTGATCGAGTATTCGTAACGTTACGTTTCCAATATTGGTATAATAATTAGTACCGTTACTGGACATGGTTCATTCAATAAAGATCTTAATACTATGGATGTTATCGACAGCCGAGTATCTGTGCGGAGTGCCGTGTATGGAGGAGGAAGAGGCAGCTTGCAGAAGTGTCCAACAGTCGCGGTATACAGGGGTAAACATCTTGGTACGGTGATTCCCCGTGGACGTGATCATGATGTCGTGGAGTGAACTAAGTGTATGGGTCTAGTCTTCAGTAGCTAGATTGGCTCGAATAGATATTCTGGTCCACACGCAAAATACGTGCTTTGTCGTGGATAAAAACAGCCCGTTTAAACAAAGACAAACTAAACTGAATTTTAAATTTTGGCTGGTAGAAATATAAGTGCATAATTTAATTATTTTTTTCAAGTTTTTGTTATAATCGTCACGTTTAAGAGAGCGTATTGACCGTCGTAGTACTGATCGTATTAGTACTACGTAGACTGTGCCCTTTTGCATTTAGTACGGTCCGATAACAGAGCTAGTAGTGATCATGCCTTCGAAGCGAAAGCATGATCGGGGTATATCAGAGTAATTTAAATACATTAGTGCTAGAGAGAAAGGTGCGAGCTTCGATGGTTTGGGCACATTGAACGAATGAGTGAAGGGGTTAACCCCTGGTTAAGGTCGAAATACTAACTTTCGAAGACCATGTGAGCAAATTGCTCGAGAAGGGGATGGGTAAGAGTACTCGGATACCTAGACTTGTGTGTACAAACAAAATTGAAGAAACGGAAGAGGTATGTAAGAATCGTTACACTTGTTCTGCCTGCCAATCCCGTCGGGAACTAACCATGAAGATATTATCTTGTTTATTTTTGTGTTTGTAAATACTTTCTATCTAAGCTTACACATACAATACATCATAAATTATATGTTATTTGTTATAAATAACCGTTTTTATTGTCTGACAAATAATATTCTTTCTCTTGCTATCATAAAATATTACCATTTTTACTACTTTCAATTACAGAATGAGCCACAGCTATTGTTGCCGCGTTGAGCATGAATATATAATTCATACTCAACAATAAGTAGAACAAACAGTTAATACAAAAATTCATTATTACAGAGATGTTATTATGAAATTACATTTCACGATTACGTCTTCATAAATATATGCCATATTTCTTAGGACCGGACCCGGAAGCATATCTAAAAGAAATAATTTTTTATTGATTGTTTATCTCGGCTAAACAATTTAGATAATGTAAATGACACATAATTTAATAAGTAATTTAACGCGATAACTTTGATCTCCGATGATATTTAGACATTTCATCCATTTGATGTTCCTATGAAGTTTGATATTGAGTTCAATTGAAGAGGGTTCTACAAAATGTATCGATTCATTGAACTGTGAAATTTAGTTTTGGTTTCAGGGCATGTAAACAGCTAAATTTAAGCAATTATATTATTTATAATTCATATATATTACTGTTATAAACATGTCGGTGGTAAGTTCTTACGCCATAACCGTGTAGTTACTCCTTGTCAGGAACAAGTGTAGCTTCCCCTTCTTCCTGTGAGTGTCGTAAGAGGTGACTTAGGGAAAAGCCTTGAAAATACCATTACATTTGGCCGACTGACATTACAAGATCAGATCATGACTCATCTCAAAATATACCACGAAAATTTGGAACTCAAAATGGCTAATGATTATAATCACAAATAATTAAGTTGTGCCTCTCCGTAGGTCGAAAGACACCTTGTTCACTCGCGTCCTAAAGCGAGCACCCTGAAAACTAGGCTATGTCGACTCTTAATGGAAGAGGTGTATAAAAATATCATAATGTATACCATGGCGATACAAAACTACTTTATTTCTTAAGTAAAATAAATGAAAAAGTTCGTCACGGTACTATGAGGTGAATTGGTGGTTACACCACTTATCCTCTAATATTACATATAATATTTCTATATTATTTTCTAATAATTGAGACAGAGTCCAGGCACGTTATGAATAGCAAACCGATTCCATTTCAAACGAAGTAAAGCCCTCTCGAAGCACTCGTAAAAGATATTTCCCGGTATTAGTGCAAAGTAGTGGACCTAAAAATATTTTATATTATAGAGTAAATTAATTTAATACAATACTATCTTTTTTTTAAATATTTTATTTACAGAAACACAATTAAGTTTTTATGAAAATGTTTAAACTACTCGTAATTCAATCTAGAATCTACTGAGGATACAACAATCAAATAAATTTTTTAATAACATATATTTAAGAACATATATAAGGAAAAATATTTTATAACTTATGGAATATTTTAAACAATATGACAAGAAGGGTTAAGAAATCAATTGACGATATTATTCTGAACAACTTTGAGAACAGTAGAACAAACTTAGTACAGATAGCTAATAATTTTGCTGATGAATTTAAAAACAGTGTTCATAATATATTGACTAACTGCAGAACTCCGTTACCTCAAAAATTTTCATACCGTAGGCCGGTAAATTTAACATTTAGATTTCAGAAAGTAAGCTCAGATACAATAAATAAAATAATAAAATCACTAGATGACAACAAGTCTCCCGGAATAGATAATATTCGTGCACGTGACCTAAAAATCATTAGACATAAAATTGCACCAGCTATAGCCAAATTAACAAATACCAGTATAACAACTGGAATATATCCTGATGATTTGAAAACTGGAATATTAAGGCCAATTTTCAAAAAAGGAAACCTTAAGGAGTATGGAAATTATCGTCCCATAACCATATTACCCACCTTAGACAAAATAATTGAAAAATGTCTGTCAAATCAATTTCTAAAATTCTATGATTCTAATAACATTCTAAATGATAAGCAATTCGGATTTCAACCACACAAAAGCACCACTAAGCTTCTGAGCAACTTTACTAATTCGATGAACAGACATTTGCATAGTAAATAAAACATCCTAGTAGTCTTTATTGACTTTAGCAAAGCATTTGATACACTTCAACACGAGACATTGCTTGAATCACTGGACGAATCGGGAATAAGAATGAAAATTGGAGTTATGAAAAGACTGAAGGAACTGCACAGGGATCAGTACTCGGACCTTTACACTACTTAACATATGTTAATAGTTTAATAAATTTAATTGACAGCCTTGAAATTTATCAGTTTGCCGACGACACTTGCCTAGTAGCGGCTGATGCCGATCTTGGAGTCGCATTTATACGTTTGCAAAAAGATTTTACATCTCTTATTAAGTGGTCTCACGATGTTGGTTTAGGTTTAAACGATAAAAAAACTAAAATAATGTATATCAGCTCTTCTCATAACCGTGCTAAAACAGTGCCTAATCTCATAGCACACTCACACTCATGCTTACATTCATGTCAAATAAAATCTATGTGCTATTGTCCGTCAATAGTTTATACGGACAACCATTGGTACCTAGGTCTCATAATTGATAGCCGACTAAATTGGAAAAAGCATATAAGTAACGTCTGTAACCGGCTAAAATCAATTATGACAAAATTTGTACTAATTAAAAACAAAATCGACTTTCCAATTAAATTATTATTATATAAAGCTTTAGTTGAATCAATAACTTCGTACGGTTTGAGTAGCTATGGATTCACATTCAAAACATACATAGACAAAATTTTTCAACATCAATCAAGGTTTTTAAAGATAATCGTCCCTCCTAAAGTAAAAAATAAATATAAAAATAACTACCATATGTTGTTCGCGTATTGTAAAATAATCCCAATCCATGACAAAATCAAATATGTGCTCTTAAAAGAACAGTTTTTTAACAAAGACCTGCAAACTCTAATATCACATAGCAAAGGTACTCGCGCTATCTCTAATAAAAAATTATATGTGCCTGAGTATAATAAGAATAACTATGGAAAACGCACACTCGAATTTATGATTCCAAAATTAATAAACGAATTGCCACCCGCATTACGTTACGAAATAAACCCAAACAACATCAAATCTAAATTAACTAACTACTACTTAGCTTTGCTACATGATAATTATATGAAATAATTGATAATAATGTTGACACACCCGTAGGACACTCGAACACATTTGTTTCTTTTTCTTTTTTTTTATGTGCTCGTCATTGTTATAACGACAAAAACATTCGCACCTAATCTACACTCACTAAAAATTCCTATATCATGTTCGTAATTATTAATGTAAACTATCTGGTTTATAATAAGTAAACTGCTAAATAATGTTGTCTGTATGGTCGAACTCCATTGTACAAAAAAAACCACTTGGTTTTATAGTACAGTGTATTGTTGTTTTCATTTGTAATTTGTTTTTTTTTTCTGAATATAAATAAATAAAATAAAAAAAATAAGAATTTACTGAACTAAGTTTACTATAGAATATAAATATGTTACAGAATATATTTAGTTGCTCGAAAACTCTGATAATATAATTGTTATTAAATATTAAAATAAGAAATATTATTGTTATTAATATACAAAAGACGACGAAATACGTGGAAAGACCAACTAATTATTATTATGGTTTTATTTATGGTCAGTTTATTATAAACTTTACCCATTTTTCCAACATACAGGCAGAGGTCTAGATCAATTAATTCCTTTCGCTCCCACTGTTCACAAAAGACTATCAATTAAATTTTTATTATTAGTATTTTTTTGATATTTCATTTATATTTAAAATATTATGTATATTGATTGCTTCATAATATTGTACTAAACACTCTTAAACTATCTTACGTTTCACACGTACTCAAGAATGTAATAAAAACTTTATCTTTGACTTTGACTTTGATAACGTGAGCCTATCATCGTCTTTAAATGATGTTTAAGAAAATGGTGAAACATGCTAACATATACTGTATATTTACATAGATCATATTCTCATATCATCTATGATTCTAGTACAAACATTCACATTTATTACACGAAATTGTTCCCCTAGCCGATTCGAACCCGCAACCATTAGCTTCGAATAGAGAAAAATTGTGAAAAAATTATCGTATCTTGTTAATTATGTGTGGATTTACTAAAGTAATTTCCGAATATACTGGGCTTAAACCAAACATACATATACATACTACTGTCAGGTATAAATAGTTGCTGATGAAATATATTTACAGAGCATAGTGTTAAAACGAGTCAGATTTATTATTTATTATGTATTATTCAAATATATATATATATATATATATATATATATATATATATATATATATATATATATATATATATATATATATATATATATATATATATATATATATATATATATATATAGAATATTGCCCCTTCCTTCCTGCCCGTGGGTGTCGGAAGAGGCGAATAAGGGAAATAGCCTTGAATATCGTTATGGCAACCAAAAGATGGTGGGATAACTATCACTAATAATATCAGTTCAAAATAATCAGACCGAAGATGGGCAGCAGCATCTGAGGTGCTTGTGGTCTGGTACTGCGATCGCCTATCCACTTACCTAACGTTGCGATTGTGGCAAATCCAGGGAGGATGGGATGGCAGAGGCCTATGTCCTGCAGTGGAATATAACGGGCCATTAAAAATGTATGTATGTATGTGTGTATACGAAAGATTTTAGTTGTGGCAATAATTAGTAGTTTTTCCTTTTCGCGGTTTCTTTACATTTTATAGGATCTGGGTGTTTGTGGTGACTTCATTATTTCCAATTCTCATACCTCAAGTCACGATAGCCGTGTGGTTGGGTGGTCGAAACTTCGAGTCCAAAAACCCGAGTTCGATCCCTAGGTGGCTGGCTCGACCAATGGGTGTTTTCGAAAATAAAACTTATGAACGAATAATATCGTTGGCTTGGTTATTAAGGATACTACATTTAATAAAGTTAATGCCCCGTCAACATTTAAGTCAGTGTTTGACTTGTCATGTTTGAACTGTCACGTGAAGCTCTGAATCTGAGTAATAGACATTGCAACTATTTGAAAGCTGTCAAAGGATAATTTAATTTGAATAACGTCAAACCCAGAATAGCTAAACACACTAAAATAAGATTTATAATTTGAAATAAGTTTCAAACATACTATAACCACTGCGATCATTAGTTGAATAATGTGCTGTAATCCATCCTATTTTATAATTGTAAAATTATAAATTACTTTTACCAATATAAAGTGACTTCTCCATATTCCTCATATAATTGCAAAAAATTCTTCACTTCGTTCCCAATACAGAGGTTGACAGAGGTCTAGACAATTAAGTCCCTTGGACCCACCTTCCACGTAAGAAGTTTTCGGGACAACGTGACAGGTGGTGAGCCCGTCGCCTTCTTTATGTCCAAGCCCACTATATATTCGTAGGTTTTGAAAAACTCATTGGTACACGCCTGCCACTTGGGGATCAAACTCGGGTTTCTTAACTCGAAATTTCTACCACCCAACCACTCGGCTATCGTGACTATATATAACATAAATTAAAACTGAATATATAACAAAATACATACATAACACACACATATTAATATAATCTATTTTATTTTTTATCTATTTCCTTTAAACGATTGGAGGGAAAATTTTATGATTGTTTTATTTTAATACCGAAACAACTTTCTTAAAAAATCTAATAATAAAATATAATGGCCCTCCTTATTTGCATCTATCATTAGTGGTGCTTGCTATAATCTGCATGCTTTGTAAGCAGGTTAACGATCGCAGTATCAGTATCTCGATCAGTAGCAGAAACCTTGTATTTTGGACGCCACTCATCACCGGTCTTATGGATTTTAATTACGATATGCCGCCACCTTTCAGTAGAAGACATTTTCAAGGTTTTCCCTGAATCATCTTGTACGCCCACCGACGAGAAGAATGGGGGTGGTAAATTATTACGCAGAACCACAGAGCAGGTTTTTTTTCAAGGGTAATTTGTAAGCCCTACGCCAAATTGAACGAAAATTTCGAACACTTTTTTCTCTCTGTTCGTTCATTTCTTTCAGCTAACTAACGCTTTGTTAATTGTACACTTAGTTACTGAAACTGAAAGATTACTTCCTTTCCTTTTACTTGCTAACTAGCGGCAATTTGTTCCCTGCAAATAAATAACACTTTAGTTACTAATAATGAAAGAGGTACGAAATAAAATAAAAGGAACATGAGTTAAAAATTTACTGAATTGACACGCCCTGTGCTAGCTTTTACGGTAAGGATTGTTTTATGATTTACAAACATTTTATGATAGGTAAATAAATTAATAAATATAAATATCTTCACGCAATTCCCAATACAGGGGTAGACAGAGGCCTAGTCTAGACAACCCATTGACCCACCCTTTGACCAACCCTTTGACCCACCTTCCACCGAAGATATTTTCAGGACAATGTGACCGGTGGTGAGCCCATTGCCGCCTTTATGTCCAAGCCAACGGTGTAATTCGTACATTAGTTTTGTAAAACTCATTGGTACACGCCTGCCACTTGGGGATCAAACTTGGGTTTCTTAACTCGAAATTTCTACCACCCAACCACTCGGCTATCGTGACTATATATAACATAAATTAAAACTGAATATATAACAAAATACATCCATAACACACACATATTAATATAATCTATTTTATTTTTATCTATTTCCTTTAAACGATTGGAGGAAAATTTTATGATTGTTTTATTTTATTACCGAAACAACTTTCTTAAAAAATCTAATAATAAAATATAATGGCCCTCCTTATTTGCATCTATCATTAGTGGTGCTTGCTATAATCTGCATGCTTTGTAAGCAGGTTAACGATCGCAGTATCAGTATCTCGATCAGTAGCAGAAATCTTGTATTTTGGACGCCACTCATCACCGGTCCTATGGATTTTAATTACGATATGCCGCCACCTTTCAGTAGAACACATTTTCAAGGTTTTCCCTGAATCATCTTGTACGCCCACCGACGAGAAGAATGGGGGTGGTAAATTATTACGCAGAACCACAGAGCAGGTTTTTTTTCAAGGGTAATTTGTAAGCCCTACGCCAAATTGAACGAAAATTTCGAACACTTTTTTCTCTCTGTTCGTTCATTTCTTTCAGCTAACTAACGCTTTGTTAATTGTACACTTAGTTACTGAAACTGAAAGATTACTTCCTTTCCTTTTACTTGCTAACTAGCGGCAATTTGTTCCCTGCAAATAAATAACACTTTAGTTACTAATAATGAAAGAGGTACGAAATAAAATAAAAGGAACATGAGTTAAAAATTTACTGAATTGACACGCCCTGTGCTAGCTTTTACGGTTAGGATTGTTTTATGATTTACAAACATTTTATGATAGGTAAATAAATTAATAAATATAAATATCTTCACGCAATTCCCAATACAGGGGTAGACAGAGGCCTAGTCTAGACAACCCATTGACCCACCCTTAGATCAACCCTTTGACCCACCTTCCACCGAAGATATTTTCAGGACAATGTGACCGGTGGTGAGCCCATTGCCGCCTTTATGTCCAAGCCAACGGTGTAATTCGTACATTAGTTTTTGTAAAACTCATTGGTACGAGCCTGCCACTTGGGCATCGAACTCGGGTATCTCGACTTGAAATTCCGACTACCGAACCACTCGGCTATCGTGACTTATAATGATAGGTCATATTATAATTCTTATTCTAATTTCCCGATAACCGAGTGCTGGGGTGATCGGAATTCGAGTCAAAAGACACAAGTTTGAACCCCAAGGCGAATCACATCGTTGGCTAGGACACATAGACGGCGACGGGCTCACCACCTGTCACGTTGTACCAAAAACTTCTTCTGTGGAAGTTGTGCCGAAAGGATATAATTGTCTTGACCTCTGTCTACCCCTATATTGGGAATAGCGTGAAGATATGGTCCCTTGATTAAAACCTTTTTGTTTGAACTTTTCACATAGGTCACCCAGCGCCAAGTCCATGGAGTGACGTACATTAAATATCCTATATAAAGTCTACTGCAAGTCAGTAGTATCCCCATAACGTATTACGAATAAACTCAGATCAGACTAGATAAAAGACATCACCTTATCTTTTGTCTAGTATTTTTCTAGATTGTAGGCAGTAGACCCCTATCAAAGAAACCATTGACTAATGTATAGAAATCAAGTGGAGTTGGCATTCAGAATATACGACCTTGCTGCATTCAAGGGAACATAACTTAGCGATAATAGGGAATTATCACATTAAATATTCGACAACCTCCGTGGACGAATGACATGCACGCCCTATTTCATGGTGTCGCTATCTCTGTGGTCTCAGGTTCGATTCCCGGTCCGTTCAAAGTAGAAAACAAGGTGATGGGTATTTGTCGTACCTTCATTGATTCTGATTTCATAATAAAAGCGCTTCAGCTACTTACTTTGGGATCAGAGCCATGTGTGAGATGTTCTACCTATGTACATAGATAAGAAATTCTGGCATTAAATTAAAAGTAATGGTAATTTGTGTTGATGCTTAACTAAAACAAAGAAGATGCTCCTTTCGATGAAACAGTGTGTAAATTTCATGATTATTTTAATAATAGGAAGCGTGAATGAGGGTTTTTTTCAGTATTACGTAAAAAGGAAATGAATATTATTCATTTTGTCCTTTACAAATAATTTCGGCAATGGCTACATTGTTTTTTCTCGTAATTAAAAGCAAAGATTAAACGCCACCATATTTCAAAAGTAATCTTTCTCGCTTTATCGCGTCTTATAAATTAGATAACAGCTTCTTGAGGGCTTATTTCCGATATAAAAATTCTTGCCTTTGGTTTTGCTCTGTAATTATAAAGACTTTCTTATTTACCTACTTGATAAATCCTCTGCAGAACAAATGCCTATTCCGATAGATTATTTGCTATTATCAATCAATTAAAATATCACCCCCATTTTTCCCAACCGTATTGCCAGACTAAGTGATATAAATCCATAAAAAAAGGTAATTGCTTTTAAATTATTAAAACTCTTACGACAATATTGAATAATTATTGACGGCGAAACTCACGATTAAAAAATCGGTGTAAGTACCGACGAGTTTCGAACCTGTTGTAGATAGAATTCGTTGTGATGTTCGGTGAGTACTATGTTTCCCCTGATCCGCGAGCATGTTATAAATTTTCAAAATTACTATTATCACTTTTAGTATCGTAGTTCGGGATTGAACTTGGTACACTTGCTTTATTAAGCGAGCGCTCTACTACGCTACCACGGCTATCAAGTTAAAGCCCAAACTATAACATAATAAATAAGAGTACTGTTAGTTAATTTACAGTACATCCAATTACATAACTAAAGTCCCTTAACAGTTGTAGCTTTCATTAAAATGTTTTTGGGACATAAATTACGGTTGATTTAATAAACATTTCGTAATCCTGCATAATAAGGTTAAAATATTTATTTATATTACAATTAATTTGAAAAAATATTAGATAGCATAACATTGAAACGAAAAATAGTATTTGAAGACTGTAGAGACAAGACATTTACAATTAGGACATTGATCGAGTATTCGTATCTTTATGTTTCCAATACTCATATTGCAAATAGCACTATTATTGCGCACGGTTTATTCAATTAACATCTGAATACTACAGATATTATTGAGAGTCCAGTGTCTATGCCGTGCCGTGGATAGACGATGAAGAGACAGCAGACTTGCTGAATTTTCCAACAGTCGCGGTATAAAGCGCGAAACATCTCGTTACGGTCACTCCTCTTGGTCGTGGATAACTTTAAGGGTTTGCTGAGTTCATGAAGTGAACTAAGTGTAAAGGAATGGGTGGCTAGGTTTGCTCGATTAGATATTCCGGTCCACATGCAAACTATGTGCTTTTTTGTTGATATGGCTTCGGATGGGACCTTAATAATGGAAATAAAATATTAAACCTTATTGTGGTTGATTATAATGAATATCAAATGTTGGTTAAACAAAGCCTAAAATAACTGTCTGCGGTAGAGCAATAACCTCGCGGAATGAGTTTATCGCTCCTACGATATTTTTATAATTTTAATATAATTTTTAAATTTTAACCTAAATAACATACATATAAATATATATCTAAGTTAATACAGTAGTATGTAATTATATTAGACCTTGGACACTGAGATGGCGATAGGTTCATAACCTGTTGTAGAAGATAATTTTTTAGTAGTTAGACAGAGGTCTAGTCTAGACATTTAAGTCCCTTCGACCCACCTTCCACCGAAGATATTTTTGGAACAACGTGACAGGTGGTGAGCACGTCGCGGTCTTTATGTCCAAGCCAACGATATAATTTGTAGATAGGTTTTTAGAATAACCCATTGGTACGGCCACTTGAGGCTCGAACTCGGGTCTCTTGTCTCGAAATTCCGACCACCCAACCACTCGGCTATCGTGACTTGCCCAAATGGGTAACATGATATTGTACTTAACACTCTTAGACTGTCTTAAGTTTACTCATGAATTCAATAAAAACTTTGTCTTTGACTTTTATAACGTGACAGGACGTGAGCCTATCTTCGTCTTAGTAAATAAATAAATAAATAAATAAATATCTTCACGCAATTCCCAATACAGGGGTAGACAGAGGTCAAGTCTAGACAATTAAGTCCCTTTGACCCACCTTCCACCGAAGATATTTTCGATACAACGTGACAGGTGGTGAGCCCGTCGCCGCCTTTATGGCCAAGCCAACGATGAAATTCGTACATAAGTTTTTTTTTGAAAAACTCATTGGTACTGCCACCTGGGGATCGAACTCGGGTCTCTCGACTCGAAATTCCGACCACCCAACAACTCGGCTATCGTGACTTTTTTCTTAGTCGTCTTAGTCTTTATGAAAATGGTACAATATGCTATATAATCTATGATTCTAGTACAAACATTTACATTTATAACACGAAATTGTTCCCCTAGCCGATTCGAAACCGCAACCATTAGCTTCAAATAGAAAAAATTGTGAAAAAATTACCGTCTCTTGATTGTTATGTGTGGATTTACTAAAGTAATTTCCGAAGATACGGGGCTTAAACCAAACATACATGTACATACTACTGTCAGGTATAAATAGTAGCTGATGAAATATATTTACAGAGCATTTAGTGATAAAACGTGTCAGTTTTAGTTTATAAGTTTTTATTAGTATAAATAAATAATAATAAATAAATATCTTCACGCAATTCCCAATACAGGGGTAGACAGAGGTCAAGTCTAGAAAATTAAGTCCCTTTGACCCACCTTCCACCGAAGATATTTTCAGGACAACGTGACAGGTGGTGAGCCCGTCGCCGCCTTTGTGTCCAAGCCAACGATGAAATTCGTACATAAGTTTTTGAAAAACTCATTGGTACTGCCACATGGGGATCGAACTCAGGTCCCTCGACTCGAAATTCCGACCACCCAACAACTCGGCTATCGTGACTTTTTTCTTAGTCGTCTTAGTCTTTATGAAAATGGTACAATATGCTATATAATCTATGATTCTAGTACAAACATTTACATTTATAACACGAAATTGTTCCCTAGCCGATTCGAAACCGCAACCATTAGCTTCAAATAGAAAAAATTGTGAAAAATTACCGTCTCTTGATTGTTATGTGTGGATTTACTAAAGTAATTTCCGAAGATACGGGGCTTAAACCAAACATACATGTACATACTACTGTCAGGTATAAATAGTAGCTGATAAAATATATTTACAGAGCATTTAGTGATAAAACGTGTCAGTTTTAGTTTATAAGTTTTTATTAGTATAAATAAATAATAATAAATAAATATCTTCACGCAATTCCCAATACAGGGGTAGACAGAGGTCAAGTCTAGAAAATTAAGTCCCTTTGACCACCTTCCACCGAAGATATTTTCGATACAACGTGACAGGTGGTGAGCCCGTCGCCGCCTTTATGGCCAAGCCAACGATGAAATTCGTACATAAGTTTTTGAAAAACTCATTGGTACTACCACCTGGGGATCGAACTCCAGGTCTCTCGACTCGAAATTCCGACCACCCAAGTTTTATTAGTATTATTCATATTGCTATTTAAGATCGGGTATTGCGTTATAGTAAAAAAAATGAAACACTAATAATAAAAATATGATAAAGTCAGGCGACTACTCGCGTTTTATTTCTTTATTTTAATATTCATGTCTCCGCCAGAATACTGGCGCTGTGGTTGGTAACATAGCAAAAATGGCTTTAAAATTAAACTTAAGTTTATTTGTTTTAATATTTTGTGTTACAAGTGAGATTTGGTGGTGGCAACGGCGTAAGAATATTGCCACTCCCTTTCTGTCCGTGGATGTCGTAAGAGGCGAATAAGGAAATAGCCTTGAATATTGTTATGGTAACCAAAAATGGTGGGATAACTATCACTAATAATATCAGTTCAAAATAATCAGACCTAAGATGGGCAGCATCTAAGGTGCTAGTGGTCTGGTACTGCGATCGCCAATCCACTTATCTAACCTTGCGATTGTGGCAAATCCAGGGAGGATGGGATGGGAGACGCCTATGTCTGCAGGAATATAACGGGCCATTATGTATGTATGTATGTATGTATGTATGTATGTATGTATGTATGTATGTATGTATGTATGTATGTATGTATGTATGTATGTATGTATGTATATATTTTCTTTCTTTATTTCTCACTTTCTATGCAATGTTTAAACATAAACTTTATCTCTATATGTATGTATGTATGTATGTATGTATGTATGTATGTATGTATGTATGTATGTATGTATGTATGTATGTATGTATGTATATATTTTCTTTCTTTATTTCTCACTTTCTATGCAATGTTTAAACATAAACTTTATCTCTATATGTATGTATGTATATATTTTCTTTCTTTATTTCTCACTTTCTATGCAATGTTTAAACATAAACTTTATCTCTATATGTATGTATGTATATATTTTCTTTCTTTATTTCTCACTTTCTATGCAATGTTTAAACATAAACTTTATCTCTATATGTATGTATGTATGTATGTATGTATATATTTTCTTTCTTTATTTCTCACTTTCTATGCAATGTTTAAACATAAACTTTATCTCTATATGTATGTATGTATATATTTTCTTTCTTTATTTCTCACTTTCTATGCAATGTTTAAACATAAACTTTATCTCTATATGTATGTATGTATGTATATATTTTCTTTCTTTATTTCTCACTTTCTATGCAATGTTTAAACATAAACTTTATCTCTATATGTATGTATGTATGTATGTATATATTTTCTTTCTTTATTTCTCACTTTCTATGCAATGTTTAAACATAAACTTTATCTCTATATGTATGTATGTATGTATGTATGTATGTATGTATGTATGTATGTATGTATGTATGTATGTATGTATGTATGTATGTATGTATGTATGTATGTATGTATGTATGTATGTATGTATGTATGTATGTATGTATGTATGTATGTATGTATGTATGTATATATTTTCTTTCTTTATTTCTCACTTTCTATGCAATGTTTAAACATAAACTTTATCTCTATATGTATGTATGTATGTATATATTTTCTTTCTTTATTTCTCACTTTCTATGCAATGTTTAAACATAAACTTTATCTCTATATGTATGTATGTATGTATGTATGTATATATTTTCTTTCTTTATTTCTCACTTTCTATGCAATGTTTAAACATAAACTTTATCTCTATATGTATGTATGTATATATTTTCTTTCTTTATTTCTCACTTTCTATGCAATGTTTAAACATAAACTTTATCTCTATATGTATGTATGTATGTATGTATGTATGTATGTATGTATGTATGTATGTATGTATGTATGTATGTATGTATGTATGTATGTATGTATGTATGTATGTATGTATGTATGTATGTATGTATGTATGTATGTATGTATGTATGTATGTATGTATGTATGTATGTATGTATGTATGTATGTATGTATGTATGTATATATATATATATATATATATATATATATATATATATATATATATATATATATATATATATATATATATATATATATATATATATATATATATATATATATATATATATATATATATATATATATATATATATATATATATATATATATATATATATATATATATATATATATATATATATATATATATATATATATATATATATATATATATATATATATATATATATATATATATATATATATTATTTGCTATTATCAATCAATTAATATTTCACACCCATTTTTTTCCCAACCGTATTGCCAGACTAAGTGATATAAATCCATAAAAAAGGTAATTGCTTTTAAATTATTAAAACTCTTACGACAATATTGAATAATTATTGATGGCGAAACTCACGATTAAAAAATCGGTGTAAGTACCGACGAGTTTCGAACCTGTTGCAGATAGGTTTCGAACTTGTAGATAGAATTCGTTGTGATGTTCGGTGAGTACTATGTTTCCCCTGATCCGCGAGCATGTTATAAATTTTCAAAATTACTATTATCACTTTTAGTATCGTAGTTCGGGATTGAACTTGGTACACTTGCTTTATTAAGCGAGCGCTCTACTACCTTCTACGGCTATCAAGTTAAAGCCCAAACTATAACATAATATATAAGTACTATTAGTTAATTTACAGTACATCCAATTACATAACTAAAGTCCCTTAACAGTTGTAGCTTTCATTAAAATGTTTTTGGGACATAAATTACGGTTGATTTAATAAACATTTCGTAATCCTGCATAATAAGTATAAAATATTTATTTATATTACAATTAATTTGAAAAAATATTAGATAGCATAACATTGAAACGAAAAATAGTATTTGAAGACTGTAGAGACAAGACATTAACAATTAGGACATTGATCGAGTATTCGTATCTTTATGTTTCCAATACTCATATTGCAAATAGCACTATTATTGCGCACGGTTTATTCAATTAACATCTGAATACTACAGATATTATTGAGAGTCCAGAGTCTATGCCGTGCCGTGGATAGACGATGAAGAGACAGCAGACTTGCTGAATTTTCCAACAGTCGCGGTATAAAGCGCGAAACATCTCGTTACGGTCACTCCTCTTGGTCGTGGATAACTTTAAGGGTTTGCTGAGTTCATGAAGTGAACTAAGTGTAAAGGAATGGGTGGCTAGGTTTGCTCGATTAGATATTCCGGTCCACATGCAAACTATGTGCTTTTGTTGATATGGCTTCGGATGGGACCTTAATAATGGAAATAAAATATTAAACCTTATTGTGGTTGATTATAATGAATATGAAATGTTGGTTAAGCAAAGCCTAAAATAACTGTCTGCGGTAGAGCAATAACCTCATGGAATAGGTTTATCGCTCCTACGATATTTTTATAATTTTAATATAATTTTAAATTTTAACCTAAATAACATACATATAAATATATATCTAAGTTAATACAGTAGTATGTAATTATATTAGACCTTGGACACTGAGATGGCGATAGGTTCATAACCTGTTGTAGAAGATAATTTTTAGTATTTAGACAGAGGTCTAGTCTAGACATTTAAGTCCTTCGACCCACCTTCCACCGAAGATATTTTTGGAACAACGTGACAGGTGGTGAGCCCGTCGCCGCCTTTATGGCCAAGCCAACGATATAATTTGTACATAGGTTTTTAGAATAACCCATTGGTACGGCCACTTGAGGATCGAACTCGGGTGACTCGAAATTCCGACCACCCAATCACTCGGCTATTTTGACTTGCCCAAATGGGTAACATTATATTGTACTTAACACTCTTAGACTGTCTTAAGTTTACTCATGAATTCAATAAAAACTTTGTCTTTGACTTTTATAACGTGACAGGACGTGAGCCTATCTTCGTCTTAGTAAATAAATAAATAAATAAATAAATATCTTCACGCAATTCCCAATACAGGGGTAGACAGAGGTCAAGTCTAGACAATTAAGTCCCTTTGACCCACCTTCCACCGAAGATATTTTCGAGACAACGTGACAGGTGGTGAGCCCGTCGCCGCCTTTGTGGCCAAGCCAACGATGAAACTCGTACATAAGTTTTTTTTGAAAAACTCATTGGTACTGCCACCTGGGGATCGAACTCGGGTCTCTCGACTCGAAATTCCGACCACCCAACAACTCGGCTATCGTGACTTTTTTCTTAGTCGTCTTAGTCTTTATGAAAATGGTACAATATGCTATATAATCTATGATTCTAGTACAAACATTTACATTTATAACACGAAATTGTTCCCCTAGCCGATTCGAAACCGCAACCATTAGCTTCAAATAGAAAAAATTGTGAAAAAATTACCGTCTCTTGATTGTTATGTGTGGATTTACTAAAGTAATTTCCGAAGATACGGGGCTTAAACCAAACATACATGTACATACTACTGTCAGGTATAAATAGTAGCTGATAAAATATATTTACAGAGCATTTAGTGATAAAACGTGTCAGTTTTAGTTTATAAGTTTTTATTAGTATAAATAAATAATAATAAATAAATATCTTCACGCAATTCCCAATACAGGGGTAGACAGAGGTCAAGTCTAGAAAATTAAGTCCCTTTGACCCACCTTCCACCGAAGATATTTTCGAGACAACGTGACAGGTGGTGAGCCCGTCGCCGCCTTTGTGGCCAAGCCAACGATGAAACTCGTACATAAGTTTTTTTTGAAAAACTCATTGGTACTGCCACCTGGGGATCGAACTCGGGTCTCTCGACTCGAAATTCCGACCACCCAACAACTCGGCTATCGTGACTTTTTTCTTAGTCGTCTTAGTCTTTATGAAAATGGTACAATATGCTATATAATCTATGATTCTAGTACAAACATTTACATTTATAACACGAAATTGTTCCCCTAGCCGATTCGAAACCGCAACCATTAGCTTCAAATAGAGAAAAATTGTGAAAAAAATAACCGTCTCTTGATTGTTATGTGTGGATTTACTAAAGTAATTTCCGAAGATACGGGGCTTAAACCAAACATACATGTACATACTACTGTCAGGTATAAATAGTAGCTGATGAAATATATTTACAGAGCATTTAGTGATAAAACGTGTCAGTTTTAGTTTATAAGTTTTTATTAGTATAAATAAATAATAATAAATAAATATCTTCACGCAATTCCCAATACAGGGGTAGACAGAGGTCAAGTCTAGAAAATTAAGTCCCTTTGACCCACCTTCCACCGAAGATATTTTCGGGACAACGTGACAGGTGGTGAGCCCGTCGCCGCCTTTGTGTCCAAGCCAACGATGAAATTCGTACATAAGTTTTTTTGAAAAACTCATTGGTACTGCCACCTGGGGATCGAACTCGGGTCTCTCGACTCGAAATTCCGACCACCCAAGTTTTTATTAGTATTATTCATATTGCTATTTAAGATCGGGTATTGCGTTATAGTAAAAAAAAAATGAAACACTAATAATAAAAATATGATAAAGTCAGGCGACTACTCGCGTTTTTATTTCTTTATTTTAATATTCATGTCTCCGCCAGAATACTGGCGCTGTAGTTTGGTAACATAGCAAAAATGGCTTTAAAATTAAACTTAAGTTTATTTGTTTTAATATTTTGTGTTACAAGTGAGATTTGGTGGTGGCAACGGCGTAAGAATATTGCCACTCCCTTTCTGTCCGTGGATGTCGTAAGAGGCGAATAAGGGAAATAGCCTTGAATATTGTTATGGTAACCAAAAATGGTGGGATAACTATCACTAATAATATCTGTTCAAAATAATCAGACCTAAGATGGGCAGCAGCATCTAAGGTGCTAGTGGTCTGGTACTGCGATCGCCAATCCACTTATCTAACCTTGCGATTGTGGCAAATCCAGGGAGGATGGGATGGGAGACGCCTATGTCTGCAGGAATATAACGGGCCATTATGTATGTATGTATGTATACGTTGTGGCAATAATTAGGAATTATTCCTTTTCGCGGGTTCTTTACATTTTCTCGGATCTGGGTGTTTGTGGTGCCTTCGTTATTTCCAATTTTCAGACCTCAAATCACGATAGCCGAGTGGTTGGGTGGTCGAAATTTCGAGTCAAGAAACCCAAGTGTCGATCCCCAGGTGGCAGGCTCGACCAATGGGTTTTCGAAAATAAAACTTATGTACGAATAACATCGTTGGCTTGGACATAAAGACGGAGACGGGCTCACCACCTGTCACGTTGTCCCAAAAATATCTTCGGTGGAAGGTGGGTCAAATGGACTTAATTTCTTAGCTAGACCTCTGTCTACCCCTGTATTGGGAATTGCATGAAGATATTTTTTTATACCTCAAGTGCTTTAGCTTCTTACATTGGGATCAGAGCAATGTGTTGATGTTGCCCTTATCTCTATATGTGTGTATGTACGTATGTATTTTCTTTCTTTATTTCTCACTTTCTATGCAATGTTTAAACATAAACTTTATCTCTATATGTATGTATGTATGTATATATTTTCTTTCTTTATTTCTCACTTTCTATGCAATTCTTAAACATAAATTTGTGATTGGGGGAAACTATTTATGCACAAATAGGGCTTTTACTAGCGCAAAAATAAGTACCTGTGTGGTAAGATATACTATTCAGGAGTTTTGTAAATCTCATTTAAAAAACTTAAAATTATGAAAATTTCCTGTATGTTTAATTTTGGATAAATTGAATTTGTAAAATGAAATTCTGTCATACTTATTTAACTTTTTAAATGAAAAAAAAAACATTCTGCTAACTGAGTTGAGCAGAATGTTTTTTTGTCATCGACACTATTTACTATTTTCTCATCCCATAACATAGTTTTTTTTAACATTGTTTTAATATTTTATGAAATGGATAAAATAAACGACATCTATTTACATAAGTCACGATAGTCGAGTGGTTGGGCGGTCAGAATTCAATCAAGAGACCCGAGTTCGATCCCCAGGTGGCAGGCTCGACCAATGGGTTTTTTCGAAAATAAAACTTATGTACGAATAATATCGTTGACTTGGCAGGATACCACATTTAGTAAAGTTAGTGCCCTGTCAAAGTTTAAGTCAGCTGTTTGACTTGTCATGTTTAAACTGTTACGTGAAGCTCTGAATTTATACTGAGTAATAGAGATTGCAACTATTTGAAAGCCATCAAAGAATAATTTAATTTGAATATCGTCAAATCCAGAATAGCTAAACACACTTAAATAAGATTTATAATTTGAAATAAGTTACAGGCATACTATACCACTGCGTTCATTAGTTTAATAATGTGCTGTAATCCATCCTATTTTATAATTGTAAAATTATTAATTAATTATATCAATAAAAAAAAAAATTCACGTCGTTCCCAAGTCGTTTCGACCCACCTTCCACCAAAGATATTTTCGGGCTAAAGTGACAGGTGGTGAGCCCGTCGCCGTCTTTATGTCCTAGCCAACAATACAATTCGTACGTAAGTTTCTTGAAATACCTATTGGTACGGGCTTTGGGGATTGAACTCGGGTTTCTTGACTACAATTAGCTAGGTGATCGGAATTCACAGTTTAATAACTTATAGCAGTGTGTAGTTGAGTTCTTTGTGCATAGTAATTTTATACTCTTGGCATATATTTAATAAAGGTTAGGAGCAAATAACAAGACGTTCTATAGATTTACAATCAAATTTCGTAACGCGTGCTTCTGACTTATTTTCAATTTCCTTTTATTTTTTAGTTTGGAAATATTTTACTTTCTGTTTCAAAAACAATCAACTCAAATTGTTTAGAGAACTTTTTGATGAAACACTGTAGTAAAACTGAATAAAATAATAATAATAAATAAATATTCACACAATTCCTAAAACGCGGGGTGAACATAGGTCTAGTCTAGATAATTAAGTCTCTTGGTGGGTCCTTTCACCGTTTTCATTTTCGGGACAACGTAACAGGTGGTGAGCCCGTCGCCTTCTTTATGTCCAAACCATCTATATAATTCGTATATAAAGTTTTGAAAAACTCATTGGTACACGCCTGCCACCTGGGGATCGAACCCGGGTCTCTTAACTCGAAATTCCAACCACCCAACCACTCGGCTATCGTGACTATATATAACATAGATTTAAACTGAATATATAACAAAATATATACATAATACACACATACTCCTATAAATGTAATCAATTTTATTTTTTTATATTTCCTTTAAATGCTCTGTTACGATTGGAGGGATAATTTTGTAATTGTTTTATTTTATTACCGAAACAACTACGTAAAGAAATCTAATAATGAAATATAATCAATCGCCCTCTTTATTTGCATCTATCATTGGTGGTGCTTGCTGCAATCTGCGTACTTAGTAAGCAGATTAATTTGTATTTGATTTGTACGCCCACCGACGGGAAGAATAGTGGTGGTAAATTATTACGCAGAACCACAGGGCAGGGTAATTTGTAAGTAGCCCTACGCCAAATTGAACGAAAATTTCGAAAACTTTTTTCTCTGTGTTCGTTCATTTCTTTTAGCTAACTACCGCTTACATACATAAGAAATTCTGGCATATAATTAAATGTAAATGTTAATTTGTGCTGATGCTTAACTTAACCAAAAAAGATGCTCATTTCGTTGAAACAGTGGGTAAATTTCATGATTACTTTTAATAATAGGAAGCGTGAATGAGGGTCTATTAAGTATTACGTAAAGAGAAAATGAATATTATTCATTTTTTCCTTTAGAAATAAATTCGACTGGCTACATTGTTCTTTCTCGTAATTAAAAGCAAAGATTAAAATTAACGACGCCATATTTCAAAAGTAATCTTTCTCGCTTTATCGCGTCTTATGAATTAGATTACCGCTTCTTGGGGGCATATTTCCGATATCATTATATAAAAATTTTTGCCTTTGGTTTGCTCTGTAATTATAATGACTTTCTTTTAACTAATTGATAAACCCACTGCAGAATAAAGGCCTATTCCAATGATGATTTGATGATCTGCTATAAGATGTTTTGCTATAATCAATCAATTAATATATCACCCCCATTTTTCCCATCGGTATTGCAAGACTGAGTGATATAAATCCATAAAAATGGTAATTGCTTTTAAACTATTAAAACTCCTACAAAAATATTGAATAATTATTGACGGCAAAACTCACGATTAAAAAATCGGTTCAAGTACCGACGAGTTTCGAACCTGTTGTAGATAGGTTCATCAGTTTCAATGGGATGAATTCGTTGTGATATTCGGTGAGTATGATGTTTCCCTTGACCCGCGAGCACGTTATAAATATTCAAAATTGCTATTACCACTTTTAGTATCGCAGGTCGGGATCGAACTTGGTACACTCGATCTATTAAGCGAGCGCTCTACTACGCTACCACGGTCATCAAGTTAAAACTTAAACTATAACTTAATATTTTAGGGTACCGTTAGTTCATTAACAGTAAATCTAACTACATAACTAAGGTCCCTTAACAGTTGTAGCTTTCATTTAAATGGTTTTTGGACATAAATTACACTTGAGTTAATAAACATTTCGTGATCCTGCATAATAAGTAAAACAATGTTTTTTTGCTGTTGATTTATATCACAATTAATTTGAACAATTATTTGATGGCAGAATAAGAAATTGTAAGAAAATGGTATTTGAAGACTGTAAAGACAAGACGTTTACAATTAGGACATCGAAATTGTATTAATGAAATATCTTCATGCCATTTCCAATACCGGGGTAGACAGAGGGCTATTCAAGTTCTTTCAACCCACCTTTTACCAAATACCCATTTCTCGTGATAACGTGACAAAACAAATTCCTTATTTGTACGAGCCTTGGGGATCGAAACTCGGGTCTTTGACTCACTCAAAAACTCAGCTATTTGTTACGTAAGAGGCTGACGGTAGCACTATAGGTGTTACCGTCAGCCTTTTGTGCCGAGTTCCGAGAAGAAGCGGAGATAGTATTTTTGATGAGGTGAATCTTGCTGAATCTAACAAGCCCTCTGTAACGAGTGGAAGGAATAGGCAGACACAGAGGAGGACGACACAGCGGCCCGCGACTTGTAGAAGTGTCCATCAGTCATATACAAGTATATGGATAAGTTTAAGGGTTGCTGAGTTCAAGGTGTAAACTTAGTGTAAGGGTCTTGATTAGCTAGGTTTGTTCGAATGGATATTTCTGTCCACACGCAAGTTACGTGTTTAGTAGTGAATATAAACCAGCCCGTTTAAACTTAGACTAACTAAACTAAGCATTATTTTAAATTTTAGCTGGATGAAATACAAGTGGACGATTTAAGTGTTTTTGTCAAGCATTTGTCATAATCGTCATGCTTAAGATAGCGTATTTACCGTCGTAGTATACAACGCAGTTCTCGCCTAAGACATTGATTTTGGTTTAAAATGTTTGTGATGTTATTACTATCTATGTTTATATGTAATTATGTTGCTGACAGACCACAAAAATATACCCAGATAGTTAAAAGTTTGGTTTATTACAACAAATACTTGAAAAAACAAAATATGGTCGGATAGAGATAGAGTCTAGAAATATGGCTTTGTATGGAACCCTAAAAATGCAAACAAAATATAAAAGCTTCTTGTGGCAGATTATAATAAAATAAATAAATAAATATCTTCACGCAATTCCCAATACAGGGGTAGACAGAGGTCAAGTCTAGACAATTAAGTCCCTTTGACCCACCTACCACCGAAGATATTTTCGGGACAACGTGACAGGTGGTGAGCCCGTCGCCGCCTTTATGTCCAAGCCAACGATGAAATTCGTACATAAGTTTTTGAAAAACTCATTGGTACTGCCACCTGGGGATCGAACTCGGGTCTCTCGACTCGAAATTCCGACCACCCAACAACTCGGCTATCGTGACTTTTACGTGATAATGAATATCAAATATTGGTTAAGCAAAGCCTAAAATAACTGCCAGCGGTAGAGCAACAACCTCGCGGAATAAGTTTATCGATCCTAAAATATTTTTATAATTTTAATTTTAATTTTTAATTTTAACGTAAATCTAAAACATACACATATATTTTTATTTGCTTACATTTTTATTCAAAAAGAAGACTTTTGAATGAAAATGTGTGTAGAAATTACAAGACAATTCAGTAAATGTGTAATAACTTTTGACGAATATATTTTTGACTAGCATTATTAGTAGTAGCGTGATACGTACATTTTTGTGAATTGTTATCAAGTAAAAAGTGCTGAACTTTTTGTTACAAAGTAGATCTGAAATTTAAAAATGTTACGTGCTAGTAAAGCGTATACTATGTTGCGAGAAGAGTCGTTAAATTCCATTTGTAACGGTTTTGCTCGGAGATAGATCAAATGCTGCTAGTGAGATCAGCAACAATCCCCAATTTTTCTGTCTGTTTTCATAGAGCAAAATTTATCATTTATTTGATATTATCATAGATTCATATTATCAAATTTATCTTCACGCAATTCCCAATACAGGGGTAGACAAGGTCTACTAAGACTAGACATTTACGTCCCTTAGACCCACCTTCCACCGAAGATATTTTCGGGACAACGTGACAGGTGGCGAGCCCGTGGCCGTCTTTATGTCCAAGCCAACGATATAATTTGTACATAGGTTTTTAGAAAAACCCATTGGTACGGCCACTTGAGGATCGAACGCGGGTCTCTCGGCTCGAAATTCCAACCACCCAACCATTCGGCTATAGTAACTTATCTAATTTGTCATAGTGCAAAATTTGCTGTTGTTCAACTATGTAAATTATATGTTAAGTCTACACTTACAACTCAAAAACCGCATGATATCGGGTGCGGTGTGGTATCAGCGTAATACCCGTAGTTTACGATTCAAGTTATTCCCGTGGGTGTCGTATCATGTGGGTGGGTGGTGGGTGTATAATCATCTTTACCGGAGAGAACGACTTCTTCTTCTGCAATTGACAGATCATTGTGTATGTGTATGTATGGAGTCGTTTATATCAGAAGATAGAATGAGGGCTTAATCAAAAGCAGAGAAAATTAGGTAGTAATAATTAGAGCGGATTTTCGAACGATACTCACCAAAATTTATGAAAGCGCGCTTATGTTAGAAAGTTAGTGTGTGATTTATTGTAAATTTTGCTTGTCACTTATACCTCTCTAAACGCCAATTTATATTCAATTGTTACATGTTTCCGCTTCACTAACTCGGTAATGTAAAGTTAAGATGATGTACGTTAAAATGTGAAGTATGCAAAATATACATTATAAACAATATAAATAAAGTTAGACTGTGCCCTTTTGCATTTAGTACGGACCGATAACAGAGCTAGTAGTAATCATGCCTTCGAAGTTAATGCTTGCGGGTTCGAATCCCGCTAGGTGCAAACATTTGTGTGATGAGTATGAACGGTTGTGCTCTAGTGAATGTATGTAATGAAGTAAATATATATGTAATTAATGTATTGTTACGAAGCAAAACTGGGCACGAAACATGAAACATAAAATATGCTGTACATGTTCATGGGCGGCATTAATCACTTACCATCACGTGAGCCACCTGCTCGTTTGCCTCCCTTTTCTATATAAAAAAAGAAGGGAAAGAGGTTTATACGGATCGTGAGACTGCGATCTGTTTTGACTGGATACCCCGTTAGTTAGTTCAGGCGTGAAGATATTTTTAATAGCCTAATTAAGACACTCCGTTTCTATTAAAAACAAAAGTTTTGAAACTTTAAAAACCTTCCGTTGTCACTCAAGGGAAATTATCTAGAAAACTCTGCTATAACCACGTTTTCTTTATGTCTGTAATAAAGCTTATTTAACAAGGGAACCTACGAGTGTTAGTTATTCTGTGTTCATGTTTGTTATAATTTGTGTTTCTTGATTTTTATCTATTGTTTATTTATTCTATTGATACATTTTCTTCACCGTTCGGCCTTTTGTTCATAATTTATGATCTTTAATGGATAATATGTATTTTTTACTTCAGGCATATTTCCAGGACTATAGAGGTTAAAACAATTAAGGTCCTATAGCCACACAAGGTTTCTCTTGGTTCACAGTGGGTGTCTAACCTACGCTTATTAAGCCCCACCGCCACTATAAGTCGGGAACCAGTTCGGGAGGAATCAATAAGTACCTAGTTTAACAGTTCTACCATTAATATTTCTATAGCCCGTTTACTTTTCACATCAGCGATCATAAAAAATGTCCATGTCCATCGCAGTAATGCCATAAATTGATGCTCCAAATTAAACTAGACGCGAAATATAAATCAAAAACTGTCCGAAAAATGGCCTGCGATAGTAGTCACGGTTACCGGTGGATCGAAAGAACTTGATTCTTTAGGCCTCTGCCTACCCCAGTTTTGGGAGTGGCCTACCCCAGTATTTGCTAAGCTAGGGACTCAGATGCCTATGTCTTGCAATGGAATGTTAGGCACTTGTGTGTGTATATATTCAAGACAACGGTCTTAAAATGTCATTATATTTTATATATAAATGTATATATTCATTTTATATCTTCACGTGTTTTGTTACTGAGTAGACAGGGGTCGAGAAAATTTAATCCTATTGACCCAGTTTCCGCCTTATCTTTTTTGAGATAACTTGATAAATAAATTTTTCGCGCCTCGGTGTCCAAGTCAATACTACTACGAGAGTACAAAAGTCTTTTTGGTCGGGGGAGGGGGGGGAGGGGACGGCCTCCGGTTACCTTACCTTACTCACCAGAGGAAACGCAGAAGTTTGTCAGACTTCTACTTCACGCCGATGTTCTGTGAGGTTGTGGTACTTCCCCGGTCGAGCCGGCCCATGCACGGAACAAATGACACATAATTTGAGAAGTAATTTAACGCGATGACTTTGATCCTCGATGTTATTTAGACATTTCGGCCAATTGATGTTCTTATGAAGTTTGATATTGAATTCAATTGAGGAGGGTTCTACAAAATATATCGATTCATTGAACTGTGAAATTGAGTTTTGGTTGCAGAGCATGTAAACAGCTAAATTTAAACAAAACTGGTCTTGGAATTAATATAATATCTACAATTGATATATATTACTGTTATAAACATGTCACGCAGTCAACAGGTGTAGTTACCCCTTGTTCCTGTGAGTGTCGTAAGGGGTGTCTAAGGGAAAAGCCTTGAAAATACCATTGGCCGACCGACATATAACAAGATGAGATTATAACTTATCACAAAAAATACCACCAAAATTTAGCTCACCGGTAAAGGGTATCAATGTCTAACGTCTGGTACCTGCGTTCGTCAATCTGTTTGCCAAACGTGGCGATTATGGCAAATCCTCCTGAACGAGATATGCTATGAACTGCAGTGAGCTTCAACGGGCTGTTATCTATGTATGTGTATATGTGATTATCAAGGACGCCGAAAATGTAATTGCAGTATTCTTCAACTGTAATAACTTGTACAGTAAGGCCTCAAAGTAAGAGAGAAGTAAAAGAAGAAAATCAAATGGTAGCCAGTGCATGTTTACTGGGCAAAGGCTGCTAACCTTCTCTCAAATATTTGAGAAAGATTAGATCAGGAGAATACGTTCTGCTCTGCAGCTTCAGCGAAGGTTAGTTGACTTCACACATCCTCGAAATCATATATTTTTTATGTATTATTTGTCAGGCGCGTACGTTTGCTCATGTTCTCCCTTACTGTGCCAACGTACCAATATCATATAAAGTTAAGAACCTAAAATGGCTATTAATAATTCTAGTAGTGCCTCTCCGTAGGATGGAAGACACCTTGTTCACTCGCGTCCTAAAGGGAGTGAACTAGAACTACTAAGCTATCAGGGCTCTTAATGGAAGAGGCTATTAACGGAAGAGGTGAATTAAAATATCATTGTAAATGTATACCTTGCCGATACAAAAATTTCTCGTTAAAGTTTCTCGAAAAAGTTAGTCACGGTACTATAAGGTGAGTTGGTAGATTACACCACTTGTCCTCAAGTATTATATATAATAGAAAATAATTGAGAAAGAGATGCGTCTTCACTCTTTTATTTTTAGACGAAACCGACGTATTACAATTCAAGGCACATTATGAATAGGAAACTGATTCAATTTTAAACGAAGTAAAGCCCTCTCGAAGCACTCGTAAAAGATATTTCCCGGTATAAGTGTAAAGGAGTGGACCTAAAAATATCATGTATTATTGAGAAAATTAATTTAATACAGTACTACATCCTTTTTAATACTTTATTTACAAAAAATTATTAAATTTTTATATCAATTGTTTATCAACTAAAAACAACTGATGCCACGATTCAAGAGTCAGGGGGCTCAAGTTTCATCCACAGATGGCAGGCTCGTACCAATAAGTTTATTTCAAAGACTTATGTACGATTTATATCGTTGGCTTGGACATACAGTCGGCGATAGGTTCATCACCTGTAACTCAAAAAATGTCTTTGGTGGAAGGTGGGTCGACAGGGTTATTTGTTAAAAGCCTTGTCTGCCCCGGAATTGGGAATGGCGTGAAGATATTTTTAAACCACAATAATCAGGGTAGGCTGTATGATTATTGTAGTTTCAAAAAATCTCTTCATTTCCAAGGTGAAAGATTCGACGTAAGTGTTGGCGGGGAAAATAATCTGTGCTTATTAATATACCTAGTGAGGTCATAAATTCTGTCGCAAGTTTAACATAAAATAATTAAAACAAGTTTATTCATTACGTAACTATTTATGTACCAAAATTAACTTAACAAAACATAGATTCTTATGACTTTAAAGTTTATTCAAAATGACCTCCGTGATTTTGAATACAGGCCTTCAATCTATGCGGCCAGATGTCTATCGCAGCACGAACGAGGTCCATGTCAATATCGGCGGCTGCCTTAATCAAGGATGTCTTGAGTGACTCCAAATTGGGATGAGGCTTTGAGCACGCCTTTCCTCCAAGTGTTGCCATATCTTGTAATCTAACAGATTCAAATCTGGACTGGAGGAGGGCCACTCTTCGTGCCCGATGAAGTCGATTTCACGCGTCGCCAGCCAGTCTTGTGTGCTCTTCACTCTATGAGCTGGCGCCGAATCTTGTTCCAATACCCAGTGCCTGTTATTGAACATGGTATGAGAAACAAGTTCCACAAGGTTCGACAGCACTGTATTTTGATACACAACTGCATTCGTTTTTACGCCTTTCTCACAAAATGTACCTCTGTTAAGCCCCAATAAGAAACTCCCAACCATATCATGAGCGAGGATGGAAAATGACCTCGTTGGACACGCGGAATACGTTTGCTCGCTTCTTCACTACTGTGTGCGTACACCTTATCATTTTGTTTGTGAAAAAATTTTTCATCCGTAAAAAGAATTTACCGATATCTTTTTCCCACGTACTGCTTAAACAAAGCGCGGCATCTCTTCAGTCTCAGGTGCATTAGACGAGCATTCAAACAGTGTCCTGTTTTTCTTCGATATGCCCGAAGTCCCTGGAGTCCTAATAGAACGAGGGCGACCACTTCTTGACCTGTCATCTACACTAGAGTCTTAATTGTATCGTATGATAAAATATTATTAGACACTAGTCATTTCTTATCAAACGATGAAAATATTTTTATGTACCTTTCTGTAAGAGAATACTACATCACTAACTTGGAATGTTTATATTTAAGACTTATCTTGTTGAATCAATACATCGGTGGAAATCACCTATACATATAGATTAGTAAACGCATCCCAATAATAAATAAAAGAAGAAAAACTCTTTTCACATTTCAGAAGGGATCTTAGTTGTATTTAACTGCGTATGCCACTTACGTATTTTATGTCATCTTATTCTTAATGTACGTGACTTCTTGACTCTACCAAATCGGTCCCCACGAATCAGCCTAATTTTCAACACTCAGACTCTTAATATAATTTCTCATGTTTTCTAACCATATACGACTTAACTTCTAACTAAGCTAAATTATTGCTTACTTGATGAAATTCTGGCGTGATGGAATTGATTACTAAAGATTTTACAACGTAAATTGTATAGGTGATTGATAATTATTACATCATTTATCATTAAATGGTCATGGTTATCACGAAAAGTAATTTGAGTTAAGTGCTGTTTTAATTTATTATAATAATATTTATGTAGCAAACATGATCAAATGAATTATAAAATGGTAATTATGATAGTTTATTAAATGTTTTTTTTTTAATTATAGCCAATATTATAAATATTTTTTATACAAGGCGAATGCGTAAAATCTAATCGCAAAGTAATTTTGAGCCACCCACCCATAAAGACCAACAAAGTTTTCATTACGAAGGCTCTTTTATAACAAGCGTGTTGGGAAAAAATAACATTTTGAACCTGACATATCGATAAAAAAAATATCTTCACGCAATTCACAATACCACCATCCACCGAACCCACCTTCCACCGAAGATATTTTCGGGACAACGTGATAGGTGGTGAGCCCGACGCCGTCTTACGGGCCTGCCACCTGGGGATCAAACTCGGGTCTCTTGACTCGAAATTCCGACCACCCAACCACTCGGCTACCGTGACTTTTTTTAGTGAAATATCGTTACCATGTTATTAATTAAACTTTCCTACCTACACCGGAGCAGCAACGTCCCCTAATAATATTATTGGCACTAGTGGGCTTTGCATTGGGCATTCACTTTTACTTTATTTTCGCAGTTGACATTGTTTTTAATTCAACTTTATTAAGCCTTATACCAATTTCTGCCGTTTATAAATTGTCACACATTTTTTTATCTTCACAAATTTTCCCGGAAGTGGCGTAGACAGAGATAGACAATTAAGTCCTGTATACCCACTCTTCACAAAGCTTATTTAGGACGTGACAGCTGGTGAGACGATGACCGAATTTTTTTTAGGGATTCTTTAAAATAAAGCTATGATAAAGTATGTTTCTTGCCATCACATGATCTCATTATATACATAAATATATTTTGTTTAAATGGTCACCCCCTTTTGGTCAACATTATTGACACTATGTTTTGTGAAAACAAAATATCTTCTTGCCGTTACCAATAGACAGAGGTCTAGACGATTAAGTCCTTGCAACCCACCTTTCAGTGAGGTTAGTCCGTCACCGGTTTTATGTCCAAGCCAATAGCGATATAAATCGTATAAACGTTTTTGAAAAAACCTCACTAAGTCGCGCCCTGGGGATCGAAATCGGGAATCAAGACTCGAATTCCGATTACCCAATCACTCGGCTATCGTGACGTTTTTAGTGTGAATTTAAAAATATAAAGCCATCATGTTTTCTTCTATACGAAAACTCCATAAAACTAAATTTTCAAACAAGTATAGTAATTTCACTTGAGTACACAATTCACGACCTTCTATTCAAATATTCATTCAAATATCGTTGTCATATTTGTTCCGGTGTATTTGTATAAAAAATATTGAAACGGAAATATTCATCTATTATAATAAGGTTGGGTACGAAAATGAGAATTTCCTTTAATATGTAAATATAACACTCGATTTTTAATACCAATCATGGAAATAAACACATTGATACTTTTATTTTCTTAGTAAAACGATCGTAATGTTCAATATTGGGGAATGTTATCGAGATATTTTCAAACTTAACATACGTGGATATCACAGTAATTTGTAGTATCAAAATGCAAGGCAAAGAGAGAGAAGATCTGAAAAGAGAAGAGAAGAGATAAGATTACAATGGACAAAAAAATTAAATGAAGCGTTTAGCTAAGTATCATTTACCCGCATTGCTAGTTAAAAATCGCAGGCGCCAAATTGTAAGATTTCATTTAAAATAATAGGTAACATACATACTCGTGCATAACGACCCGTAAAGTCAACTGTAGCACAAAGGTCGTAAGGCAAGGTTTCCCATAATTGTCACGCTTGGCAAAAGGGTTTGTGATCACAGTACCAGACAAAACGCACTTTGGCCAAGCAGAACATTGTCGGTCTGCTCAGGTATGGTCTGATATTTTTCCAGGTAGTTCTCCCGCCATCTGTCAGCACCTAATGACGTTTCAAGGTTTCCCCTTCCACTCCTACACAAAACCAAATACAAACATACTCACACAACACACACACACTAAAAATGGGTGGTTAATAGGTTTATGTAATCAAGCTGATTTAGTTTTTTTCTAAGCACTTTACACAAAAGGGTTCATAAAAGAAATTTTATAGTTTTTCCCAAGAAGTAACTTCTAAAAAATTGTCTAATAAATACAATAAAATACGAAGTTCGAAACTTTGCATTTTGTAGTGTGTTTATTTTGGTTTAGTTCGTAGTGCTTATATAATCTTTGACCTATATTTAATAAAGGTTAGAAGCAAATAACAAAATGTTCTTTACATTTACGATCGCATTTGGCAACGCCTTTTTTAGTTTGGCAATACTTCGGTTCACAAAAACAATAATCTCTAATTGTTTAGAGAAAGATTAGTGTTTGCCATAATCTGCATGCTTGGTAAGGAGGTTAGCGATCGCAGTATCAGTACTTTGATCAGTAGCAGACACCTTGCACCTTGGACGACGCTCGTCACCGGTCTTCTGGATTTTATTCACACACGTGTGTTTTTTTTAATCCAATGACACCGAGCTTTTGAAGAAGAACTTCATGTCCCTCGGACATAATAGACCAGAAAGAGTTTTACGCTCGGCCGAGGAATTTATTCTTTCACCGCATGTTTATCGAACTTGCACTTGCAGACTAGCGGTAATTTGTTGCCTGCAAATTAATATCACCTGTTAATGATAATAAAAGAAGTACGAAGTAAAATAAAAGAAACACGTGTTAAAGTACATTTACGGGATGGTAGATTACTTCTCTGTTTAGAAGTCCTCTCTCGTCCGTCGCGCTGGGTGGGATCAACTCCGTAATGTGCTTGCTTTGCGGTTATAATTGTATTATGATTTAAAAGCTTTATATAATAGATCATAATATAGTTTTAGGCTGATACATCACATATGACTCATAAATATAAGTGGATAATTTAAGTTTTTATCAAGCATTTTTCATAATTGTCATGCTTAAGACAGCGTAGTACCACACAGTTCACGCCTAAAAATTAAGTCTATTTGGTTTTAAGATAGCCATTCCAGCATCCGTCGATTGCTATTACCATTCTGAACCTTTATCTTTTGTGGTCTTAAAACCCACAGGCAGATAGTGGTAAATTTTTAATCTATTTTCTCATTGGAAAAACATGACAACGCTCAATAACTACAGACCTGATGGTAAAAGTTCTTAATCTCCTACTCTCTAACATCTCCAATTTTGGAATATTCCAGATGTGTTATCAACCTCTTTAAGTATCTTCTTCCTGCCCTCATCCCATGCTATGTGGGGTCGGCACCCCAACCTCTTTAAGTATAATATACTATTTAACCAGTATTACATTCGAAAGCTGTTACATTTTTTACCTTTGCCTCTGGAACACAATAGCGGGATATGGGCAATGTATTGTCAAACTAAATAAATGAAAAAACTAAATACAGTCGGATAGAATAATAAAAGAATAAAGCGTAGTAATATGGCTTCGGATGGGGCCTTAAAAATGCAAACAATGTATAAAATCTTATTGTGGTTGATTATAATGAATACCAAATGTTTGTTAAGCAAATCCTAAAATAACTGCCAGCGGTAGAGCAACAAACTCGTGGAATAGTTTATCGCTCCTAAGATATGTTTATAATTTTAATTTTGATTTTTAATTTAAATGTAAGTCTAAAATATAGACTTTTATTTATATTTGCATTTGTTTTTGAATGAAGATGTGTGGAGAAATTACAAAGACTATTCAGTTAATGTGTAAAAACTTTTGACGAATATATTTTAGACTGGCGTTTAGGGATACGTACATTTTTGTAAATATTTATCAAGTAAGCCGTGCTGAACTTTTTTTATTAAATGGGTAGAAAATTTTATAGTTTTAGGTATAATAAATGGTGAACACGAGTATATACGTGCTTGCAAAGCCTTTACAGTGTTGCGAGAGTCCTGTACTAACCTAAACAAAGTTTTGGAACTTAAAAAAAACCTTCCGTTGCCACTCAAGGGAAATTATCTACAAAATTCTGCTACGAACCACGCTTTCTTTATGTCTGTAATAAAGCTTATTTATCAAGGGAACCTACGAGTGGCAGTTATTCTGTTTTCATGTTTATTATAATTTGTGTTCTTTAAATTTTATTTATTGCTTATTTAATTCTTTTTATTGTCTACACAGTACAAACAAAGGGTTAAATGAGCGGCCTTAATTCCTCATGGTATATTGCTACAAACACAATTTACGGTTTTTCCGACTTGAGCCAGTATGAGAAAAATGTCCATACTCCTGATCCGTGACTTCCTTATAACTGACCATGGGGAAAAAAAATCACACTCAAGTCGTGTCGACTTGGTAGTGATTTTTTGAGTGACATTGCTTATCCCAGCACTGCTTTGGGTGACACTGCTTATCCAGCAAAGTCAGCTTCTGTAAGATATTTTCATAGAACTAGGATACATAGAGATCTAGACAAGAAAGTCCTTTCGACCCACCTTTCACTGAAACTTATTTGGGGCTATGTGGCAGTTTGTAAGCCCCTCGCTATAAAGTAATCACGAAGCAAACTGGAACTGTAGTAAGTATAATTTGATTTTTAAGCTAACATGTTTACTTGCATGTAAACTTACTGGCCAGTGATAGTCGACTGCAGATCATAGGCGTTACTGACATAAGGTGGATTTCCAAAATAGACACGATTGTGAGCTGATTGGTAATTGTTGTAGCCGACACCTCATACTTGAGAAGCTGCTACCCGTCACTTGTCTGTTAAATTTTGGTCGTAGATTTTTCGAGATGGAACATATTTTTTCACGCGTCATTTTTTACGCCGTTATCATACGGCAAAAAAAAAGAATTTCCAAAAACATTTAAATATTTGTATTATAATTTAAGTAAGTGATGTTTCACATATAGCCTATTTGCTGCACTAATTTAAGCTCTATGTACTTTGGTAAGCCACATGATAATCCTTTCAGTACTTCCAAACTCATGCCTCAATAAACAAACAAAAAGACATAAGTCACATCTCAGTTACATCTATTTTATTTTATTATTATTAATAGAATTCTAATATTTTATCTTATGTATAAAGACATAGGTTTCCTTATGTCGTCGTATTTTGATTACACGTATTAAAATTATAAACTTTTGAAGTGAAACTTCTCTAGCACCAATGTGATCCGAAACTTCATGATAAAATGCGAAAGTTGAAAGAGATAGACATATTCATCTATGGGATTTATCCTGCGAGAGAAGGAGATTAAAAATCTCAAAATGTAACTTTCAGATGGTTTTACTTTCGTAGGTATCTTTATCACAATTTCATCGTCAATGCGCTTTTATCAAGAGATAACTCCATAGTCGCTTATAAATAGCTTTCAATATTCATCTCAAATAGTGTAACAAAATTATTTCTGCTAATCAGTTTAGATACTATACTACAAATCCAAATTCCATTCATTGAAAACGCTCCGAGCGGTAAACTTTATTGCCAACATCGTTCAAATAACAATATACTTTGTGTTTCATATTTGCCGTCTCCATATGTTTTATATATTATTTTTCGTTAAATATCTCTTATATCAGAAACGTTAAATAAATATTTAATATAATTAAATAAATAAACATCTTCACGCCATTCGCAATACCACCTCCACCGAAGACATTTTTGGGACTACGTGACAGGTGATAAGCCCGCCGCCGACTTTATGTCCAAGGCAATATATAAATCGTACATAAGTTTTTTTGGAAAAAAAAAAAAATTTCCAAAAACATTTAAATATTTGTATTATAATTTAAGTAAGTGATGTTTCACATATAGCCTATTTGCTGCACTAATTTAAGCTCTATGTACTTTGGTAAGCCACATGATAATCCTTTCAGTACTTCCAAACTCATGCCTCAATAAACAAACAAAAAGACATAAGTCACATCTCAGTTACATCTATTTTATTTTATTATTATTAATAGAATTCTACTATTTTATCTTATGTATAAAGACATAGGTTTCCTTATATCGTCGTATTTTGATTACACGTATTAAAATTATAAAC
>JAGSMR010000457.1:0-28026 GCA_029286605.1 Sericinus montela
CCAGCTCGGAGATCCCGGTCTTGATTCCTGATCGGGTCAATGTAGTAAACCACTTTTTCTACATTTTCTCGGGTCTGCGTATAGTACCTTCTCATGTTTCCTTGATTAAATAAACACACATGCTTTAGCTGGGTTACTTTGAGATCAGAGCACTTATGTGAATTATATTCCCAAATGTTTGTAAGGTATTTATTAATATTTTTTGCAAATGGCGTTAATTTTCTGAATTAATTTTTTTCAAGATTGTGCTATTTTAATAGCTATAACTTGGTGTAGGTAATAATAATGGTATGAATATTGAAATTAATAATATTTCACTGTTTTAGTTACAATAACACAAATAGGTTATAATAGCCGAGTGGCTCGTACCAATGGGTTTTTCAAAAACTTAAGTACGAATTACTGTTGGATTGACATAAACACATGACGGCTCACCACCTGTCACGTTGTCCCGAAAATATTCGGTGGAGGGTAACAAAGGACTTAATTGTCTAGACTAGAACTCTGTTCATCTCCTGTATTGGGAATTGCGTGAAGATATATTATTTTGTTATTATTATTATAGGTATTTGCTATATTTTCTCGTCTGGTTGGGTTTCCTTTATATACATAAAAATAAAAATACATAAATAAAACAAATAAAGTACTTTAAAAATATATACGTTATAAACCCATAAAATACATAAAAATAATAACAAATATTAAGACCTAACCAGACGGGAGCCCTCGACAGGGAGACCAGACGGCCGAGGGTTAGGCGACAGGGAGAGAAAACCGACTGACGATGTGGGCTGTATCGAGGAGCACCGCCTTCGCATTTGAGCTCGGCGTCCCGCCACGGAGTCCCAGTCGCCTCAGATGTTCAGCGAGGCTGACTGG
The DNA here is from genome assembly GCA_029286605.1 of Sericinus montela. Lineage (NCBI taxonomy): Eukaryota > Metazoa > Arthropoda > Insecta > Lepidoptera > Papilionidae > Sericinus > Sericinus montela. The sequence continues at coordinate 880 of JAGSMR010000457.1, forward strand.
GATTAACCCATTCGCAGAAACAACTATAGGAATAATACTTATGGGCACTTAATTTCACATGTCGGTCACCGTGAGCCAGGTCCAGATATTTCGTCTTTGTCTGTTTCGCTTTCACGAGGTTCTCGTCATAATGGAATGGTAATGTCCACCAAAATATCTCTGACTGTGCCCGGTCCATCAACACGATATCAGGCTTATTTGCTGGTGAATCGTCCCGTCCGGTGATGATGGGCCGGTCCCATAGAGCCTGGCGCGGTCATTTTCGAGCACGGCCTCCGGAGAGTACTTTATAGTAAGGCAATTTCCGTCCGACGAGATCGTGGTATTTAAGAGCGAGCTCCTGATGTAAATCCTGGCTACTAGGTTGCTGTGCCTATGCAGATACTCAGAGTTAGAAAGCATGGAACAACCGGAGATGATATGCTGAAGCGACTTCCAGGATGGTGACAAGCTCGACAGATGTCGATGGTACCATCCCTTAGATGTATTTCCGATAGTTGTTCGTCTTAATAACCTGATCCTGTATCGCATGGACAAAACCTTCGGTTTCCCAAGAGGTCACCGAAACGTAGCCAGTTGAGGGAGGTGACAGTATCTGGCTGAACGGCTCATGTAGAACCTGTAGAACCTCCTATGGAGCTCTTCTCCTTCCATGGTCTCCCGGTCGGAAAACGCTCTGTACTCCCAAGCCCGCCATTGCTCGTCGGCCAAAGATAGAGCGGTAAGTCCTTTATCACTTATAATGACGTCTGCGTAGAACGAATCATCCGATTTCGCCAGGAAAGTAATTACGTGAGGCCGCACACCCGCGATTGTGCATGGTGAGAGCGCTTAAAAGCCCCCTCCCGCCATGCTTCCGCGGTAAGCATATTTCATTACTGACGACCTTGGATGATGCATCCTGTGAGACGTCATAGTGGTACGGATCTTTCAATCCAGGGCGTTAAGGCCGCTTGAGTCCACCTGAGTATGCCGAAGGTATAAATCAGGACTGGCATGACCCAGCCGTTAAATGCGCGCGCCTTATTCACTCCCGACAAATAGCTGTTAAGCACTTTGTCAGGCGTGCAAAAAACACTTCGCCAACTGACCGTTTCATGCCAGCCTCTTCGACACCCAAGTTTTGTGACATACCCAGGTATCGGTATGTATCAGACTCGGAAAGGGTCCAGAGCAAGGACGGGCATAGCCAAGTCTATGCCTCGGTGTTAGTGTGACCCTGTTCCTTTCAACATGGATAGCCGCACACTTATCTGTCCCGAGTCTATTTGATAGAATTGCCAAAATCACAGGCAGGACTTAAGCAATTCCATCAAATGGGAGCGGCTGGAAGCGAACAGCTTGAGTCATCCATGTAGAAAAGGTGGGTCACCCTAGTCCCTCCCTTCCGGTTGAAATCCTCCCCCGATCCCCTCCGCAGCGTGCTGAGAGGATTCAGGATAGGCAAAACCATATTGACCCAAACAGTCGCCCTGAAAATACCCCTGCCGTATCTAACAATCCGGTGTTCCGCAGCCGTCATTCGCTCACCTAGATGACAAAGGGTCGTACTCCATCGCCCCATACAGTACCCGAGGAAGTCTCTTTACTGTATCGTCCACTTTTGTACAGTTCAAGGACCCTCATAAGCCATGTATGGGGCACTGAGTCGAACGCCTTTCTGTAGTCTATCCAGGCAGCAGATAGTTCCGACGGTTGCGTTTAACCATCTTGCCGATGACCGCGTCGATGAGGAGCGGTTCCTTGTTACTAGACCGCTCGATCCATTCTGAGCACGCGACATGATCCTATTCATATTAATGCCGGGTGATTCTCGTGCTCGTAATAGATGTCAGTGTCTTATAAAATGGTGGGCAGACACGTGATGTATGTACTTACTCGGGTCTGGTAATTGATCTTTTGGAACCAAATGTGTGACCCCAGTAGTAAAGATACTCGGGAGCCGACTTCTGTTCGAGAGCTTGAAACTGTCTGGCGAGCACAGCGTGGCACACCACGAACCCCTTTATTAGTAGTGATGTAGTTCGTCGAGCCCCGGACCTTTTCCAGTTCGGGGCTCTACGGACCGCCCTTCAGCTACGTCTTCAGGTGTTATGACGACGTCCATGGGTAATATCTGCACCTGTCTCGCCACGATTTCCATCCAGGAGCCCCGCTGTGGTTTGCGGGCTCTGGACCACAGGCTACGCCAGAAGCAGACAATGTCAGCCTGATTGTGACCTTTTGGCCCGCCCCTCCAGTTTCTGGAGCGCTCCAACGATTTATAGAGTCTCTTTGATCACTTTGAAAGAGACGATTCTGGTTATACCGCTTTTGACCTCCCGGTATACCGGCCTTATCCGTTTCCGCCGCAATTTCTTGCTTCAGGTCGTCTATGCGTTCCGTCAGCTTTTTTGCGTTATACCTGGTTGGGACAGTGTTAATATTAGTTGTCCCAGCGAACGCCATCCTTACGGAGCGTACAATCCTCGGCCTAATATTGTTTGACCTGAAGCTTATCAGCCTTGCCAACGAGGTCGCGGCTCCCCAGCGATACGTTCCTCGATTCGTCTCCACGCTGACAGCACTACTCTGCTTAGTAGCGTCCAGCTGTGGAAGTTTGGACGCCGATAATACGGCAGACTGCCAATGCAGCGCCAAAAAGAATGAGTCCGTATCGCAGAGGTCCTGACTGGTTTCAAAAAGGTACTCAGGATCGGGTTCAGGGTCTCACGACAGAGCACCAGCTTGCTTAAAATTATACGGGGAGTCGTGGTCGGCTTTCGAAAGGCATTTCGCTAATTTCCTTAACCGCCTTCCAATATGCTCCTCACCTGTTTCCGTATCTATGACTGTTCCCCTCGTCTGAATCTACGGTAACAAGAAGGTCCATGGCAGCATCCACACTCGCAAGGTTGCACTTTGTGAGCGGCATCCTCTATCACCGTACTTTCATTCGAAGACGGAACAGCCTCATCGTTCTTTAGTCGTTCGAGTTCGGCATCATCGAAAATTTTCGAACGGATGATATACCGAACTCGTCTGCAAGGTTTTGCTCGGTGACAGCAACAGTAGGCTCGAGCTCAGCAGTTGTGCTGATGCATCTCTAGCCCGAAATGCAAATCCTCCGGTTTCTTCCCCTTTAGCCCCAAAGTACGCCTGCAATGCGTTCATATTCATTCTTCGTCCATCGCATGGCGTGGCTCCACCAGTGGTGGGTGCCAATTGCTGGACTCAGAGGATCCCGCTGACACCAAGCCACTGGTGATGATGGATTCGGTGAGCTGGATGGTCGTGCTACCCCGCCTCGGCTGGCGGCCCGCATGCTGCCGCGTCCGCGCCAGCTCCAGACGCGCCCTGGCGGCCCCCAGCAGCGGCCCTAAACGCATTCTCTTGTATTCATCCACGGCGGGGCGTCATTTAACGGAAGACGCCCCCAGACCGGCACTGTTTAATGCAGCGAGCTTTATATGCACAGACGGGCCTGTGCACCAAGTATTTTGAGACACGGCGCTAACATCTCATGAGAGGTGCTGACTGACGCGCCGATGTAACAGTTTTGTCACTTAAGCTGTTACTACGGTGGGCGATGGGGACGTCACTCTCATTTTTATTATTATTATAGGGTATTTGTTATATTTTCTCGTTCAAGGGTTTTTTATATACATAAAACAAAACATAAGCAAAATAAAACAAATAAAGTACTTTAAATATACGTTATAAACCTAAAATACATAAAATAATAAATAAATATTAAGACCTAACCAGACGGGAGCCCTCGACAGGAGACCAGACGGCCGAGGGACCAGGGCGACGGAAAAACCGACGGACGGTACGGGCTGTATCGAGGGGCACCGCCTTCTGCGTTTGAGCTCGGGCGATCGCCACGAATCTGATCGCCTCAGATGTTCAGCCAGGCTGACTGGGATGTAACCACATTCGCAGAAACAACTATAGGAATAATTTCAGTGGGTACCCCACCCACATGTCCGGTCACCTCGTGAGCCAGGTCCAGATATTTCGTCTTTTTTGTCTGTTTGGCTTTCACGGTTCTCGTCATACGGAATGTGTGTCACAAAAATATCCTTGACTGTGCCCGGTCATCAACACGATATCGGGCTTATTTGCCAGAATCGTCCTGTCCGTGATGATGGGCCGGTCCCAATAAACCTAGCGCGGTCATTTTCGAGCACGGCCTCCGGAAGTACTTATAGTAAGAGCAATTTCCGTCCGACAGGGATCGTATTTAAGGGCGAATCCTGATGTGGAAATCACAGCTACTAGGTTGTGCCTATGCAGATACTCAAGAGTTAAAGCATGGAACGGCGGAGATGACTTGTCTTGACGACTCCCAGGATGGTGACAAGCTCGACGAATGTCGATGGTACCATCCATAGGATGTATTTCCGATAGTTGTTCGTCTTAATAACCTGATCCTGCTTATCGCACAGACCAAAACCGGTTTTCCCCAAAGTCACCGAAACGTAGCCAGTTGAGGAGGTGACGTATCTACGAGCAGCTCATGTAGAACCTTGTGGAACCTCCCCTTGGAGCTCTTTCTCCTTCCATACGGTCTCCCGGTCGGAAACGCTCTGTGCTCCCGGGTCCTGCACCATTGCTCGTCGGCCAAAAGATAGAGCGGTAAGTCGCTTTATCTCACTTATAACGACGTCTGCGTGGAACGAATCATCGATTTCGCTTGAAAGTAATTACGGAGGCTGCACACCTCGCGATTGTTATAGTGGAGCGGCAAAAGCCCCTCCGCCATGCTTCCGCGGCAAGTACAGCCTCATTACTGACGACCTTGGATGATCATCCTGTGAGACGTCGCCGTGGTGCGGACTTTTCGGTCCAGGGAGCGTTAAGGTCGGTTGGTCATCTGGTATGCCGAAGGTATAGATCAGGACTGGCGCCAGCCAACCGTTAAATGCGCGCATATTCACTCCCGACAAATAGCTGTTAAGCACTTTTGTCAGGCGTGCTGCTTCCTCGCTAACCGACTTCTTTCATACCCAGCCTCATCGACTTTTAAGTTTTGTAACTTTTACCCAGGTATCGTTAGCCATCCAGACTCAGAAGGAGTCCGTATGTTGACGGGCATAGCCAAGTATGCCTCGGTGTTAGTGACCTTGCCCTTTCAACATGGATAGCCGCACCTTATCCGTCAGCTCCATTCTGATAGAATTGCTAAAATCACAGGTGATTCTGCTTAATTCCATCAAATAGGAGCGGCACAAACAAACAACGAGGTCATCCATGTAGAAAAGGTGGGTCACCCTGGTCCTCCCTTCCAGCTAAAATCCTCCCCGATCCCTCCAGTAGCGTGCTGAGAGGATTCAGGGATAAAGCAAAACCATATTGGACTCAAACAGTCGCCCTGGAAAATACCCCATCATCCTAATCCGGTGTTCCGCAGCCGTCATTCGTTCACCTAGATGACAAAGGGTCGTACTCCATCGCCCCATACAGCCTGAGGAAGTCTCTACTGTATCGTCCACTTTGTACAGTTCATGACCTCATAAGCCATGTATGGGGCACTGAGTCGAACGCCTTTCTGTAGTCTATCCAGGCAGCAGAGTTCCGACGGTTGCGTTTAACCACCTTGCCGATGAGACCGCGTCGATGAGGAGCGGTTCCTTTGGTGCCACGACCACCGCCTCGACATCCATTCTGGAGCACGCGACATGATCCTATTCACAATGTGCCGGGTGATTCTCGCGGTGCTCAGAATAGATGTCAGTGTCTTAGTGACGTTGGTGGATGTCAGTGCTACTAGAAGTACGCAAAGCTTGTCGCGAACAAAAATTAATATCTACGTCTAAAGTTGTGATATTGATGTTTTGAAACATTTTTTCTGGACTTTACCAAAACTGGTGCATATGGCTAATAAATTAATCATTTGTGTGTGCTTAAGGATTGTGGTGAAAGAAAATTGAAATAAAACATCTAAAGTGATATAAGAGGTGCAACTTTGTAACTTTAATGTACATCGTCGTTGCCCTCGAACTACAAAGTGCTCCAGATTACAATATATAGTCAACACCTAGTGATAATCATCTGCATCATTACATTTGCATTTTACTTAAACTAATGCGATGAGTGCAGTGCGTGCAGAAGTTTATGGCGGCGGTAGAGGGCGTTACGTGTCCTAAATACGATGAAAATCACACAGGGCCTGCATTAAAGTTCCTGAAGGTGTGCAGGTCAACCTACTTGGTTGTGTCCGGACTGTAAATACGGACGCCCGAAGACAGATCAAATACGCCTGTGCGAGGTTTAATTCGAGTATATTATCAAAACAAAGCGAAGAGAGAAACCCCAAAACCCTACTGGCGCAAAACTGCAAGAGTCGGAACTAGCTCTTGAACTAAGTAGATTTAGAAAGAACTGCGAGAAACCAGGGAAAGAATTTAGATCTTTCAAATGAGATGTTTGATTTGCGTAGTCCATAAAATCATTGTGAAGATCGCCTAGATACATTAGAAAACAAGCCATCCGTCTTGAAGAACAACAAACCTAATTGGGTCGAAAAATGTCGGCGTAAAATTCAGGATCTCGAGACGACTATTGCAGGGCTAAGAGCAGATTTAAGTAGTCAGGACCAACAGCTGCTGTACAATGATATCGAAGTCGCAGGCATTTCCAGAAGAGGGCGCGAAATGTTCTACACATTGTGACTGGCGCGCTACTAAGCTGAGCGTAACCTAGAAGGAAGCGCGATATAGTGAGTTGTGTGCGGAGAGTTGGTCTTGTGCGCGACAACGAAGAGTAGGCTGGCAGAAACCACGTCCCATGGTCGTGCGGCTGGCGCGCAGGCACACGCGCGACACTCTGCCAGGCCGCGCGAGTGCCGCTCATAACTACTGAGGTCTGGAGTCTCCGCTCCGAAAATACACGAGCCTTCTATATAAACGAACGGCTTACTAAATTGAACCGCAATATATTTTTAGAACTAAGGAATTCGCTCCGGCGATTTGATTGGCACTACGTATGGTCAAAAGAGGAAAATTTATACTCATCGAGAACACGGAACAACATCTTATCGCATAAAAAGTAGAAATAGATCTCGAGAGGGTTTGGAACAAATTCAGTTGGGGGCTATCGAAACAATGGAAATAGAATATAAAAGTCATAATAATCTGAATTTTTTAAATATTATCTTGTTCTGCTATTTTCATTTTTATGTAAGTCGTTAATAATTGTGTTGTATTTTATTTAAGAACTATTTTTAGTATTCTATTTCTGTCAAATGAAATATACTATTCCACTATGCTCGTATGTGGAATTAATAATATATCCTGGTTAGTTCTGTCACATTCTAACATCAATGTATTGAAAAGATTCACTAGCGTTTTGTCTTTTAAGTTCTGCAATACATACATACACTAATTACTATACGAGTACATTAAGGTACACGAAAATTGACTCAATAAGATAACTATTTAAAAATTTGATATCCCCATAAATATTATTTATTCTTTCCAATCACATAAGAATGTTGCCTGTACAAAGAAGCAAATCAAGGGTTTAAATTTTGCGTCGGAACCTATTAGATCAAATAAGCCATGTCTATCTAAATTCGTTTATGGCTTCTAAAAGTAACGTAAAAAGTTGGTCTTTTAAATGCAGGATCCTTGGAACGCGGCTTTGATGAATTTATTGTCGCAATGCAACGGCATAGTGTCGATATCATGGCCATCAATATGATATCGGTCAGTGTTTAATATAACGTGCCCGACGCGCAATACCACTGTAAAGCTAAATAATTTTCTTACTTGCTTTAAATTGACAGCATGTAACTAAGCCAACACACTTTTACGGAACATAGCGAGACTTTTGGTATTGTAATATGTACCGACGCAAAGTAAACGCAGTTGCTGTAGATCTTATACTTGAATTAAGTAGTCATGCTTTTATTACATGTGACATTGATATGAGTAAAAAAAGTAAGCACCAGTAACAATAATGAGTAGGAGATCTCTGACATAGACGAGGGAGACTTTCATAAGGACCTTACATCAATAAATTGGAAACAAATTCAGAGTATCGCGGATGTAAATATTAGTAGTGCTATTTAACACATCTATACTTACACTGTTTGAAATACACGCACCTCTTAGAAAAAAAAACAATTAAACATCAGCAATTCCCGTGGCTAACCTTTAATATAAAATTGATGATGAAAAACGAGACCCAAACGCATACATTAAAATGAGAAAAAGTAAAAACGACATACATATTAAATACTAAGGATTTAAAATCTTAACGTCAATAGAGCAATATATATAGAGAAAAACAAGCCACTATAATTTATGTTAATCGTAATATAAATAATCCCATTTCAATGTGAAACATATAAAGTCAATGTTAAGATAAAACAAACCTACAATATCCCAATAGACTTGTTTAATAGTCCAAATAAAATAAACGACTACTTTTAAACGTGCCCACCAAATGAGAAACGTCTCGTTGTCATATTTAACGTGCTTTGATTCCACTGCTGGGTGTGACATATTTGAGATAAGGAGGTAAATGAACTAGACGTACTAAAGGATTCATTAAAAGGATTTAAAATCTAAACCATAGGCGTTGGTAGGGATCTCTCTCGATATGGTCCGTATGACCCTTCCGAAAACACTGCAACTATTACTGCTATGGTGAACAAATCCATTAACTCTAAACCTATCCGACATTATGGCAAGCATGCGTTGAGTGACATACCTAAGAACTCAAATCCTTGTCTAGAAAAAGACCTTCAGCCCATCAGTATTCTCTGTGTCTCTAAAATTATTGAAAAAAATTGTCATAGAACAGCTCACTATATATTTAGATAGAAAAAAAAATTCACCGGAAATGCAGTCAGGATTTCGGAAGAACCATAACACCACGACGGCCCTATAAGCCCAACTAACTGACGATGTACTAACCGCTCAAGATGAAGGAAAAGGCACAATACTAGTATTACTAGATTTGCTATATGCATTTGTTTATAAATGTTCCTTCTCTTATCAAAGCTTCATTACTATATGGATTCAGTAGCAGCGCCATGCAGTAGTTCGATAGTTATTTTAAAAACCGACTACAAACTGTAGAACTGAGCGATGACCGAGGAACATTAATACGTTCGCAATCAAAATATCAAAACCGGTGCGCCCCAGGATCAATACTGGCTCAATATTGTTTTCAGTGTACAGTGCCGACTTAGTAAAAACATTGGGCACATAAGAATTTCATTTATACATAGATGATTGCAAGTCTATATGGCATGTAATCCGCGTGATACTCAAGAAGTCGTTAATAAAATCGGCAGACCTCGAGAGTATAGCCATGATGGTGCGACTCAAACACCTTACATGCTAAACGGAGCTAAATCTAAACTACTAATTATGGGTTCTAAAAATCAAATAATATATCGAAAGAGGCAGGCATCCAAATTCGAGGAAGTCGTAGAACGTGTAAATGAGATTCGCAATCTGGGCTTTACTAATGGATGACAAATTACAGTTTGAGAAACACATACTAAGTACTAGCAGAAACTGCTTTTATAGGCTTAGGTTCTTTATCAAATAAAGGGAGTTTTTAAAATACGGATATTCGGGTAAAATTGTGTGACACTCTTGTCCTTTCAAAATTTAATTATATGGACATTGTATGGCCGGACATAGCGCAGTCATAAACGTCTGGTGCAACGTGTTCAAAATGCATGTGCCAGATTTAGTTTGCAATGCCGCCCACGCACGTCTGCTACATTAACAATGCCAAAATGTTAAAAATGGAATATCGTCGAAAACTGCACATGGCAACTCTCCTATTCAGGGGTGACAAAAATAAAACACCTCCTTATCTTGCTGACAAACTCATATGGTCACGTGATACTTGGAAATCTTACAATACGCGCACTGGAGAATATACTCTCGTCGTGCACGTCTGCCACACTCACGCGCTTTCGAGGAAGTTTCAAATACGCGCATCCAAGTGCTGGAACGACATACCACTCTTTTACGAAATCCTAAAAGCAATACACATACATTTAAAATAAATACCGAACACAATTACTGCAAAGTCAGATTAACTTTGATCAAAGTTTATAAAGCTTTGCTGATGCAATGCCTCATCGTCATGAATTTTTAACAACATAGCATTAAATCGTCCTCTTGAATGCGACTATTGTTTTGTCTTGTTATATTCTTCAATAGTACATATATTTTTTTTACAAATTATCTGGTCCTTTGTTATATAGCACTATATAGTATTTTAACAATTTTCCTTTTGTAGTAAATAGTCCTTTTATAGTATTTTATTAATTTCCCTTTTGTAGTATGTATTGCCCTTCTGAGCATTTGAATGCATAATTTTGTCAACATAATTTTGTATTTTGGTGTAGTATACATATAGCACTGATTTCCGGCAGAGTCACTATTTGGACACACTGAGAAAATCAGCGCCATGGAAAAAAAAATTTCATGGCATTATGCTGAGTGTTCTCCAGTTTGAATGACATAGCAACACATACAGTATAGAGCATTGTTTAGTTTGTAATATACTTAGTATATTTATGGTTTATTATTGTAAATCCAAGTGTTATTTGTAAATTATGTGTTTTTTTTTTTTATGTTTTTCTCTGATGGCGTCACTGGAGAATAAACCTTTCTTTCTTTTCTTTCTTTCTTTCTTTCTTATAAATGAATGGGCAGACACATGAGTAGGGCAGTACTTACTCGGGTCTGTGGTAGCTGATCTTTTAAGGCCAGTGAAAGCTGATATTAAAGAGAGAGACTCGAGAGCGACTTCTGTTCTAGAGGCTTCTTGAAACTGTCTGGCGAGCACAGCGTAGCACACCACGAACCCCTTGTAGTAGTGATGCAGCCCGTCAGGCCCCGGACTTTTCCAGTTTCGGGCTCTGCATTCTGCCTGCTTCATCTTCAGTGTTATATGACGACGTGGTGTGTCACACTCTAATGTACGTTTCCATCCGAGGAGCCCTCGCTGTGTGGTTGCAGGCTCTGACCACAGGCTACGCCGAAGGTGACAATATCAGCCTGATCAGGTCCTTGGCCTGCCTCCAGTTGAGCTCAACGATTTTGGTCTCTTTTGATCACTTTGAAAAGAGACCTTGATTCTGGTTAACCACCGCTGACCTGCCAGTATGCCACCTTATCCGTTCCCCAAACTGCAATTTTTGCTTCAGGTCGTCTGCGTTCCGTCAGCTTTTGCGTTATATCTGGCTGGACAGGTTAATGTGTAGTCCCAGCGAACGCCATCACTTACGGGCCGCACAATCCTCGACTGCTGTTGCCTGACCTGGAAACCTCAGCCTGCCAATGAGGTCCTTGCACTGCGTACGTTCTCGATTCTCGTCTCCACGCTGGGATAGCACTACTCAGCAGTAGCGCGTCAGCTGTGGAAGTTGACATAAATAATACGGCAGACTGTAATGCAGCGCCAAAAAGTGGAGTCCGTATCGCGAAGGTCCCGGCAATTTCAAGGTACTGGGATCAGGTTCAGGGTCCTCACGACAGAGCAATTGCGCTTACTTAAAATTATGCAGAAGTCTGGGTGAAAGCTTTCGAAGGCATTTCGCGAATTTCCTTAACCGCCTCTTCCAATATGCTCTCATTTGCTCTGCATCTGGGCGACTATTCCCCCTCGTCTGAATCTACGGTAATAAGAAGGTCCATGGCAGCATCACACCTGCGTGTTGCACTTTGTGGGGCGGCATCCTCTATCACCGCATTTTCATTCGAAGACGGGCAGCCTCACGTCATCCCAGTCGTTCCGAGTTCATCATCAAAATTTTCGAACGGATTGATATACCGAACTCGGTCTGCAAGGTTTGCTCGGTGACAGTAACGATGGCTCGAGCTCAGCAAAGAAGCGATGCATCCCTGGCCCGATATACCAAATCCTCGGTTTCTTGTAGCCTAAAGTACGCCTACCCAATGCGTTCATATTCATATTCTTCGTCCATCATGCGGCGTACTCCGCAGTGGCGGGTGCCAGTGCTGGATTCAGAGGACCCTGCTGACACCAAGCCAACTGGGCAGGGATGATGAATGCAGGGTGGGCTGGATGGTCGTGCTGCCCCCGCTCGTGGCGGCCGCATGCTGCCGCGTCCGCGCCAGCTCAGACGCGCCCTGGCGGCTGACCGGCGGCCTAAACGCATTCTTGTATTCATCATCCATTGCGGGCGTCATTGTGGAGGCGCCCCAGACCGCTCGTTTAATGCAGCGGGCCATATGCACAGACGAGGGCCTGTGCACCCTCAGAAGTTTTGAGGCCACAGGCTAACATCTCGCTGGCAAGGTGCTGACTGATTGCGCCGATGTAACAGTTTGTCATAAGCTGTTACTTCCCCATTGAGCGATAGGACATCACTCCTTATTATTATTATTAAGAACTTTTGTTTTCTCAGCTTTCAGCTGGTCATATTCTTTGTTTACGGGCATATACCAAGTAAACAACTTTAAAACTATTAATAATAATGTTGGTAAAGGACTGTTACTAATTAGGGTGAAAATATATTTTCATCTACTTGTAAAATTTCTAACAATACGACAGGTGTTTATTAATATGACTGCTTTCTGCATACTTATGTATGTGTTTCCTTAATATTCAAAAGTTTTAAACTGTGGTGAAAGGGTGTTTTTGGGATGATTCTGTGGTTGATAATACTATTGGTACTACGTAGACTTTATTTTTGTTTCCATATTCTTGTTACCTCTTCTTTTTAACTCAGCATATTTGTGTATTTTTCTGTTATTGTTTGATATATTGTGCGTGTTGGGTACTGCAATGTCGATTAAGTAGTTGTATTGTTAGTTTTATCTTGCTTGCAAAATAATATCCTGATCCTATTGTAGTGTATTGTTTTATCTATGAGAATACTTTTGGTCGTAATAAAGTTGTATGCAATTCTCTAATACTGTTAGGGTATATTTATAATACAGTGTATTGATGTCGTTTAAAAGTTTATGTTGGGTGGCTAGTTTTAAGTGTATATTATTGGCAACTTGGTTGTGTCTGTGGAATTATGAATCAGTTTGTGTGTAAGGTGGGGACATGCTCCGGGTATATGTATTCGGGTGTTTCAGACTGTGTATGGCATTTTTTCGGCATTTATCGTCTGCTTATTGAATCTTAACAATATATTTTACGGTAATTTCTTGTATTGATGAGCGATCTTGAATAGCCAAAGATGAAGCCTTCTGTTTCGAAAACCAATGTACCTATTTTAAACCATCTATTAGATGCTTCTTTGTCTATTAGTGTTTGTTCTAAGTCATGTGAATTGTCGTCCATGAAGTGTTTTTGTTTCCACTTTTCTATCGATATCATGTTCTAGTTTGAGGGGTGTTTCATATTTGTGTTTCAGTTAATTTAGATTGGATTAGGTTTAACGATTGTAAAGTTAATATCGTTTTGTACAATGGCTTTATGTATGTTACTTTTGATTGACTTTTGTTTGGAAAGAAATTATAGCAGATTTAAGACCTGTTTTGTATAAATCATGAGACCTCTGCCTCCGTTATATCTTTTAATTAAACTTGAATTCCTGTTGCAGATTTTTTGGGTGATGGTTATTGTGTTTGGTAAGAATAATGCGTGTTGCCCGTTCTATGGTGTGTATATTTGTTTTGTTCACATTTTATGATACCAAATGAGTATGTAGTATTGGGATAAGCGTAAAGTGTTAATAAGCTTTTATAAAGGTTTTTGCCTGAAAGTCTCGTTTACAAAGATGTGTTTACTCTTTTTTTGTGTTCTGTTATAAGGTTTTGCTTAATTTTGCTGTGATCTATGCCCTTTGGTTAGTATTATCCCAAATGCTTATACATCACCTGGTTCCATTGCTGTTATAATTTTATTCTGCGTATCATCCAATGCATTAGTTTCAGTTCGTATAGTGCCTTTAACAATGTGGTATTTACATTTGTCTATTGAGTGCATGTTAATGTGCGTTGCTAAATGTAGTCGTTATTTTTATTAATCTGTCCATTTTCTTTTTCTCAGCTTTCAGCTGGTCATATTGCTGTTTACGGGCATATACCAAGCAAACAACTTTAAAACTATTAATAATGTTGGTAAGGACTATTTACTAATTAGGGTGAAAATATACTTTCATCTACTGTAAAAAATTCCCAACAACACGGACAGGTGCCTTAATATGACTGCTTCTCATTACGTATGTGAGTTTTTAAAAGTGAATTGATAATTACCAGGACTTATTTTATTTGTTTAGGACTTTCTGACCACAAGGTTAAGTTTTTCAAGAGTTTTATATAAAGAGTGTGTTAGGTACTAGTATGATGAGGAAGACAGCAGTTTATTTTGCAAGCATATTCTGTCGATAGTAAGAGTTTATCTTGGATAAAGATGAAATAGGAAATTTCACACTTGAGCATGGTATTGTGCTGATGTTAGTGCTCAAGCAGTCAGTCTTAGCGTGCAATATTGTACAACCCAGCAGTTCAGGTGAATTGCTCAGGATTATGCCTTGATTGGCAAGGCCATTTATCGCCCGCCAGCGCATCTTAACAGCTTGGTTGACAGGGCTTTCTGTGCTGATGACTTTATCTTAGCCAGCACATGCTCTTCGCCAGAAGCATGCACCCATTTTGCCACCCATTGTGACGCTTCTCGTCTAATAGCGTTTGTCTCAAGTCATGTGGGTGTCGTCCATGAAGTGTTTTTGCTCTCAATTTTCTATCAAAAAGTCATGTTCTAGCTTGAGGGTGTTCATATTTGTGTTTTCGGTTAATTTAGATTGGATTAGGTTTAACGGTGCAAAGTTATCGTTTTGCACAATGGCTTTATGTATATTACTTTTGATTGACTTTTGTTGAAAGAAATTATGTAGATTTAAGACCTGTTTTTGCCATAAATCATGAGACCTCTGCCTCCGTTATGTCTTTAATTGTTAAACGTTCTATTGCAGATTTTGGGTGATGGTTATTAGCTTGGTAAGAATAATAATGTGTTGCCCGTTCTATAGTGTGTATATTTGTTTTGTTCCATTTTATGATACCAAATGAGTATGTGAGTATTGGGATAGCGTAAGTGTTATAGCTTTTATAAGGTTTTTGCTCGAAAGTCTCGTTTTACAAAGATGTAAGTACTTTTTTTTGTATTCTGTTATAAGGTTTTGCTTAATTTTGCTGTGATCTATGCCCTTTTTAGTTTAGTATCCCAAATACTTATACACATCACCTGGTTCCATTGCTGTTATATAATTTTATTCTGCGTATCATCCAATGCGTAGTTTCCAGTTCGTATAAAGCCTTTAACAATGTGAAGTATTTTACATTTGTCTAACCCGAATTGTATGTTAACGTCGTTGCTAAATGTAGTCGTTATTTTATTAATCTGTCCATTTCTTTCTCAGTTTTAAGTATAATTTAATGTCCATAAATCAAATGGACATTACTGTCTGGGTAGTATTTTAAGGCAATACCCAGCATTTTGGTTGTTACAAATTTGATAGTGGGCTTAAAGCGCAAGAACCACAGTGGGCTCATAGAGAATCACCTTGATAAATACCTTTTTTAATATTTATTTCTCGTGTTCTAAATGTTGTAAAAGGTGATTAATGTATAGTGTAGTTTTCCATAAGGGCATAATTTTTTTTTAAGGAATTGTATAATAGAGTTATTTATTTTATAAATTTTAAGTGTTTTGATTAACCAAGAGTGTGGAATACTATCAAACGCTTTTTGATAATCTATAAACGTACAATGTAAATTGCGTTTCTTCGTTCCTGTGTTTTGTGTATCACAGAATCAATTATAAGTTGCTCCTTGCAAACCCATGTGGCCTCGTTCGTATCCTTTTGTTCTCTCTGCTATTATATTGTGCTTCCGTGTGCGTTCTGATTTTATGTGTACAATTGACGTAAGTATTTTGTATATCGTTGGTAAACATGTAATAGGGTCTATATTGTGAAGGTTTTGTAGTGTATTGTTCTTTTGGTAACATGGTATTATCCCTAACAATAAATTCAGGTATGTTTTGTTTTGTAATATGATTTCTGTTAAATTCTTTACAAATGTTTGTGTATTACTAATAATTTTTATACCAATAATTACAAATTTTGTCACTGCCTGGTGTTTTCCAGTTGTGTAATTTAGCAGTAATGTTTCAATATCTTCCTCTGTAATATTTTCGGAATCTATTTCAGGATCGAATCTAACGTTTGCTTTCTTTTCACTTATCCATTCTGCTTCAGTGTTGTGTTGTATTTCATGCTCCCAAATGTTCGAATTGTGAATCTCAACTTTCTTCAACAGCCGGTATTTCATTAGTTTCCACGTTTTTATTTCCCTTTGCTTGTATTTAACTTCTGTAGAATAATTTTTCATTAACGTAAATAGATTATTGTCTTTTCCTTTTGTAGTAATGCTTTTTATACCTCTTAAGTCTATTAGCTTTGAGTGATAATTTTGTTTTAATGTATTCTGAATTCCCTTCCGGTTTCTATTTTCGCCTTCATGTAGAATGTATTTATTATTTTTTAAAATTAGTGTTACTCTTTCTACTACTTTTTTGATCTATTATTATTGTAACAAATTGGGTGAGTTTAATTTCATATCGGAACGTGCTTTGTATATCTTTTTCCAGTGTCTAATTTGCCATGACGGTCTAATATAGTTTTTATGCCGAATACCATCAGTTTTTGATTTTTATAGCCTAATTTTGCGAAATGATCAATATTGCTGCACAGTATATGAGTGTGTGATGTCTGTTAAGCGTACTGGTCGATATGCTGAGGTAGTATACTGTTGTTGAAAATGTTCACTAGTCGCTGGAGATCTTTACTATATCTTAATTTAGGTAGTTTCGGTCGGGCTGATCCATCCCTGAGAATTCCAATAACACTGTTTTAAATTTATTATTTAACTCTTTTGTTATCGTGTCTTCGTTAATATTTGGAGAATTGAGAGATTCTATTTCATTTTCAAGCAATGTAACTGGGTGTCTGTTTGCGCAGAAACTTCCAGCGGTATTCATGGTTAGTATATAATGATGAGCATATTTGAGATTCCATATATTGTTGTGTATGTGACAGTGATTGTGTTTGTGTTTGTGTAAGGGAGGTTAATTTGGGATTGAATGCACGTTAAATTTTCAGTGTCAAGTATACTTTTGGTGGTGGTGTCGTATTGTGTCTTATTTCCTGATTTGGCTTTTCTTCCTGATTTAGTAATACTGAACTTCTTTCTTCAATAGATTCAATGTTTTCTTCGCTTAATAACTTATTTCGAATAATAACTCTCCTCTGATCGGATATTCTTTTGTTCAGTCACATTTATACGTCTGGGTATTTTTGGGTGAATTTTGATGTAACAGTGTTCTGTATGTTGTCATGTCTGTTTCTACCTGTGGGTATTAAGTGCGCATAATAAATAAATTTATTTCAGCTGACCATTTCATGCGCACTTTGGTTTTCCAGCCTTTGTGGACGCAGGTAAAAGGCCTTTAGACCTCTTGCGCAACATCAAAGTGGGCGCCCACGGATTCCCTTTGAGTCATCGCTAGTAGTTTTAAATGTTGGGTGCATATGACAATGTACCATTAGGACTGTATGGTTCTGTTAAGCTGGATGGGGATATTAAATTTCATCAGGTGGTTTTATTGGCTGTAACATTTTCGGATACCCCGGTGGGAGCCCGCCTAGTCAACTCCGCACCGCTGACGGTTCAGCGCGTTGTGACACCCAGCGTCAGCTCCAGAAAGCCTCGGCGATCACCCCCGGAAGCGGCTCTATACGTTTACGCTAGACCTTCGTTCCATTTTTAATGGGCTACCCTTTACCTTGTTAGCCGTATAAAGTTTCTATAATAATACGTGTCCGCCCCACGCGGGTCAGTGGTCGACCCGGACGTAAGGTTGATTTGAGGGGCTTATTATTATTATTATTATTATTTTATTTTTATTTGGTTAACTTTTTCTCCCTTTTGTAAAATAAAAAGAGCAGAGTACTGGACACACGGGCATTGACCAAGTGTATGCTGGAATTAGAGAAATTTAAATACCTGTTGATGAATTGAGGAATTTAAGTGTATATGGCTATGTATTGAGAAGGACTGCTTTTTGTAAAAGTGTGAGGGTTGAATCTGGCATTTGGAAGAATGTTGAGATTATTTTGAAGAGTTTTGTGACCACACCAGTTGTAGATATAATTATTGGTACTATTTTGACTGCTCTAACTGACCATTGCTTTTTATTTTGGGTAGCTAGGTCTATATATTTAGCCATATTTTTTCTGAGTAAGTCGTTATAAGGTTGTGTGTGTTACAAACTGCTATATCGATTATGAAAACTAATTTCTTAACTTTGTCTAGTATTGTTATAACCGGTCTATTGTAATGTATAGTCTTGTTTAAATAATTGTCTCATCCCAGTAAATTTTAAACAATTTGTTTTCTAAGACAGCACGAAGGCTTATACTGTAATAAGCTATTTTTTTAGGTACGAATGAACGTTCAGGAGCAAGATTTTTGGTGAATGATTGAAGCAATCTTGATTTCGTCTATGTTTCTGTAATCTGTTTGAACTATAGATTTGCAAGCACCGATAATATGTTGAATTGTTTCTGTGCTACTTGGCATCGTCTGCATAGATCGGTGAGTAGGTAATGTGAATAATGTGTTTTTGATAGTTACGTGTGTTTATGACTTGATCTCTGGATAGCAATCACAAAGGCTTCCGTCTCCGGAAGAGCCCTTCCGCAACCATTTGTTCGACGCTTGCATGTCGACATGTGTCTGATTTAAATCGGCAAGGTGCCTTCCGTGTAGGGATTTTGTGACCACTTATCTATTTTCTGCTGTTTGCTTAATATTTTGGTTGAAAAGTCTCTGTCGTTTAAATTAAGAGGAGTTATTTTCTGTCTATATCTATTATGTATTTGTGTAATTGTGATTGTTCATTTTATAGAAATATTTGCGTAATTTGTTACGAGGTTATTGTGTAAATTTTGTATGCCTGGACAAAAACCTCCCCATCTTGACGCGTAATGTGAGACGTTGAGTGCACGATCTCGGTGTTTTCTGTTTGCCGTCATGTGTATTTATTGTACGCTGTAGTTTAATTAAATCAGGTTTGGGACCAATTTATGATACCAAAGTGAATATGTAAGAATTGGTATTGCGTATGTGTTTAAGGCCTTTGTCGTATTTCGTGAATTAAGTTGTCTCAAAATTTGGTTTATTCCTAGTTTTAAATTTTTTGTTAAATCTAATTTTGCTTGTTTTGATTGATATGTTTTACCCGATGAAAACCTAAGTATTTATATGCTATGTTCGTCCGTTGGGCTCTATATTTGTTCACCAGTATCAAGCAGATAAGAAGTATTTTTGAGATTTTCCACGGACAATTGAATGTATTTTGCATTTATCAACTCCGAATTGCATTTTGATGTCTTGGAAAATAATTTGTGTGACATTCATGTTTTGAAAAGTTCGGTGTTATTGGTTGCATAAATTTTGATGTCATCCATATACAGTAAATGTGTGAGCGCATGAATGAATTATTAAGTTTTAATTTAAATCCTATATTAGTGCTAACCAGCACCAGACAAGGGGTTAAGGGCCATACAAACCATAATGGCCATGCCTTGAAATATATACCTCTTTGTATTTTAATTGGGGGTGGTTAAAGTCTTGTTATTTATTAATTTAAGTCATTCCATTGAAGCATTATTATGTTTAAGAATGAAATCAGATTAGGGTGTACTTTGTAATGTTTTAGTACGTAAATTGTTCAGCTATGAGAGACAGAATCAATGCTTTTTATAATCAATGTACATTGTGAATATTTATTTAGTTTGTGATTGTTTCATTGCAATTTCGTCAATCATCAACTGTTTTATATCCCTGGCTATTTTTCCTACATCCTTTTGTTGTTCTGCAAGAATATTGCTGTATCGTTCTAAGTGTTCGCATATTATGTCACTAATGCAGCCAGTAATAATCTTATATATGGTTTGCAGGCAGGTGATGGGTCTGTAATTTTCGGATTTTTTAAGTTTTCACCTTTGCAGTATGTTATCTCCATTTGTAACGAAGGTTGGCATTAATTGTGGTGTCTGAAGGAATTGGCAAATGTGACTGTGGATAGTGGATGAGTACAAGGAACTTTTTGTACCAATAATTATGTATATTGTCGGTGCCTGCGCCTTCCAGTTGTGTGTACGTTTGATGATTTTAATGAAAGTGTTTACTGAAATGTTATTAATATCCATTTGGTTAATATGAGCTGTGTTTGCTGGGTTTTGTCCAACTAATTAGCTTCAATATTATGTTGACAGATTTTCCCAGATGTCTGACCAATATTGTTTTAAGCTTTGTAGTGAGGAGATTCCACCGGTATTAGTTTGTTGACGGCCTAGCGTTCTATAGAATTGTTTCTCAATATTTATAAATGTTGTGTTTATTGTTTTCTTTTAGTACAAGTTAAACATCTTTTTTAGTCTATTTTGAAACTGCGTTTAATTTTTGTTTAAGTGTGTCGAGAAAATGTTGTAGTTCTGTGTTAGGTTCTTCATGTCGAGAATGATATTTATATTTTACCTTTATGTCTTCTACAGTCTTTTTGTATTTTGGATTTCTATTTCCTAGAATGTATTGTGTTAATCTCCTATTTCCAATCTATATTTTTCAATTCTATTTTCTGAATCTCCTACAATTAAGTTTTCTGTTTCAAGTTTATTGTTTATAGTTTCCTCTTTGTTAAACTTAGTGCTGTTATAAGTGGCAGGAAGGCCATGAATATATTATAGTGTGCAATGAAGTAAAATTCAATGTTAGTTGATGTGTTTGAAGAACAATATTATTCAAAGGAGATATAATTTGAGCAAATTTATTATGATTTTTGTTTCTGGGATGTATGGTCTTTACTTGGGTCAATATTTTTGAATCGTAAGTGTTATACTGTTAAATCTCTTATTTCGATTTTATTTATTTCTATGTAATTTTGAATGGGGCAGGTCACTATTATTTTCAGTGTTTGATAATGTTGGTGTTTCTGGGTGAGTGTTAATGTACTGTCTAATATGTTTTCTTGTTGAGTGTTGTTTATTGACGTTTCTTTTTATATCACTTCATTTTCGGTCTGGTTTGTGTTTGGTCCGTTAAAGTGTTGTTATGCTCTATGCCAATTTCTATATGACTGTTTAGTTGTATTAATTTTAATTCTACTTCTTTTTCAATTCCCTAATTTTGTTTGTAATCTTATTGTTAAATATTAAACGCCTTTTTGATCTGCAACCTCTGTTCGGTAATGTGAGATAAGTACGGTTGTCTTTCTATGAATAAATCATACATTTTTTTTCCTATAAGCAGTCTTGTTTATCTCAAATTGTTACTCAAAATAACACCTAACTAGATATTTCCGCATTAATTTCATCTGACCATTTTATTCTTGTGTTGTGTTGAAGTGTTTCTTCTGTGGCTGTGACATTGTGGGTACTTGTTTAGAGTTATATGTCAGTGTCTGCTTTAAGTTATCGGTTTGTATGTGTTTACTACTTCTATTTATTTCATCAAGAATATGCTGTGGTAATAACTTTTCTTTTCTCAATATAGCCCTTCTTTGTCACCTATTCGTTGGCGATTGGCACGCATTTCAGGGTATCTATTATTAAAATTCTGGTGTAAGTGTTCCAAGTAGTTGTTCATATTTGTGGTTTCACATTTAGTTATTATCAGGTATGTGCGCCATATAATCGGTTCATATCTTCATCCATTTTTTTCGCGCACGGCCAGCAGTGGGTACAGGATTATTGGCAATGCTCTCCGGCAATAACAGCCGTTGACCTTGTATTTCGGATTGAATTTGTAGATGATATTGATGAAGCAGGTGATCTAAATAAGCTTTGGGTTGAAGAAGGTGACGGAATGTTGTGAAAGAGTGAATGTTCAGAAGTGGATGAAACGAAGGTGACGGTGATCGGATCGGCTGTTTATTTTTATCGAGGGAACCTGCCTGCTCAGTCCTTGTCGCCCACGGTTCGCATGTTGTGGCATCCAGCGTCGGCTCCAGATGCCCCGGCGACCCGGGCAGCGCCGTAAACTATATCTCTTTGACGACCTTCCATTCGATTCTCCATTCATTCGTCTAGAATGTTGGTCTGGGTTATAGTGAAAATAAATTTATGGGAGTTGTTAGGTCCATTTAACCAGTACTTACTCAGGAAGCCCCCCACCACGTCAAGGCAGATCCTTTGGGGGTTATTATTATTATTATTATTATTATTATTTTGCACATCGCGTTAATTGTCTCGAATTAAATTCTTGTTAATTGACTCAGGCATTTATGAAATTCAATAAAGTTGTTATTGAAAAATTACTTCATAACCTCCGTATGAAAATATAATAAGGTATATGTTACCCGGGTCCGAAGAGAAGAAGAGCACCACCTCCTCTCCCACAGATGCGCACTAATCTCCAGATGCACTAATTCCACTGTATGCACCACCACCACTACACTCAAACCAGGTTACATATCCCACCACCGGAAAACGCGACACGTGTTTCGCCCTCAAAACAAGGCATCCCTCAAGCGAGAGACTCTACGATGAGCGACCGCAGAGTCATTTTGACCTCGTTTTGCATTCAATAATACACCACTCCTCCATCCCACAGATGTGGGAGGGAGGGTGGTGCTCTCTTTCGGGACTAGTAAATATATAATTTTTTATATTTTCATGCGGAGGGTTGCGAAGTAATTTTTTTAATAACAACTTTAAATTTTGTCTCAATATTGTGCTATTTTAATAGCCATAGCTTGGTGTATACAATGCTATGAATATTTAAATTAATAATATTTCACTGTTTTAGTTACAATAACACAGATAAGTCACCATAGCCGAGTGATTGGTTGGTCGGAATTTCGAGTCAAGAGACCCGAGTTCGATCCCCAGGTGGCAGGCTAGAACCAATGGGTTTTTCAAAAACTTATGTTCGAATTACATCATTGGCTTGGACATAAAGACGGCGACGGGCTCACCACCTGTCACGTTGTCCCCAAAATATCTTCGGTGGAAGGTGGGTCGAAGGGATTTAATTGTCTAGACTGACCCTCTGTCTACCCCTGTATTGGAAATTGCGTGAAGATATTTATTTATTCATTATTGTTTATTTAATTGTTATGAATAATGAAATTATTTAATTAATTCTCATCGAGCAAATAAATTCGAAATTACATCCCCCCTTTTTAATATAAATGAGAATGACAGTTAGAACATGGAACTGTCAAGCTCTCCATGTTCTTTCAGCCTCATTTGGCGACGAAAGTAATATTTTATTAATGACGCTTTTGTGGATCATCCATCAAGATAAATTTGATGGAGAAGTATGTTCAAACTTATACATTTTCTCCCCAAGGTCTGAAATTATTTCACAACTTTAATCGATACATATTATACATAAGAGATATGTGTATCTTAAATGTAAGATAAAACAAAAATATCTTTCACGCTATCTTCAATACAGGGGTAGACATGAGGTTCAGTCTAGACAAATAAGTCCCTTCGGACCCACTTTCCACACCGAAGATATTTTCGACAACGTGACAGGTGGTGAGCCCGTCGTCATTTTTATGTCTAAGCCAACGATATGAATTGTACATAGGTTTTTGAAAACCCATTGGTACCTGGGGATCGAACTCGGGTCTCTCGACTCGAAATTCCGACCACCCTTCCACTCGGCTATCGTGACTTTACTTTAAGATAAAACAACGAATTAAAAAATTAATATGATCAATCATTTAAAGGAATTTTTTCTGTCTTTTTCATGTCATAAATTGATCATAATACAGTAGTGGCTACCACAACATAGCAGTAAAATATAAAGGCCTATAAAGGCCTCTAAATGATCACATTATTTCCTTACTAATATTTTAGGGTAATATATTTCTTATACAATACTTACCACATAGATCGTTTTAGCCGTTTTTAATTATTTAAATATAAAATAAAATATCTTCACGCAATTCCCTAACAGGTAGACAGAGTCGCTCCTTTGACCCACCTTCCACCGAAGATATTTTCGGACAACGTGACAGGTGGTGAGCCCATCGCCGCCTTTATGTCCAAGCCAATGATGAATTCGCTACAAGTTTTTGAAACTCATTGGTACTGCCACTCGGGGATCGAACTCGGGTCTCTCGACTCGGGAAATTCGACCACCCAACAACTCGGCAATCGTGATTTTAATTATTTAATTAATTATATCTCATTGAAAGTCAATAATTTAATACTAAGAAAACACAATTGAATCAGAGTTAGAAAAATAAAACGATTCTAACTAATATTATTATCTATTTTATTAAAGAAGTACTTTATTATTAAAAGTATTTTGTCTGTAAGGAAATATTGCGTGTGTTTTGTTCGAAGACATGCTCACAGGGTGAAATGTGGGTCTGAAGGACTAAATTGTCTAGACCAGAGTGTCAGTTTCTGTACCTGAATATTGATAATACTTATAGACTTAAAAAGTATTTTAAATAATTTTATAATAGTGGCGTAAATGGATCATCAAATTTAAATGAATTTCATTCTATGAATTTTATATATTAAAATATATTCCAAATATGTCAAGAACGTCGATAGATAGTCTAGCATCTTATCTATCTTGTTGTGACTTCAACTTTGATAAATGCTTTTTAAAGAACTCGCATGCGGGAATTTTTATTAAAATCTTTACCTGAAACCGTACACTAATAACATATATAACTTATATTTGCAATTTGTGTCACTTGCGGAATTGGTATTAAAATTCATTGTTGAGCTTAGATAATTCACTTTATTTAATTATTCATTTAATAACCGTGTTTGAATTAATAAGATAAAAATTGATTATTTAATTTTATTAAAAGTTTAATACCCTGATGATGCCGTAAGGCGAAACCGGTTGGTTAATTAATGAATAATGAAATAAAGTGAATTGTGTACAATTTTTATTATGCAATTTCAATGATTTTTAAAGCATATTTATGCTGAACTTTTATGTTATTAAATTAATTGTAAAATCAATTGTAGTACAATCTTCTCAACATTGAATTTTAATAACTTATACTTTGCCCTATTTTAAAGTTCCCGGAGCTTATCTGGACAATGTAGGTGAGCTTGCCGCCATCTTAGTGTCAGAGGCAACGTTACAAACACAGTTAATTTTGAAATAAAAATCCGTCCATCAGACTTAATTTTTTCCATCAGAATTAAATTAAATTAAATTATATTAAATTAAATTAAATTAAATTATTATTTACCTCATTATATTATTTACCTCATGCATATTTTCTTACATAAAATTTCTGCCAAAACAAACCATAAAAACATTTACGTTGGTATTTAGTAACTTTTTACTCAATATTATACAGCAGTGAAACTTTTCAGACGATAATCAGAGGGGTAGCAGGTGTGGATGATGCTTTGTGCAGCATTAATCTTAAAAGATCTGTGTAAACATTATTAAATAGATATTGTACATGATTTAATTCAAATTTGGATTATTAAATGTACATTAGTTTTTTTGTGCAGAATTTTTTGAATTCTTATAATTTAATATTGTGTTTTTTTTTTATATAGTAATGAAGAAATTCTCACAATGTGTTTAAGTTTATTATTCTAAACTTAAACGTTATTGTAGCATATAGCCCCGGAATAGATATACCGTTTCGCATCACCAGACGAAACGCAGTAGTTTGTTAGACTTCTACCACGCCGGTATTCTGAGTATCGTGGTATCGGTCGAGTCGTTCTATTCATAACAACAAAAGCTGATGCGCTACCACTGTCAAAACGATAATCAGTATTATAGCCATTCAAATTTTATCGTAATGCTATCTAAATCCGATCACGCTTCCCTGTGGTAAAAATATCATCACGAAATTCCGAATAATAAGGGTAGCCAGAGTTACAAAATAATATAAAGCAACTAAATATAAAATTGGCCGTGGTTATTTCGACTTAAGAATATGTCACTTCTTCTCGATGGTGTCATGACGAATAAGAGAAAAATCTTCGCGCCTTCCCATTACAGGAGTAGACAGAGATCTAGTCTATTTAAATCTCTTTCGACCCACCTTCCACCGATGATATTTTCGGACAACGTGACAAGTTGTGAGCTGGTCGCCGTCTTTAAATACAAGCCCACGATATATTCTGCACATAACTTTTTTTGAAAACACATTGGCATGAGCATGCCACCTGGGTACTGAACTCGGGTCTCTTTGACTCGAACCAGTACTGCCCCTGCAGCTCTTCTCGCGGTTTTGTAGTAAACGCGAAACCTAATTATTGTTCCACAAATATTTGCCAGCCTTAGTTACACCCTGACAACCGTAGCTACCATGATGAAAGTTCCGTCAAAATCGGTCCAGACGTTTCAAGGTGTCTGTCCATTGTTCAGCTAATCTGAACCCAGCCAGACCGATTCCTTGGGACTTACACTGGCAGAAAGCTGATTTTTGGTGGCGTAACGTGGGATCATGTGAAACTACTTTTGTTTAGAAACATATTCATATATTCCTCAATACAGAGGTAGACAGAAGTCTAGACGCTTAAAATCCTTCCGACCCACCTTTCACCGAAGATTTTGGGACAACATGACAGGTAGCGATTTTGCGTAGTTATAGATTGTTAAAGAAATGAAACAGTTAAAACATGCCATTTATTAAAAATATAACACAATGCAACAAATTATTAGTAAAGTTTCTTGGTTCGGAAAGGACATAGTTTTTAATTAGGTTTCAGCTCAATTTCAATATCGCATCGCATCGTTCGTGACTAGATCAGGGCTCCCAATTGGACCTGGTGACGCCGAGGACGTGGGGGGTCCGTGCAGTGGCACAGCAGCTCGGATACCTGGCGAAGACGTTACCCAATTATCTTAACGTTTATATCATTTGGGGAATATTAATTATATGTCATGGATTTAGGAACTACTTAGATATCAGTTACGTAACAACGTTAACTCTGATATATCCTGTTATTCACATCCATTCACATCTTTACGAGTATATTATTTTAACCGGTGTTGGGAGCTAATCCCAAACAAAGTGAGCTAATCCTGCAAGTGATACTGATATCCTGGAAAATCTACCGATTTCAATGATACTATTCATTTGTGTTATAGTGCTACAAGCAGCTCTTCTCGCGCGGTTTTGTAG
>JAGSMR010000458.1:0-30110 GCA_029286605.1 Sericinus montela
TAAACGCGAAACCTAATTATTGTTCCACAAATATTTGCCAGCCTTAGTTACACCCTGACAACCGTAGCTACCATGATGAAAGTTCCGTCAAAATCGGTCCAGACGTTTCAAGGTGTCTGTCCATTGTTCAGCTAATCTGAACCCAGCCAGACCGATTCCTTGGGACTTACACTGGCAGAAAGCTGATTTTTGGTGGCGTAACGTGGGATCATGTGAAACTACTTTTGTTTAGAAACATATTCATATATTCCTCAATACAGAGGTAGACAGAAGTCTAGACGCTTAAAATCCTTCCGACCCACCTTTCACCGAAGATTTTGGGACAACATGACAGGTAGCGATTTTGCGTAGTTATAGATTGTTAAAGAAATGAAACAGTTAAAACATGCCATTTATTAAAAATATAACACAATGCAACAAATTATTAGTAAAGTTTCTTGGTTCGGAAAGGACATAGTTTTTAATTAGGTTTCAGCTCAATTTCAATATCGCATCGCATCGTTCGTGACTAGATCAGGGCTCCCAATTGGACCTGGTGACGCCGAGGACGTGGGGGGTCCGTGCAGTGGCACAGCAGCTCGGATACCTGGCGAAGACGTTACCCAATTATCTTAACGTTTATATCATTTGGGGAATATTAATTATATGTCATGGATTTAGGAACTACTTAGATATCAGTTACGTAACAACGTTAACTCTGATATATCCTGTTATTCACATCCATTCACATCTTTACGAGTATATTATTTTAACCGGTGTTGGGAGCTAATCCCAAACAAAGTGAGCTAATCCTGCAAGTGATACTGATATCCTGGAAAATCTACCGATTTCAATGATACTATTCATTTGTGTTATAGTGCTACAAACGGTTAGTTTGAGTATATGCAAAAACAGCTATGAAAGTCCATTTCAGGATTGATTCTACAGGCTTCTCGCGATCATTCAGGCGGATTGGCGATCCTTTGTCACCAGTTGCTCCATTTAAATCTGGTATTTTCGAGATAGGTAGGGTAGTGGGCTCTCCTCTGTCGCCCTCTCGGGGCTTTTCACGGACAGAGAGAGGATTCGTATGCACATGTAAATCATCAACTAGCTTCGAAGGCGGGGTCGCTAGCAACCTAAGCTACGGGGTCAGTTTGTGACCATATGCTCTCCACGCTGCAGCTGCGCTGCGTCGGGAGTGGGCGCTGCCCCTCCACTGCACCAGCCCCGGAACTGCGACAGCCGTCCAGGGTGCACCGACGTACATAGAGTATTTAGAGGTGCCTTCACAAGTCAATCCAAAGAAAGTCGATAGCCATTCTTTAATCTTGAAACTACTTGAAGTTGTTATAAGTTTCGTCCTAGAAACTTCTAACTCTACCCTGCTGTGCTTTGACATCTTACAAGTACTATCTCTTTTTAATAATGTTAATGTTGAAAGATACACGAAAGCGCATAAGTATGAGATTGCGATATCTATATGTACACACTGGTGTGCATGTGATAATGTTAGTAAAAATGAGTGTAATTTGCATATATGACGGGTCATATTCAATAATAAAATACTAAAAGTATAAAACATCAAAATCTCAATATATTTAAACGGAAACATACATCTAAAGATGGTAGACCAATCGATAAATGTTGTCATTCAATGATGACCTTTCCATTTTAACAAAGTGTGATGCAATATCTCATGTGACATGTACTTCTTATCATGATCATCGTCATCATAACAGTCTAACAGAAGTCTACTGCTGAACATACGCCTCTCCTAAGGATCTCGCCACATAGAAAGATTACCATGTCATTTGCACCATCGACTTCCCGCAATGTTCTGCAGGTCGTCGCAGCATCAGGAACGATTCTAATACAGACAGTTGTATAATCATTGACTAAGAAAGATATATTAATTAATAATACAAATTAAATGATAAAATTCATTAATTAATTTAAAAATTCATTAATTTATAATATACTTAATATAATATACTTTATAGAAATATGTATATATATCAACAAAAAATCAAATTATAAATTATATACTTTCAAGGTGTTAAATATTTTAAGAACTTCAAATGATTTTATTCTTTTCTCCAATGTATGTACATATACAAGCAAATAAATAAATAAATACGTTAATATGACACACAGAACTGAGGTGATCGTGCCCCGTCTAATGTCTAGGAAAAGAGTTAATATTATTTCCAACATTATAAAATTTCTTTCACTGTTTTATCTCCGCTAGAGATAGACTCTGTGTCGATAGACAATTTAAATTCTCAAACAATGAATAAATACACAAATATTTTGTTGTCAAAGGGTCAGACAAATCAAAATCAAACTTAGACTTCAATAAATATTTTATTGGTCATACTAACAACATTAATTAAAATATGAAAACAAATGTAGTTTTCTTAATTGTATGTTGCGTCTAACATCAAACATGGTTGCAGCGTGAATAACCCCTAGCTGGTTTGTCAATACAACATCCCTTTTAAGCCAATGTTAAAATAATGTTTTACATTAGAAATATTATTAAAAAGTACCATTTTATAAATAGGCCGAATATTAATTTAAATGAAATGTTTTATATTAATTTACATTTATCTATTAAAACTTAGTAAATTATAATTGACCGTTTTAACTGAACACTGAACATCTTTCAAAACAACGTCCTTTAAACCAATGTTAAGATAGTATTATTATTATATAAGAAATCTTATTACAAATACTGTTTTTATAAATAACCTCAGTATATTAAAATTAAATATTAAAAACAATGGATTATAATTATCCATTAAAACTATATGTAAACATTAATTAACACAATAGCTATAGACACTGAAAAATTAGACAAAACAATATCTCTTTTTAGGCTTATGTTGAAATACCATTGGACACATGGCCATAAATGGCCTTAGTTACATTTGGATTGAATAATTAAGTATGAATTTGTAATTATATCTCAGCTCTCTTAACATTAATTAACCCAACAATACATACGTAGAAACATACATTGATAGGTTGAAATCACATACATTACCGATGTACTCATGCGTAAGTAGCAAACTCACTTGTGTTATGGAATAGAAACAACGAATGGGCCACAAATACAGTCGAGACATGTAGAAAAGTAGATTTACTCTTTAACATTTCCCTTTGGTCTATATGCCCCAAGGAATAATACCGTCCTAAGTACAAATGTTAGGTTAGGTTATGTTGGGTTGGGTTGCGGTGTCTGGTGAGTGCGATCCCGCCAATCTGCCTGCAAGCGTGGCGATTACGGCACGCGAGAGCCCTGTCCAGCAGTGGTTCTGCAAGCTGTTATGTACGTTACATAAGTGTAATGTATAAGTCGAAAGTAACATAAACTTTTGTCGGTGCAGCATCTAAGTAAGTGGCTTGGTTGTGTAGCCTTCGACTAAATACTGCCCCCAGCGGCTCTTCTCGCGGTTTATGGCAGTTAACGCAAAACCCTAATTGTGTTTCTAAAATAATGCTAGCCTTAGTTAAACCTTACAACATCAGCTACCGCAAGTAAGTTCCGTCAAAATCGGTCCAGACGTTTCGGGTGTCTGTCCGTTTGTTCCAGCTAATCCTGAGACAGCTAGACCGATTCAGCAGGACTTACACTGGCGAAAGCTGATTTTTTGTGGCAACAACGTGGGATCGTAGAGCTACTTTTTATTTTGAAACGTATTCCTATATATTCCTCAGCCTGAGGTAGACAGAAGTCTAGACGATTAAATCCTTCAAACCCACCTTTCACCGAAGATTTTAAATAACGAGGTAAAGGATTTTATGTAGATTTTGCGTAGATTGTTTTGTGAGATTGTTAAAGAATGAAACAGTTAAAACATGTCGCTCATCATTATAAAAAATATAACACAATACAACAAATTATTAGTAACTTCTTAGTTCGGAAAGGACAGTTTTAATTAGAGTTTCAGCTCAATTTCAATATCGCATCGCATCGTTCAGACTAGACCAGGGTTCCCAACTGACCTGGTGACGCCGAGGACGTGGGGGTCCGTGAGTGGCGCAGCAGCTCGACACCTTGGCGAGGAACGTGCGGCAATTATCTAAACGTTTTAAATGTTTATATCATTTGAATATTAATTATGCTTTTGTTAGAATCCGATATCGCTACGTAACAGCGTTTGATATATCCTGTTATTCACATCCATTCACACATCTTTGCGAGTATATTATCTAACTGGTGTTAGGAGCTAGCCCAAACAAAATGAGCTAATCCTGCAGTGATACTGATATCACAGAACGGCTCTACCGATTTCAGTGATTATTCATTGTTTTATAGTGCTGGGCCGAACGGTTAGTTTGAGTATATACACAAAAACAGCCCATGAATGTCCATTTCAGGATTGATTCTACAGGCTTCTCGCGATCATTCAGGCGGATTAATGATCGCTTTGTCACCAGTTTGCTCATTTTAATCTGGTATTTTCGATAGGTAGGTAGGTATTCTCCTCTGTCGCCTCTCGGAGACACCTACGGACAGAGAGGATCTGTATGCACATAAATCATCAACCCCTAGCTTCGAAGGCGGGGTCGCTAGCAACTAAGCCACGGGTCACTTCAGACCTGCTCCTCCACGCTGCAGCTGGGTGCCTGTCCCGGGAGTGGGCGCTGCCCCTCCCGCCGCGCACCAGCCCCCGAACTGCGACAGCTGTCCAAGTGCACCGACGTACATAGAGTATATAGAGGTGCCTTCAAGGCCAATCCAAGAAAGTCACGATAGCCACCTTAATCTCGAAACTACTTGAAGCGCTAAGTTTAAATCAGAAACTTCTAACCTGCTCTCACCTGTACATCTTACAAGTAGCTACTTATCTCTGTCAATAATACACGTTGAAAGATACACGAAAACGCACAATAAGTATGAGATTGCGATATCTATATGCACACTGTGTGCATGTGATAATGTTAGTAAAAATGAGTGTAATTTGCGTATATGACAGGTCATATTCAATAATAAAATACTAAAAAGTATAAAACATCAAAATCTCGATATTTAAACAGAAACATACATCTAAAGATGGTAGAGACCAATCGATAAACGTTGTATTCAATAAATGACCTCATTTAACAAAGCAGTAATTGCAATATCTCGCGACATGTACTTTATCATGATCATCGTCATCATAACAGTTCAACAGAAGTCTACTGTTGAACATACGCCTCCTAAGGATCGCTGCTACATAGAAAGGTCCCAAAGGTCATTTGCACCATCGACTTCCCGCAATTTTCTGCAGGTCGTCGCAGCAGATATGAGATTGCAATTACACTTGTTAAATGAAAGGTCATTTATTGAATGACAAATATTTATCGATTGGTCTACCATCTTTAGATGTATGTTTGCTTAAATATATTGAGATTGATGTTTTATACTTTTAGTATTTTATTATTGAGGCACCTGTCAGTATACGCAAAATTACACCCATTTTTACTAACATTATCACATGGCACACCAGTGTACATATAGATATCGCAACCTCATACTTATTATGCGTTTTCGTATCTTCAACATTAACATTATTAAAACAGAGATAAGTAGCTACTTGTAAGATGTACAGTGAGGGTGTTAGAAGTTTCAGGATTTAACTTATTACAACTTCTTCGGTAGTTTCAAGATTAAAGATTGAAGCTATCGTGACTTTCTTGGATTGATGGTGAAGGCACCTCTATATAATTTATGTACGTCGGTGCACTTGACGGCTGTCGCAGTTCCGCCTGCGCGGCGGAGGGGGCAGCGCCCACTCCCGGGACGTGGCGCAGCTGCAGCGTGAGGAGCAGTAATGAGCAAACTGACCTTGCAGCTTAGTTGCTAGTGACCCTGCCTCGAAGCTAGGGGTTGATGATTTATATGTGCATACGAATCCTTCTGTCCGTGGAGTGTCTCTTGAGAGGCGATAGAGGAGAGCCCCACCTACCCTACCATCTCGAAAATACCAGATTAAATGAGCAACTGGTACGAAAGGACGCTAACCGCTTGAATGATCGCGAGAAGCCTGTAGAATAATCCCAAATGGACTTTCATAGGCTGTTTTTTGTGTATATATCAAACCAACCGCTCCGTAGCACTATAACAAATGAATAGCATCACTGAAAACTGGTAGAGCTCCGTTCTGTGATTTGTATCACTTGCAGGATTAGCTCATTTTGTTTTGGGCTAGCTCCTAACACCGGTTACATATACTCGCAAAAGATGTGAATGGATGAATAACAGGATATATCAGAGCACTTTGTTACGTAACTGATATCTAGTTCCTAACCATGACATAATTAATATCTCTAAATGATATATAAACATTTAAAACGTTAAGATAATCGTATTCCTCGCCAGGTATCCGAGCTGCCAGTGCCACTGCATCGGACCCACACGTCCTCGGCGTCACCAGGTCCAATTGGGAGCCCTGGATCTAGTCACGAACGATGCGATGCGATATTGAAATTGAGCTGAAACTCTAATTAAAACTATGTCCTTCCGAACTAAGAAATTTACTAATAATTTGTTGTATTCTGTTATATTTTTATAATAAATGGAAACTGACATGTTTTAACTGTTTCATTTCTTTTGGGTCAATTCACGCAAAACAATCTACGCAAAACAATCTACGCAAAATCGCTACCTGTCACGTTGTCCCAAAATCTTCGGTAGGTGGGTCGAAGGATTTAATCGTTCAGACTTCTGTCTACCTCTGTATTGAGGAATATATAGAATATGTTTCTAAAATAAAAAGTAGCCTACGATCCCACGTTACAATCATTTCCGTAAATCGAAGTTTTCGTTAGTGTAACCTGTTGAAATCGGTCTGGCCGTCTCAGAGATAGCCGGAACAAACGACAGACACCTGAAAACGTCTGACCGATTTTGACGGAACTTTCACTGGCGGTAGCTGAGGCAAGGTGTAATTCATACAGCATTATTTTAGAAACAATAATTAGGGTTTCGCGTTAACTACAAAACCGCGAGAAGAGCCGCAGGGCAGCATTTAGTCGAAAGCTGTTACAATTAAGCTTACTTACTTAGATGCTGCACCGACAAAAGCTTATGTTACTTTCGACTTATACATTACACTTATATAACGTACACACATAACAGCTTGCAGTAGTCCATCAAGGACATAGGCCTTCTCGCGTGCCGTGTAAAATATTTACACACCTTTGAAAGAGTATATAGCAATTTGATTTTAAGGATATATACACATTTCTATAAAGTATATTATATTAAGTATATTATAAATTAACTAATGAATTTTAAATTAATTAATGAATTTTACTTATTTAATTTTGTATTATTATTAATTAATATATCTTTCTTAGTCAATGATTATACAACTGTCTGTATTAGAATGTCTCCCAGATGCTGCGACGTCCTGCAGAACATTGGGGAAGTCGATGGGTGCAAATGACACAGGACCTTTCTATGTATGATCCTAGGAGAGGCGTATGTTCAGCAGTAGACTTCTGTTAGACTGTTATGATGACGATGATCATGATAAGAAGTACATGTCACATGAGATATTGTAATTACACTTGTTAAATGAAAGGTCATTTATTGAATGACAACATTTATCGATTGGTCTACCATCTTTGATGTATGTTTCCTGTTTAAATATATTGAGATTTTGATGTTTTATACTTTTTAGTATTTTATTATTGAATATGACCTGTCATATACGCAAATTACACTCATTTTATCATTGATTACCACATGCACAATTAGTGTACATATAGATATCGCAATCTCATACTTATTATGCGTTTTCGTGTATCTTCAACATTAACATTATTAAACAGAGATAAGTAGCTACTTGTAAGATGTACAGTGAGGGCAGAGTTGAAGTTTCTAGGATTTAAACTTATTACAACTTCAAGTAGTTTCAAGATTAAAGATCATTATCGTGACTTCTTTGGATTGGTTTGTAAAGGCACCTCTAAATACTCTATGTACTCTGCGCACTTGACGGCTGTCGCAGTTCCGGGGCTGGTGCGCGGCGGAGGGGGCAGCGCCCACCCCGGAAGGCAGCTGCAGCGTGGAGGAGCAGGTCACAAACTGACCCTGTAGCTTAGTAAGGTTAGCGACCCCGCCTTCGAAGCTAGTTGATGATTTACATGTGCATACGAATCCTCTCTGTCCGTGAGTATCTGAGAGGCGACAGAGGGAGAGCCCTACCTACCCTACCCATCTCGAAAAATACCAGATTAAAATGAGCAACTGGTGACAAAGCGATCGCCAATCCGCCTGAATGATCGCGAGAAGCCTGTAGAATCAATCCTGAAATGGACTTTCATAGGCTGCTTTTTTGTATATACTCAAACTAACCGCGTTCGTAGCACTATATAAAACAATGAATAGTATCACTGAAATCGGTAGAGCTCCGTTCTGTGATATCAGTATCACTTGCAGGATTAGCTCATTTTGTTTGGGCTAGCTCCTAACACCGGTTAAGATAATATACTCGTAAAGATGTGAATGGATGTGAATAACAGGATATATCTAACCATGACATAATTAATATTCTAAATGATATATAAACATTTAAAACGTTTAGATAATTGCACGTTCCTCGCCAGGTATCCGAGCTGCTGCGCCACTCCACGGACCCCCACGTCCTCGGCGTCACCAGGTCCAATTGGGAGCCCTGGATCTAGTCACGAACGATGCGATGCGATATTGAAATTGAGCTGAAACTCTAATTAAAACTATGTCCTTTCCGAACTAAGAAATTTACTAATAATTTGTTGTATTGTGTTATATTTTTATAATAAATGGAAACTGACATGTTTTAACTGTTTTATTTCTTTAACAATCTACGCAAAATCTACGCAAAATCGCTACCTGTCACGTTGTCCCAAAATCTTCGGTGAACGGTGGGTCGGAAGGATTTAATCGTCTAGACTTCTGGTTCACTTCTGTATTGAGGAATATATAGAATATGTTTCTAAAATAAAAAGTAGCCTACGATCCCACGTTACGCCACAAAAATCAGCTTTCTGCCAGTGTAAGTCCCGTTGAAATCGGTCTGGCCGTCTCAGAGATTAGCGGAACAAACGGACAGACACCTGAAACGTCTGGACCGATTTTGACGGAACTTTCATCAAGTAGCTGATGTTGTAAGGTGTAACTAAGGCTAGCATTATTTTAGAAACAATGATTAGGGTTTCGCGTTAACTACAAAACCGCGAGAAGAGCCGCAGGGCAGCATTTAGTCGAAGGCTGTTACACAACTAAGCTTACTTACTTAGATGCTGCACCGACAAAAGCTTATGTTACTTTCGACTTATACATTACACTTATATAACGTACACACATAACAGCTTGCAGTAGTCCACTGCTGGACATAGGCCTGCGCCGTAATCGCCACGCTTGGCAGGCAGATTGGTGATCGCACTACCAGACACCTCGCAACCTAACCCAACATAACCTAACCTAACATTTGTACTTAGGACGGGTATTATTCCTTGGGGCATATAGACTAAAGGAAAATGTTAAAGAGTAAATCTACTTTTCTACATGTCTCGACTGTATTTGTGGCCCATTCGTTGTTTCTTATTCCATAACACAAGTGAGTTTGCTACTTACGCATGAGACATCGGTGCAATGTATGTGATTTTCAACCTATCAATGTATGTTTTACGTATGTATTGTTGGGTTAATTAATGTTAAGAGAGCCTTGAGACATAATTACAAATTCATACTTAATTATTCAATCCAAATGTAACTAAGGCCATTTATGGCCATGTGTCCAATGGTATTTTTAACATAAGCCTAAAAGAGATATTGTTTTGTCTAATTTTTCAGTGTTCATAGCTATTGCGTTAATTAATGTTACATAGTTTTAATGAATAAATCCATTGTTTTAATATTTAATTTTAATATACTGAGGCTATTTATAAAACAGAATTTGTAATAAGATTTCTTATATAATAATACTATCTTAACATTGGTTTCAAAAGGACGTTGTTTTGAAAGATGTTCAGTGTTCAAGTTAAACGGTCAATTATAGTTTACTAAGTTTTAATAGATAATTGTACAAATTAATAGTGAAACATTTAATTTAAATTAATATTCGGCCTATTTATAAAAATGGTACTTTTAATAATATTTCTAATGTAAAAATATTATTTTAACATTGGCTTAAAAGGGATGTTGTATTGACAAACTAGCCGGGGTTATTCGATGCTGCAACCATGTTTGATGTTAGACGCAACATACAATTAAGAAACTACATTTGTTTTCATATTTTAATTAATGTTGTTAGTATGGATCAATAAACATTTATTGAAGTCTAAGTTTGATTTTGATTTGTCTGACCCTTGACAACAGTATTTGTGTATTTATTCATTGGAATAAAATTTAAATTCGTCTATCGACACAGAGTCTATCTCTAGCGGAGATAAAACAGGCGAAAGAAATTTTATAATGTTGGAAATACAATATTAACTCTTTTCCTAAACATTAGTCGGGCACGATCACCTTAGTTCTAGGTGTCATATTAACGTATTTATTTATTTATTTGCTTGTATATGTACATACATTGGAAAAAAGAATATAAAATTCCCATTTGAAGTTCTTAAAATATTTACACACCTTGAAAGAGTATATAGCAATTTGATTTTTGTTGATATATATACATATTTCTATAAAGTATATTATATTAAGTATATTATAAATTAACTAATGAATTCTTTAAATTAATTAATGAATTCTTTACTTATTTAATTTTGTATTATTATTAATTAATATATCTTTCTTAGTCAATGATTATACAACTGTCTGTATTAGAATGTCTCCCGCAAGATGCTGCGACGACCTGCAGAACATTGCGGGAAGTCGATGGGTGCAAATCACACAGGACCTTTCTATGTGGCGATCCTTAGGAGAGGCGTATGTTCAGCAGTAGACTTCTGTTAGACTGTTATGATGACGATGATCATGATAAGAAGTACATGTCACATGAGATATTGCAATTACACTTTGTTAGATGAAAGGTCATTTATTGAATGACAACATTTATCGCTTGGTCTACCATCTTTAGATATATACATAAATATTTATTTACAGAAAAAATTATGTTAATATTTACAATACTTATTAACTAAAAACTATTATAATCGTAGAGCCCTACTCCTCGTGGCATGGTACCAAGAACGCTGGCTGCATTTCCACGTTGAATGGCTAGACTTAACCGTTGAGCGAGAAAAGAACCAGCCCTCTTGTCACCAGCGGCAACGATAAGTCGCGGATACAATTCCTTTAGAAACTGCATCGCGCGGGGACCCCACGGACCGATTGTCTCTACGGCAAATGGAACAAATATATAGTCTCCTTTCAAAGACTCATATTTACGCCATTTACCCGATTCAGCTGCCTCTGATGCCGCCCCGGCCCTTATCGAAGTACCCTTGATATGAGAGGCCGCTAATGTATCGACGCAAGTTGCGTCCCACACAAGAGCTTTGCCTCTCTCCCAAGGGACTAAAGTCAAGCCAATTACTTTTGTTACCAATCAATGTCTGCTTATTGATTTTTAGTAGTTAACATTAATACATATATCCGAATTCACCTCAGCGACCTTAAGTGCCTCTTGGCAGCTATTACGACCGCTCTTGTGCGAATATCAAAGATTAAGTGCATCACTATTAATACTACCGTGTCAACAATGGATCGGAAACGGTTTTGTTTCATTGGTAATTATGTCCAGGTGTAATAACTATAATAAAATTTGTCTTAATACTCGTACCTCTAGTGTTTACATAGAAAAGGAAAGTTTTAAAAACATAACAATGTTTCAAAATGTTTTGTGTAAATAAAAGTCTATCTTTGTTTTCTTTCTGTGATTTTTATTTTTGGTGTACAAAAAAGTTATATTTAATTAATTTTATTTTAAAAATATATACACACTAATAATATTTTTTATATTTGTTTGGAAGCCGTAATAGCTTGAAAACCTCTTCTTTTATTCTCTTTTTTCTGAAACGATGAAAATTATTAGTATAAAATGTCGGAATTGGCAGTGTCTGTGGTGGTATCGGCCTAAGAATATGCCATCCTCGTTCCTTAGGTGTCATAAGAGGCGGCTAAGTGAGAAGAATTGACTACATCAATGGCTGTTGTAGACCAAATTATGAAAATTGGTTACGGGAAGCAGCATCTAAGGTGCGCAGTGTCTGGTACTGCGATCTGAAGCCGAGTGTGGCGATTATGGCAAAACTTACGGAAGAGGACTATATTTAGCAGAGGACTGGGATGTTCTTTCGTATTTCATATTTCAAAATATATTTTTGGTAAAGTAAATTTTTGTGACCATCATTTGTGATAATTATAATGAGGGTTTTTTTAGTGAAAATAAATCGTTTGATGGTTTGAATCCTGAAACCTCGTGATGTTATTTTTAATATCACAATATTTTCTTTGAACAAGTATTACAGCTTGGTCATAACATACTAATAGATATAGTTCATTAATTAACTTAAAAATCCATTTACATATTTATTTTTACTTATAATATAAACATTGCCCCGTTTGAGAATGGAACCTGGGACCTCAGAGCTGGCGACATCACGATTACTGATTGTACGCCACTCGTCCACGAAGGTTGTCACTTATTAATTTTGAATTAAAGAAAGAAAATAGACATGTTTTGGTATTTCAGCGATTCTCTCCTTATTTTGTATGTGTGTGAGTGTACGCCGACGATATAAAATGGCTTCTACCTTTCATGAAACAAAAATGTGAAATGTCACGAAATCCTTTCAAGGTTATTAAATGTTAGAATTTACGAGCACATAAATTATCACTGAACTGGAGTTCGCAAGTTTATACGACGGTTATGAAATTTATATTTAACTAGTAGCAGATGTATGCTTAAGTTATTATTGCCGAGTGGCTTGGTGACTGGAATTAGAGTGAAGAGATATGAGTTCGATTCCCAGGGGTAGTGAGTTTTGCAAACTTATTTACGATATATATCTTTGGCTTGGACGTAAAGACCGGTGATATACGAGTCGGAAGGATTATATTGCCTAGACTATTAGGAAATGCGTGAAGATAATTGAAATGTATAAAGTTTAATTTATATTATGTGTATAGAATGTATATTTATGTATTATAAGGGCCACTGAAAATCAGGGCTGGCATGAACCTGTCAGTGCAGGTTTCATCCCAGCTATATACCTCAGTGGCTTTCCTATTTTGGCACATTGCACTTCTGCAAAATGGCGATCGTATTTAATTTACAGTACATATTTCAGTTTTTTTTTTCACTTTTATATTTAATTTTAAGTTCTAAAATAAATGTTTCTTTCTTTCTTTTATGTTATACGTATGAGAAGACATATGTATGTACGAAGTATTTACACTAACGGCCCGGAAATTTCAATTTCAATACCAAGGATGAGCGGAAAGAACTTAATTGCCTGAACCTCTTTCCACCCCAGCATTGAAAATGAAGCGCTCTTGAGCTTAACTCTAGCTAACGGTAGCCGAGTGAGACAAAGTTGAAGGCCTCGTTATCTTTACTTGAACTTACTTAAAGTCGCTGGTATTACAAGCATCAACGAATTGTGGGATATTTTACTATCTTTGTTGCGAGGTACTTGTAAATGATTGATTGAAATTCAAAAGGTTTGTGGAGTGCGAAAAAAATTACATCATTTGAAAAAGAAGAAGTCCTTTGTTAACGTTTTTTTTAATAAATTAAATTAGTAAATATGTTCACGCTTAGATCCTTAAGGGGTAGCTACAGAGAATAGATCGCGAAGTGTGACAATTGTTGCATACCTCTTTCAAATTAATTATTTATCTTAACGGAGTCTCCAAGAAATTTCTGATGCTAAATATTTTCACTTGTAAAACTACAGAGAATCTAATTTCTTGTATTTTCGCGAATACTACACACATTTGCTTGTCAAATCTGATATAATGGTAGGGCCCATCTAGTATGTGATCACAGACTGCAGACTTCCTTGAGCGTCTATGTTTAACATCACTATGTGTTCTTTAACGCGAGTTTTTTTTTAAAAAAATTAACACAAAGCTGATGTTAAACATAGACGTCGACATCCAAAACGTCGGGAAATAAAAATTGTTTGTAAAAACTAATTAAAGACGCGATAAAATCCGAAAATCATTTAATTTTAAATACAGAGAATCTTTCACTGCTGTCCATATAAAAGTTCAAATAGCTCAACGTGACATGGAAAGAAGTAAGCTCAGTATTTCCCAGCGTGATAGAATCCGCTTCACCAACCTTATTTTAGACTCGTACCAATGTGTTTTCAAAACTTATGTACGATTTTCATCGTCAGCCTGGACTTAAAGACAGCGCCAGGCTCACCACCGTCACGATATCCCAAAACTAATACAGTGGACAGTGGGTCGAAGTGACTTAATAGTCTTTATTTGTATCTATCCCAGTATTGGGAATAGCATGAAGATATTTCTCTTAAATAATTTTCTTATTTATCTCTTACACAGCAAGATAATCGTGCGTCACCTGAAGTGATTACCAACGTTGTAAGATCTCTGCAGAACCTTAAAAGACCGGACCAGAGTCATCTCAGAGGTGGAACGTCGTGAGTCTTATCGCTTGAGGATGCCTTGTTTAGAGACAGAAACACGTGTCGCGGTATCATGGGTGATGGTGTATGCTACCTGGAGTCTAGTGTAGTGCCTGTGTATGCGGTGGGGAATGTTATACAATTAATGCAGGCATATGTGGGAGAGAGCGTGGTGATTTACTACTCTACGGAACAAGTAACATATGCCATTTGTTTCTGAACCTTGAATTGTACAATATTATTCTCAAAGTTACGATGACGGTGTGGTTTGGTGATAGCGATTCGAGTCAAGAGACCCGAGTCTGATATCCCAGCACGTAGCAATGGCTTTTTTCAAAACTTTTATCACAGCGTAAACGATTTATATCGAAGACATTAACGTAAAATTGCGGCGGAGTTCATCATCTGTTACGATATCCGAAATAATGTATTCGATGAGCACTTCATTGTCTGAACCTCTGTTTACCCCAGTATGAGAAGTTAGGTTACAACTAATTACAAGCATTGATGAGATGAAATTAGTGAATTTTGTTATTTCTAATAAAGGTCACGTATAGTACAGGTACATCGCAGTATAACAGTAACGTAATCAAAAGTTTAAACATGAATTTTTGCTTTGTTATAAAACTTGGCCTGTTTCAAGTTTATTCAAACCATCAGAGTCAGCTCCTTCCATTTGACAGTATCCAACGACGAGCGGTTCGAATCGTCGACGAACAAGATCTGTCTGATCGGCTTGATCTAACTTTGCGAAGAGATGTTGCATCTCTTTGCATTTTTACAAGATGTACTACGGGGCGTGCTCCGAGGAATTGTTCGGATTAATCCCATCCGCTGAATTTCACCATCGTACCTTACGGCATAGTCAAAATTCCATCACCACCATCTTGATGCTTGGCATTCCACCACAATGCGTTTTTCGCGGAATTTTCTGCGACTCACTTGCACTTTATGGAATGTTCTATCGTCTATCGTAGGTTTTTCGGGACCAATACAACTTAGAGACCTTCAAGAAAAGAGCCTATATCTTCCTCAAGGCAGGCAACTCATCTGCTATGACTGTGGTATTGCAGGTGAGCATGGGCGGTAATCACTTACCATCACGTAAGCCACCTGCTCGTTTGCCTCCCTTTTCTATAAAAAAAAAACGCTTACACCGCGACATTGGGTGCACGGAGTAACGTTAATTTATTTGACGTAACCCTTCTCCGACGTACTCACGTGGTTTTACATTAGACAATGACTTTGGCAAATGTTCATAACTCTCAACTATCTTTTTAAACTTCAGCATTTATTTTCCTCAAAAACACAATTGACTAAAAATATTTATAAATAGTAGTAAAATGATTTTGGGATGACCTGCACAGTATTGCGGGCAGTCAATGGCGGTGGTAGGATCTTTATTTGTGGCAATACAGGAATGGCAGCGAGAACAGGAGGAAAGAAGTATTAAATGACAAA
The DNA here is from genome assembly GCA_029286605.1 of Sericinus montela. Lineage (NCBI taxonomy): Eukaryota > Metazoa > Arthropoda > Insecta > Lepidoptera > Papilionidae > Sericinus > Sericinus montela. Next base: position 16,033 of record JAGSMR010000458.1, read on the forward strand.
AAAGAAGAACAGTATATTGTTTTTATTATTAAAAGAGTGGTGTTTAAACAGTGCTACTGCCATATGTTATTATGTTTATAAATAAATATCTTCACGCAATTCCCAATACAAGGGTAGACAGAGGTCAGTCAAGACAATTAAGTCCCTTTATTACCTTTCACCGAAGATATTTTCGGGACAATGTGACAGGTGGTGAGCCCGTAGCCGTCTTTATGTCCAAGCCAACGATATAATTCGTACATAAGTTTTTGAAAAACCCATTGGTACGAGCTTGCCACCCGGGGATCGAACTCGGGTCTCTTGACTCGAAAATCCGACCACCCCACCACTCGCATATCGTGACTTTTTGTTATTATGTTTCATTACAGATTTTGTTGTGTCATCTATTGTCTAATATGTATTGTAAATTGATTTTTAAAAATATAATATGGTGGGTTTGAAATGTTCCCTTTTAGTTTTTCTTTTCCGTTTACGTTTTTTGAATGCTTGAAATATCTAGATAACATCACCGATGTAGTTATAGATAGAATACTCTTTATTGCACACCAACACAGAAAATATACAATATTAAATTTCGTAAGACTGTGGTGACACAAATAGCGGTCCTATCGCTAAAAGCGATTTCTTCCAGACAACCTTTAGTAAAGGCTATAGTAAAGGCTTGGACATAAAGACGGCGACGGGCTCACCACCTGTCACTTTGTCCCGAAAATATCTTCGGTGGAAGGTGGGTCGAAGGGACTCAATTGTCTAGACTCGACCTCTGTCTACCCCTGTATTGAGAATTGCGTGAAGATATTTATTTATTTATAGTGACGTGAAAACTTTTTGTCATCATCATCATACAATCACGCCTCTTTCCCTAGGTGTGAGCAAAATACCACTTCTTTCTAGTTGCTACGATCCTTAAATACTTGTTTCGCTTCGTCCACTTTCGTTATTCCGTCATAGAGGAAGAGAATGACATTTTTGTGAATACTCTAAATGTACTGACTTTTCTTCATAAACAATCCCTGATGGGATAGCCAGGGAACATATAACCAAATGTCGAGATCCTTACAAAACTCTTTCGTTTCTTTCATATTAATAATTTTGTGATGACAAAAAACTAATATATATATATTTATAAAACAATAACACTTTTATATTAAATTTGCTGCCAAAACTGGAGAACGTTTGCTAGCCGTGTGTAAGTGTCAAGGTTGCCAGACACCCCAGCGTCTTGTACTCCCGGCAACCCTCCAAGAAGCTGTGATACATTGTCAAGTTGCACTTGACACAGACGCAACCTGTGAGTATTATGCTCATTCATGGTCACATCGTGTTACAAAAGATCCTGTAAGTTTTCATAGATATTTAATAAACGCATGTATTATGTTATCTTGGTTTCATATTACTTTTTTGCGTAATATTTTGTATAATTTTTTCATATGTTTGTTTTTGGTGGAAGGAGGGTCTAAAGTTTAATTGTGCAGATTTCTGTGTACCCCAGTATTGGGAATAGCGTGAAGTTATTTTTTTTTTTGAAGAGTTTCGTGAAGGATTTGACAAAATAATAATTACAATAGACTTAAAATGTTTATAGTGCCGGCCGGAGGATCGAACTCAGATATCGTTGGCTTGGTCACTGATGGCCGTTATGCTGTATATAGTGTTTTAGCCTGGTATATTTCGAGACGTTCGTCCCGCCATTTATCGATTGAAAATGTGATTTTGAAGTAATCTTTGACGAAGGCTATATTCAGCAGCAACTCTTTATAGGCTGTAAAGAAGAAGAAGAAGGATGACATTTTGAGCTTTTCCTTAGTCGCCTCTTACGACACCCACGAGAAGAAAAGGTGGTGGTACATAGTCGCGCCTCACGACAAGATATGTCATGCGTGAAGATAAATAATAAAATAAAAGTTATTGTTCATGTTTCTAACTAAGTCTATAAAGTGTAAGTATTCTTGTTATCCTTTAAAGGATCTGTGTCTTCCGGGAAAGGAAACAATAGCTGTAATGTTTTGTTGTTTGTCGGACACGCAGCCGGACGTGATGTTTTATTGCCGCTTCGTACTCCCATTTGTAGACATCAAAGTTCAGTTCGAACAGAGGAAAGTTTTTAAATAATAATACTTTCTTATATCTTTATATGGAATTTAATCTAGTAAAACAAATTCTTTGTAAAATTTAAAAAAAAAAGTAAATTAAATAATTCGAAATCCTAGTTCGAGCCCAAGTAAGAGGTCTCGCAGTTTTTCCAAAAACTTTAGTACTACAGGCTCATGGCCAGTCACCTTTAAACAAAAATCATATCCGACTTGAAACTAAGCCGAAGTATTTGTGTAAAGGACTAAGTTGTCGCATTGGCTTCCCTTGTTTTGAGAAATACGTGATTATGCGTAAGCATCCGGGTTCGATTCGGTCGGCTCAATGTAGAAAATCTTTTCTACATTTTCACGAGTCTTAGTGTTTGTCGTACCTTCGTTGTTTCCGATTTCATAACACAAGTGCTTAAGGTACTTACCTCGGGATCAGTGCAATGTATGTTGTACCAGTGATGTTATCCATATTTATTTATTTACTTTAAAAAATGTGATTATAATAAATCGTTAAAATCGTAAGCTCGTAACTCGTCTCTCAAAAATTGCGGTTAATTTCCCTCCATATGTTTGTTTCACATCCATATGGTTGTTACCTGATATTACACAGCAATTTTAGAGCATATAATTTCTGCTTAACTTTATGTTATTAAATTAAAGAAAAAGTTAAAATTTCATCTGACACGGGCGGAATTCGAACCCGCGACCACTGCGGTATAAATCACATGCTTTAAAATCAATGAAAAATTGCGTATCAGTAAAAAAACTCAAGTAAACAGTGAAGTTAGTAAATAATAATAAATGAATAAATATATTCATGCGCCCTTCCCTCATCCATAGCTGACAAGGTAGCCAGAGTAAATAAATTAAATAAATCCACACATAGATAGTGACAACATATGTTCCTCTGATTCCAAAGTAAGCAGCTTAAGCACTTGTGTTAAGGAATCGGAAACAACAAAACAAAACAGCCAGTCCTCAGAAAATTAAATCGTACCAACGGCTTAAATCGTATTTTACATTTGAAAAAAAAATATCATTGGTGACCTACCTCCTGCAGATCAATCCTTTTTTTTAATTTCTGTAATGTCACCGGAACTTAGGAACACAGGTACAGGTAGTGAGACTGTAGCCATCTGGGCGGAATTTCATAACAACGCCTTAATACAAACTTCGGCTTTTACAATATTACTTGGATAATGTACAATAACAAAAAAAATATCTACACGCTATTTTCAATATTGGGGCAGATAGACGTCCAGACAATTAAGTCCTTTCGTCCCACTTTCCACTGAAGACATTTTTGGGACAACGTGACCAATGCTGAGCCTGTCGCCATCTTTATGTAAACGATAAAATCGTACATACATTTTGATGAGTACCATGACCATGATCAGTATGAACTGAAGATCGAATCGGGTCTCTTGACTCGAAAATCGATCACGCAACCTCTCAGCTATAGTGACTATGATTTTACTAAAGATTGCCACCATTTTCACCAGAGCTTTTCCTGTTCTTCATCCTCCTTCTCGATATTTGTTATCCCTATCTATTTATTCTACATTTAATATTTATTTTCTTCTTTGTTATTAAATTAAAGAAAAAGTTAAAATTTCATCTGACACGGGCGGAATTCAGACCCGCGATCTTCACCATTTCGTGGCGACGCTCTTACCTTAGAGCCACCGTGTCTTACGCATCAGTTGAAATTTAAACTCGGTATTCTCTTATGTTACTTATGCCTTGTTTATTGGCATAGGCGCCATCTGTTATCCCTTTTCCAAGTGACAATTTGATAATCCTGACTTTTCTGTTAGGAATTATCAATACGATATCGCCTACTTTAATTTTTATTATGCAATTTTATTGATTTTTAAAGCATATTTATGCTGAACTTTTATGTTATTAAATTAAAGAGAACAAAGTTAAAACTTTAACTTTTTTAACTATGCCAATAAACAAGGCATAAGTAATATAAGAGAATACAGAGTTAAAATTTCAACTGATGCGTGTAAGACACGGTGGCTGGGAGGTAAGAGCGTCACCACGGATCGGCGAGGAGTCGCGGAGTTCCAGATCCGTCGTGTAAGTTGAAATGTTATCTTTTTAATATCATAAAAATTCAGTATAAATATGCTTTAAAAATCATTAAAATTGCATATTTTCTTCTTTGTTCAATCCCTTCTTTCTGGTATTACAATTGATAGGAAGTGATTGCCATGATATCCACGCTAGGTAAGGGGATTGAGGAGCGCTGTACCAGACACCTTACATCTTAGACCCTATGGGCCATCACCGGTGTACTGAATTCTAGTATACTAATTTTCGGGGTGGATATGCCACCATCTGTCAGCAGTTGTAGCTATTTACAAAGCTTCTTCCTTTGTCACCTCCTAAGACACTATAGAAAAGTGGTTTTCTACTTTGATCTGTCCGGGTATTGAACTCAAGAACTCTGAGCTAGGGACAGCTTCAAAATTGGTGTGCCACTTCTAGAAGCCGTTACGCTATCAATAAAGAAATAAATTTTCACTATCGAAGGCATTTATTAGCCTAAGTGCAGGCTTCATATACTGTCTTAATGAATCAGTGTCAATAACTTATCATCATATGTATAACTTTTTTCCTACCTACCTTTCAATTAAAAAGAAAGAAGAAAAATCTCAGTTTCCAGAGAATCGTAAGTAATAACAACACGGTTTTACGACGAAAATCCCAACGTTAAATATGTTTTACATTTTGGCGTAAACAAAAATCTTTTCATGTCGAAGTCTGAGGAAAATCATAAAGCATTTTGGAAACATTCAATGTTTCTGTTTGTTTAGGATTAGGGGCATGTAACATACAGTATGTTACGTGACGAGAGTAACAGCACGTAAAACAAAGAGATACGTATAAAAAGTTAGAAATTGTTCAGAACTATTCATTCAGTTCATTTTCAAATAATATTCTGATAATAATAAAATCCGTGTGGTAACGGCGTAAGAATATTGCCACTCCTTTCTTCCCGTGGATATTGTAACAGGCGACTAAGGGATACAGCCTTGAATATCGTTGTAGCAACCGATGGATTGCGGGACAACCATCTCTAAAAATATCAGACCAGTATGGGCAGTAGCGTCCGAGGTGAGAGTGGTCTAATACTGCGATCGCCAATCCACTTGCCAAGCCTGGCGATTATAGCAAATCCTCCCTGTGGGAGGCCAATGTCCTGCAGTGGTCTTTAACAGCCTGATATGTATGTATGCATATAATAATATAATCGGAAAGTTTAATAGCTCGAATACAATATAATGAGATACAGACAGTAGTTACCATGTCTTGAAAACTAATGGTTGCGGGTTAAAATCACGCTTGGGGTAAATATTTGTGTGATAAATATATTATTTATGTTCACGCACAATCCCTGACAGGATAGCCAGAGAACAGATCATAAGTGTCACGATCCTACATACTTCTTTCAGATTCATCATCTTCTTCATACATGCACGTCTAGGTATCTGAGTACTTTTGACCCTCCCCTCTTCGAGCAATTTGCTCACATGTTCTTCGAAAGTTAGTCTCGCTCTACCTCGACACCTTTTAATATTAACTTTCGCGCTATATATTTTCTTCACCATTCGGTCTTCACTCATTCGCTCAACGTGCCCAAACTACCGAAGCACGTCCTTATCCATTTTTGAGACAAGGTCATCTTTCAAGCCTGCCATGTGCGAATCTCTTCGTTTCGCTTTCGGTCAGCCATGGTAAGGCCGCACATTTTACAAGTGATCGCATCTCCACTGCATTCAACCTGCTTTTATGCTTCTTCTGGCATACCCAGGTTTCGCTGCCATATAACAAAGTCGGTACCAACACTGCGTTATGTATTGCAAGGCGTGCACTTTTCACAACGCCTTGCCTTTTGATTAACGCAGTCAGGGCACCAATGACTTTGTTCCCGGCAACGACACGCCTATCCACATCTAAATCACATCTTCCATCCCGGCTAAACGCACTCCCCAAGTATACAATTTCATTCACCTGTTCTAGACATTCCTGATTTACCCAAATTTCGCACTTCGTTCTTTCTTCGTCCCTTTCAAATACCAGTACCTTAGTTTTATTAGCATTCAAACGGAGACCATTAATTTCACATTCTTCTTTCATACACGTGACTAATGCCTGCAGTTCCGCCTCTGATGGTGCAATAAGCACTGCATCATCAGCATAAAGCAGACAATTTACTTTTATGTCACCCAATTTCACACCCAAACAGCTATCCTCAGCTTCTGTAAACAGCTGTCGAGATACAGTATGAACAGCCAGGAAGACATGACACAACCCTGTTTTACGCCCGTTTGGACGCTAAACATGGGTGACAGGTCATGCCCTACCCGCACACAGGCTTTACAGTCACAGTAAAGTGTGATAAATGATTATATAAATATTTATCGACGTATATCGTACCGTTCCTTTGCGCAGTAAGACCGCGACAGGCCCACCCAGTTCAGGTGAAATGTGTAAGGTGAAAAAATTCTAATACCAATAACTGAATGGTTATATTATTCCGCTGTACATTCAAAACATTCCGATTGCTTTTATGAAAGCAAAATCAAATTGAAATAAAGTGATTTATCAGCTTGAAAAATTTAAATATCAAAATGTCCACGTAGCGCAATCGGTCGGATGAAAATAAAGCGAAGCAGAATGTGCCTGATTGCGGATATCGAGTAATTGAAATCGGTTGCACTGGCTGCACGTGACGTGACCTTCTGACTTATTGTTAAAATCTATACATTTACATAAAATTGAAGTGTCTGTTTGTTATACCAAATTAACAGCTTTTCACGAAATGTATATAAAAGTAAATGTATCCGGTAGTTACATAATAAAGCTATTTTTAAGCTTCAGGACGTAGCTAGTTTGAAATAAATTAACAATATAACCTGCCCTGAGGCATGACTACTATCCGTCGCCGGTCTGCTGAATTTGATCTGGTACTTTTCAAGATGATTAACCTATAATCTGCCGGCAGCCAATTGCATTTTAAGGCTTTTCCTTTACAATGCAATACAAGACTATTGATTAAAATTTAAAAATTAAAATATGTTAAAAAGTTAAAAAGTCTGAATTCAGTGAAGAGTTCGATCACCAGGTGGTAGGCTCGTACCAATTACTTTTCAAAACTTATGTAGAATTAACATCGTTGGCTTGGAAATTAAGACGGCGACAGGTTCTCCACCTGACGCACTGTCCCAAATTGTATTAGGTGAAAGGTGGGACAAAAGGACCTAACTGTTTAGACCTCTGTCTACCCCAGTATGGTAAATTGAAAGATAATTTAAAAAATATTGTCAAATCTAATATAGAAATTAATACTCCATTTCTAATTAATGGCTGATTAAAACTGTAACATTGTCATTGATGTGAATTAACTTAAACTGAAAGAACCCAGATTAATCTTGGAATGAGATAGAATATTAGCAAGCTCTCTAGATAACAATGAACGGTGATTAAAATTCTATACATTCTAATCTAACTTCATAAAATTTTTTATAACTACACGCATTTTCCTTCAAAATAGTCTGAGATCTAGAAAATTTAATTATTTCGATCCACACTTTTAACAGTGATAGAGCCACGCATCAGCTTTTGTTGCATGAATGGGCCAGCTTGACCGGGAAGTACCACGACCACACAGAATACCGGCATGAAGTAGAAGTCTAAAAAACTTCAGCGTTTCGTCTGGTGAGTGCAGGTAACTGGTGGCCCACACACCCCTCGAAAATTCTGGGGAGGGGTCACTCTAAGGAAGGCGACACATCTGCTAAGCCTCTGGTATTGCGGGTGTTCATGGGTAGCCAGTAATCACTTACGTCACTCCCTGTCATTCCTTCCCTTTCATCACTCTCACTCATCCCTGCGTTCTGTTCCCAACTTACATTCCGTTTCCCACATTCAGCCATCCTGATACAATGACTGTCCTCAGGCATTCCTCAGCATTCATGATGTTTCAAGTCTTTCAGTACAATACATCACACACACATTCCACATTCCTTCAGTCATACTTTACAAACATTATCTTAATTATTAAAAAAAAACAAAAATAAACATAAGCCATCTTAAAACAAAAGAAAAACAATCTTAAAACAAAAGAAAACATCTTAAAACAAAACATCTTTCGAAGTTAGTTACAAATTTCTATACTCAGTATTTAGTTATGCCTTTTATTTTTACATTTTAAATACATTACTCCAGTTAAAACCATGATAACAAAGTAACATACAAGATAAACATATAGCATAGAAAAAAAAAATAATAAAAATTTAAATGAAACAATGCATTCATCATCTATCATTCTTCACCAAATTATACTTAACAAGTTTCTTGCATTAGAACTTTCTTCACCTTCTGTTGGCCAACGCTTCATACAATCTGCTGAGCTAGATGTTCTTATAGGCCCCTCAGTAGCACTATCATTTTTTTGTAGATCATAGCAATCATTCCTTCTAACCTTTATCACCTTGTAAGGTGTGATATTTAGGTTTCAGTTTAAGTCCTGAACCAAATTGTGTTTGTTTATAGCCACAATTTCTCCAACTTGTATTGTGAATGTCCTTTTCTTTTCTATTATAGCTTTTGCATTCTCTACTAGAACTCTGAGAATCTGTTCTTAGGCCTGTTTTCTGAGATCCTCTATATTTTCATTGAATACTTGTATGTACTTGTATTTTTGCACCTACAAGTAGTTCACAAGGTGTACAGTTGATGCTTCTTTGAAAGGTACTATTAATGGCTGTTTGCACTCGACTAATGTGTTTGTACCAAAGGCCAGAGTTCTCTATAAACGACTTCGTAAGTAATGGAATTAATATTCTGTGTATTCTCTCGACTTGTCCATTGCCTTGTGGAACACCCGTCGTAATAGTCACATGATGAATGTTCTCCTCCTTACAGTAATCTTGAAACTCATGACTAGTGAATGCAGTGCCTTTGTCAGTGATTATTCGTCGAGGGTTTCCGAAGGTTTGCTGATGGATCTGCAATTTCTCTCGGCTTGATGTGCTTCTTGTTGGAAACAGCCAAACATTTAGTGAAAGTGTCCACCACTTTCAGTATATGGATTATACTGTTTACTAGTTTGCGTCAAGGTCAACATGATCCAAATGAATGGCATCAAGGGAATACTGTTCTTCTCAATTGGATGCAGAAATCCTTCTTGCTTCCTTCTTTCTTCCTTCTTCTTTCAGGCATGGAATGCTTGTCACTATAAAATCTTAAATTTTCTTATCTAATCCTGTTATGTAATAATCTCTTTCAATAGCTTCTTTCATCTTCTTCTTAGAAAAATGTCCATTGCTTGCACCTTCTTCAATACTTCTTTCTCCATAGTCTTAGGTATGAACAGTAACTTCTTATCTCCTTTGTACAATATACCATTTTCATCCCAGTAATCTTAGTATGTCTTTTCCTTCAAAACTTCTTTTATAGCTGAGAGCCCCTAGTCCTGATCTTGCGCTTGCTTTACTTGATCATGTAGTGTAGTAACTGCCACAAAGGGATAACGGCTCTAAGTATCAACATGCCTCATTTTTGTTCCAGAACAATGCTCTATTTTGAGGTCATATTCATTGAGGAATAATACCCAGTGGGCTATCTTAGCAGAAATATCCTTCTTTTTCAACGGCAGTTCAAATTCCTTACAATCCGTGACAATTTAAAAATGTATTCCATACAAATACTGCCTGAACTTCTTTATACCTTCAATAATATTGGTTGCCTCCAGTTCATAGCTTGAATACCTTAACTGAGCATCATTTGTCTTTCGGGTCATGTAATGAACCTTGAATTGAAACCTATCTGGATGGTGTATGAGTATGGCGAATATGCCACACTAGAAGCGTCTGTGTGCAACTCCGTCTTCAACTTGGGATTAAAAATCTTTAACACAGGACTGGATGCTAATCTCTCTTTTAAAATATTAAATGCTAGTCTTTGTTCATCTTCAAAATAAATTCTTTTCCTTTCTCAATAAATCTGTGAAAACTTACTTGTACTACACCATCATCCATCCATTCCTTTACCTGCTCTTCAACTATTCTCTGCCCTGCAAGGACAAACGTCGTGGTCTCTGGGCGACAGGCACGTCATTTTAAGAACAATCTTCAGCTCAAAGGTGCATCTTTCAATTGGATTGGATTATAACCTTCAATACACTGCAAAACTTTTCCCTTATGAAATAATCAGAAATATGCTCAACTTCCAAAGTGGGATCTGAAAAACAACACAACTTAGGCATCCATTGATCACTGTCAGACAAAAACTTCACTTTGTACCCATTCATTATCATGGTTATTTTCGTAGTAATTCTAGGCCTAAAATCATAAAGACATAACATCTTTGTTCACTATATGAAATAACACGTTTGATAGTTTTTCCCGTCGATTGTAATGTCCAAACATCTTTCCTAATGAATTCACCATCGTATGTCAGTCCCGTCAAACATAAGTTATCTTCGTATTTTTCTGTTCCAACATTATTAAACGCTCAATCCGTCATTAAATTGAAGTCACCGGATTCAATTAAAGCGTTCACTATTAATTCCTTAATCTTGACACTAATCATCAGCTTCGTTGAGATTTCTTGTTTTGTTTACGTTATTTTGCACCTGCATAGCCTCGTTTCCACCTTTTGACGTCTGGCTGTCACAACTGCTGTCCTTGTCGCACCCACCCTGAAGTTAGCTAGGCACCAGTTTTGCCCATTGGGGATCCACTACTGCCAACCGCACGATCTTGCGCTGCGTTCCATTCTGAAATTCAAACTGAAAATTATTGTAAAATAATATTAAATATAATCCCACTGAATTCTATTTTCGAAAGTAATAGTTTTAATGCAGAAGATTTTTTCGTTTCTTTACTTCTAATGAATATAGATTTCAGAATTCCAATTAACTCGAGGTTATAGTATAAGAGTTATTGGAAACAGAAAATGTCGACTACAGGATAAAGGCTTTTCTCATGTGGCAGGCGCGTATCAATGTGTTTTTCAAAACTTCTATGTACGATTCATCGTTGGCTTTGACATAAAGACGGCGGCGGGCTCACCACCTGTTACATTATCCCAAAAATGTCTTCAGTGGAAAGTGGGTCGACGGGACTTAATTGTCTAGAATGTCTCCCCTCTGTCACCTGTATTAGGAATAGCGTAGAGGTATTATTTATTTATTTCATATGTTTGATTTTCTACCGTATCGCAGAAGGAGTCACCCATGTTAAGTCCACGACCGACTTCGCCATCGCACGCAAGTGCTTACTGACCTCGATTTATGAGTCGGAGGTCAAGACCAGCCGCCCATTCTTTTTAAATCTCTCCCTCGACTATCTCGGGGTTTCCATGCCTTAGCGTGGGCGTTGGAAGTCCCCAGGATAATCAATGACGAGGTTGGACACCTGCGAATGCAGTTTGCCACCCCATCAAGGTACAGCTCGTAGTCGGCGAGTGACCTGTTGGGAGAGACGGTATTTCATGATGGCCATGGTGCCCCATTGCATCAGAACAAAGCCCTGCCCCTTTCTCAATAAGGCAGGGTGGGGCACCTTCTCCGTCCCCCAGTAGATGGTTACGGAACCCGGAGTCGTCACCTGACCAGCGGGGATGATCAGGAACGACGTAAGGTTCCGCTAATACGTTAGCAACCGCCACCTGCCATGGTCTGCGTAAGCAGATCTTGGCGGCAGTGGTCTGCCCTGGAGGACTTTTAGGACGGGAAGGTGAGATCTCAACGACTCTTCCATTTCCGAGCCCATTTGGCCCAGTCTTGCATCTGCCGCTGTCGGACGTTTTCAGTCAGATAAAGAGTTCGCTTTCTACGCTCTGCTTTTTGCGGACGAGCCGTTCCTTTTCCTAGCCTGTGATTTGCTGGACGTCCTAAGTTCGAACATGTGTATTTCAGTACCGACGCTGTGCACTGATTTGCCCTGGTGACCACGCTCACCACAGGCGTAACATCGATCCTATTTATGTTGTTGAAGCACCGGCTACCAACATGTCCCTTTCCAAGCACCGAAGCAGTGCATGGGTCTGGGCTCTAATATGTCCACTGAGCTGAGCCCCAACCAACACTTATCCGCTTAGCAGCCGCTAATTTGCGGACTGTTGTGACCGGACAACGCAACCAACATGTCCCCATACTAGTGGATGTTCGGGAGTCACCCATGTTAAGTCCACGACCGACTTCGCCATCGCACGCAAGTGCTTACTGACCTCGATTTATGAGTCGGAGGTCAAGACCAGCCGCCCATTCTTTTAAAATCTCTCCCTCGGACTATCTCTGGGGTTTCCCCATGCCTTAGCGTGGGCGTTGAAGTCCCCAGGATAATCAATGGACGAGGTTGACACCTGCGAATGCAGTTTGCCACCCCATCAAGGTACAGCTCGTAGTCGGCGAGTGACCTGTTGGGAGAGACGGTATTTCATGATGGCCATGGTGCCCCATTGCACTGCAACAAAGCCCTGCCCCTTTCTCAATAAGGCAGGGTGGGGCACCTTCTCCGTCCCCCAGTAGATGGTTACGGAACCCGGAGTCGTCACCTGACCAGCGGGGATGATCAGGAACGACGTAAGGTTCCGCTAATACGTTAGCAACCGCCACCTGCCATGGTCTGCGTAAGCAGATCTTGGCGGCAGTGGTCTGCCCTGGAGGACTTTTAGGACGGGAAGGTGAGATCTCAACGACCTCCATTTCCGAGCCCATTTGGCCCAGTCTTGCATCTGCCGCTGTCGGACGTTTTCAGTCAGATAAAGAGTTCGCTTTCTACGCTCTGCTTTTTGCGGACGAGCCGTTCCTTTTCCTAGCCTGTGATTTGCTGGACGTCCTAAGTTCGAACATGTGTATTTCAGTACCGACGCTGTGCACTGATTTGCCCTGTGACCACGCTCACCACAGGCGTAACATCGATCCTATTTATGTTGTTGAAGCACCGGCTACCAACATGTCCCTTTCCAAGCACCGGAAGCAGTGCATGGGTCTGGGCTCTAATATGTCCACTCGAGGTTAAGTCCACGACCGACTTCGCCATCGCACGCAAGTGCTTACTGACCTCGATTTATGAGTCGGAGGTCAAGACCAGCCGCCCATTCTTTTAAAATCTCTCCCTCGGACTATCTCTGGGGTTTCCCCATGCCTTAGCGTGGGCGTTGAAGTCCCCAGGATAATCAATGGACGAGGTTGACACCTGCGAATGCAGTTTGCCACCCCATCAAGGTACAGCTCGTAGTCGGCGAGTGACCTGTTGGGAGAGACGGTATTTCATGATGGCCATGGTGCCCCATTGCACTGCAACAAAGCCCTGCCCCTTTCTCAATAAGGCAGGGTGGGGCACCTTCTCCGTCCCCCAGTAGATGGTTACGGAACCCGGAGTCGTCACCTGACCAGCGGGGATGATCAGGAACGACGTAAGGTTCCGCTAATACGTTAGCAACCGCCACCTGCCATGGTCTGCGTAAGCAGATCTTGGCGGCAGTGGTCTGCCCTGGAGGACTTTTAGGACGGGAAGGTGAGATCTCAACGACCTCCATTTCCGAGCCCATTTGGCCCAGTCTTGCATCTGCCGCTGTCGGACGTTTTCAGTCAGATAAAGAGTTCGCTTTCTACGCTCTGCTTTTTGCGGACGAGCCGTTCCTTTTCCTAGCCTGTGATTTGCTGGACGTCCTAAGTTCGAACATGTGTATTTCAGTACCGACGCTGTGCACTGATTTGCCCTGTGACCACGCTCACCACAGGCGTAACATCGATCCTATTTATGTTGTTGAAGCACCGGCTACCAACATGTCCCTTTCCAAGCACCGGAAGCAGTGCATGGGTCTGGGCTCTAATATGTCCACTCGAGCTGAGCCCCAACCAACACTTATCCGCTTAGCAGCCGCTAATTTGCGGACTGTTGTGACCGGACAACGCAACCAACATGTCCCCATACTAGTGGATGTTCGGCGGATCGCTCCTACTTTTAT
>JAGSMR010000459.1:0-48086 GCA_029286605.1 Sericinus montela
ACCGACTTCGCCATCGCACGCAAGTGCTTACTGACCTCGATTTATGAGTCGGAGGTCAAGACCAGCCGCCCATTCTTTTAAAATCTCTCCCTCGGACTATCTCTGGGGTTTCCCCATGCCTTAGCGTGGGCGTTGAAGTCCCCAGGATAATCAATGGACGAGGTTGACACCTGCGAATGCAGTTTGCCACCCCATCAAGGTACAGCTCGTAGTCGGCGAGTGACCTGTTGGGAGAGACGGTATTTCATGATGGCCATGGTGCCCCATTGCACTGCAACAAAGCCCTGCCCCTTTCTCAATAAGGCAGGGTGGGGCACCTTCTCCGTCCCCCAGTAGATGGTTACGGAACCCGGAGTCGTCACCTGACCAGCGGGGATGATCAGGAACGACGTAAGGTTCCGCTAATACGTTAGCAACCGCCACCTGCCATGGTCTGCGTAAGCAGATCTTGGCGGCAGTGGTCTGCCCTGGAGGACTTTTAGGGACAGGAAGGTGAGATCTCAACGACCTCCATTTCCGAGCCCATTTGGCCCAGTCTTGCATCTGCCGCTGTCGGACGTTTTCAGTCAGATAAAGAGTTCGCTTTCTACGCTCTGCTTTTTGGTGGACGAGCCACACCTTTTTCCTAGCCTGTGATTTGCTGGACGTCCTAAGTTCGAACATGTGTATTTCAGTACCGACGCTGTGCACTGATTTGCCCTGTGACCACGCTCACCACAGGCGTAACATCGATCCTATTTATGTTGTTGAAGCACCGGCTACCAACATGTCCCTTTTCCAAGCACCGGAAGCAGTGCATGGGTCTGGGCTCTAATATGTCCACTCGAGCTGAGCCCCAACCAACACTTATCCGCTTAGCAGCCGCTAATTTGCGGACTGTTGTGACCGGACAACGCAACCAACATGTCCCCATACTAGTGGATGTTCGGCGGATCGCTCCTACTTTTATCTCTTCTATTGAGCAACCTCCTGCTTCTGCGACCGCGTTAGCGAGCTCCGAAGGGCTGACGGCGTCGTCGAGATCCCTCAGCCGAACGTCTCCTGTCTTCGTTGGACGACTAATGCGGACATTGAGATTTTCAACACACATATTGAGAATGTGTGCCGGAAAGCCCAAATGCTCTACCGTCAATTGTCAAAAGCAGCCAAAATACATTGGGGACTGAACCCCGAAATAATCAGGACCATTTATACTGCGGTAGTGGAACCGGTAATCACATATGCGGCGAGTACGTGGGCACCAGCGACCGGCAAACTGCAGGTAAAAAAGCGGTTGGACATGGTACAACGAGGGTTTGTACAAAAAATAGTAAAAGCTATAGAACTGTGTCCCTCCACTCGGCCCTATTGCTTGCCGGGTTGCTACCCTTGGACCTTAGGGTCTGAAGTGGCCTCTTTATGAGGTAAAGAGGCTTCTCTCGGCGAGTCATAGGAGATCAGGAGATTGAGGAAAAGTCAGCTACTTGGAGAACCCACACCCGCGGAACAAATAGCACTGCAATTCATGTGCCTGGAGGACGGTGCACAAATAGACGAAAACACCGACACAAGCCTAATCATTTATACTGACGGCAGTAAAATTGAGGAAAAGTCGGCGCTGCATTATCCATTTGGAGAAATGCGGCGGAGACAAGTACCCGGAAATTAAAGTTGGGAAATTTTTGCACCGTGTCCCAGGCGGAGTTGCTTGCAATATTGGAGGCCACAAAATACGTGCTCGCAAACAAAATAGACTCCTGTTGTTTGTTTAGTGATTCCAGATCCGCTCTCCATACGATTGTACAAGGAAACCCTCCATCCCTGGCGGCAGAAATTAGGAAAACATTAACATCTTGGGCAAACAAGGAAATACTATTAAACTGTTCAGGATCAAAGCTCACGCAGGATTGAGGGAAATGAGAGAGCGGATCAGCTGGCAAAGGAAGCCGCTCTAAAAAATCAAAGAAAGCCTGACTATGAGAAGTGTCCGGTTTCATTTATCAAGCGACAGATACGACTGGAGTCGCTTGATGAATGGAACCGGCGCTATAAAGAAGGAGAGACGGCCTCCAATACAAAAATATTTTTCCCGGATGCGATAAAAGCATATCCCACAATTATAAAAATGGAAATGGAACCAAAATTAGTCCAGATTATAACAGGACACGGTGGGTTCTCTCAATACCTGTACAGGTTCAGATGTAAGGAGAGCCCAGCGTGTCCCTGTGACCCAGAAGCAGAAGAAACGGCAATACACGTAATTGCAGAATGCCCTATCTATAATAAATATAGGTACGATTTAGAAATAGATATAGGAATAGAAATAAAACAGAAAATATATGTCAGATAATTAGTAATAGGAAAGTAGAAATAAGTTTTAAAATACTGTAAGGAAATAGTATCTAAGGTAGCAATTAAAAATAAATAAAAAGAAATAAAAATAGAGCTGTAACATATATAAAACACTTAAGTATATAATGTTAACAGACAAATAAAATTGTAAGTAAGAAAAGAAGCACTGAAATAACATAAGTAACATTAACTTAGATAATAAAAAACCCTAGGAGTAAAAATTGTAATAGCATAAGCATAAACCCTATTAATAAAATAAAACCATAAAAAGTAAACAACAAAATAAAAGAAAGAAAAATGAAAAGAAAAAAGAAGGAAAAAGTCCCTGATCTCCCATGTCAGGGGAACTAGAATAAAAAAAAAAAAAACCTAACCCAACCCAACCCAACCCAACCCAACCCAACCTAACCTAACGTAATAGCTTGAAAACCTCTTCTTTTATTCTCTTTTTTCTGAAACGATGAAAATTATTAGTATAAAATGTCGGAATTGGCAGTGTCTGTGGTGGTATCGGCTAGAATATGCCATCCTCGTTCCTTAGGTGTCATAAGAGGCGGCTAAGGAGAAGAATTGACTACATCAATGGCTGTTGTAGACCAAATTATGAAAATTGGTTACGGGAAGCAGCATCTAAGGTGCGCAGTGTCTGGTACCGCGATCGTCAATCTGAAGCCGAGTGTGGCGATTATGGCAAAACTTACAGAAGAGGACTATATTTAGCAGAGGACTGGGATATTCTTTCGTATTTCATATTTCAAAATATATTTTGGTAAAGTAAATTTTTGTGACCATCATTTGTGATAATTATAATGAGGGTTTTTTTAGTGAAAATAAATCGTTTGATGGTTTGAATCCTGAAACCTCGTGATGTTATTTTAATATCACAATATTTTCTTTGAACAAGTATTACAGCTTGGTCATAACATACTAATAGATATAGTTCATTAATTAACTTAAAAATCCATTTACATATTTATTTTTACTTATAATATAAACATTGCCCCGTTTGAGAATGGAACCTGGGACCTCAGAGCTGGCGACATCACGATTACTGATTGTACGCCACTCGTCCACGAAGGTTGTCACTTATTAATTTTGTGATGAAAAATGTGAAATGTCACGAAATCCTTTCAAGGTTATTAAATGTTAGAATTTACGAGCACATAAATTATCACTGAACTGGAGTTCGCAAGTTTATACGACGGTTATGAAATTTATATTTAACTAGTAGCAGATGTATGCTTAAGTTATTATTGCCGAGTGGCTTGGTGACTGGAATTAGAGTGAAGAGATATGAGTTCGATTCCCAGGGGGTAGTGAGTTTTTTGCAAACTTATTTACGATATATATCTTTGGCTTGGACGTAAAGACCGGTGATATACGAGTCGGAAGGATTATATTGCCTAGACTATTAGGAAATGCGTGAAGATAATTGAAATGTATAAAGTTTAATTTATATTATGTGTATAGAATGTATATTTATGTATTATAAGGGGCCACTGAAAATCAGGGCTGGCATGAACCTGTCAGTGCAGGTTTCATCCCAGCTATATACCTCAGTGGCTTTCCTATTTTGGCACATTGCACTTCTGCAAAATGGCGATCGTATTTAATTTACAGTACATATTTCAGTTTTTTTTTTCACTTTTATATTTAATTTTAAGTTCTAAAATAAATGTTTCTTTCTTTCTTTTATGTTATACGTATGAGAAGACATATGTATGTACGAAGTATTTACACTAACGGCCCGGAAATTTCAATTTCAATACCAAGGATGAGCGGAAAGAACTTAATTGCCTGAACCTCTTTCCACCCCAGCATTGAAAATGAAGCGCTCTTGAGCTTAACTCTAGCTAACGGTAGCCGAGTGAGACAAAGTTGAAGGCCTCGTTATCTTTACTTGAACTTACTTAAAGTCGCTGGTATTACAAGCATCAACGAATTGTGGGATATTTTACTATCTTTGTTGCGAGGTACTTGTAAATGATTGATTGAAATTCAAAAGCTTCGTGGAGTGCGAAAAATATTACATCATTTGAAAAGAAGAAGTCCTTTGTTAACGTTTTTAATAAATTAAATTAGTAAATATGTTCACGCTTAGATCCTTAAGGGGTAGCTACAGAGAATAGATCGCGAAGTGTGACAATTGTTGCATACCTCTTTCAAATTAATTATTTATCTTAACGGAGTCTCCAAGAAATTTCTGATGCTAAATATTTTCACTTGTAAAACTACAGAGAATCTAATTTCTTGTATTTTCGCGAATACTACACACATTTGCTTGTCAAATCTGATATAATGGTAGGGCCCATCTAGTATGTGATCACAGACTGCAGACTTCCTTGAGCGTCTATGTTTAACATCACTATGTGTTCTTTAACGCGAGTTTTTATAAAAAAAAATTAACACAAAGCTGATGTTAAACATAGACGTCGACATCCAAAACGTCGGGAAATAAAAATTGTTTGTAAAAACTAATTAAAGACGCGATAAAATCCGAAAATCATTTAAATACAGAGAATCTTTCACTGCTGTCCATATAAAGAAGTTCAAATAGCTCAACGTGACATGGAAAGAAGTAAGCTCGGTATTTCCCAGCGTGATAGAATCCGCTTCACCAACCTTATTTTAGACTCGTACCAATGTGTTTTCAAAACTTATGTACGATTTTCATCGTCAGCCTGGACTTAAAGACAGCGCCAGGCTCACCACCGTCACGATATCCCAAAACTAATACAGTTGACAGTGGGTCGAAGTGACAATAGTCTTTATTTGTATCTATCCCAGTATTGGGAACAGCATGAAGATATTTCTCTTAAAGAATTTTCTTATTTATCTCTTACACAGCAAGATAATCGTGCGTCACCTGAAGTGATTACCAACGTTGTAAGATCTCTGCAGAACCTTAAAGACCGGACCAGAGTCATCTCAGAGGTGGAACGTCGTGGAGTCTTATCGCTTGAGGATGCCTTGTTTAGAGACGAAACACGTGTCGCGGTATCATGGGTGATGGTGTATGCTACCTGGAGTCTAGTGTAGTGCCTGTGTATGCGGTGGGAATGTTATACAATTAATGCAGGCATATGTGGGAGAGAGCGTGGTGATTTACTACTCTACGGAACAAGTAACATATGCCATTTGTTTCTGAACCTTGAATTGTACAATATTATTCTCAAAGTTACGATGACGGAGTGGTTTGGTGATAGCGATTCGAGTCAAGAGACCCGAGTCTGATATCCCAGCACGTAGCAATGGCTTTTTCAAAACTTTTATCACAGCGTAAACGATTTATATCGAAGACATTAACGTAAAATTGCGGCAGGTTCATCATCTGTTACGATATCGAAATAATGTATTCGATGAGCACTTCATTGTCTAGACCTCTGTTTACCCCAGTATGAAGTTAGGTTACAACTAATTACAAGCATTGATGAGATGAAATTAGTGAATTTTTGTTATTTCTAATAAAGGTCACGTATAGTACAGGTACATCGCAGTATAACAGTAACGTAATCAAAAGTTTAAACATGAATTTTTGCTTTGTTATAAAAACTTGGCCTGTTTCAAGTTTATTCAAGCCATCAGAGTCAGCTCCTTCCATTTGACAGTATCCAACGACGAGCGGTTCGAATCGTCGACGAACAAGGTCTGTCTGATCGGCTAGATCTAGCTTTGCGAAGAGATGTTGCATCTCTTTGCATTTTTACAAGATGTACTACGGGCGTGCTCCGAGGAATTGTTCGGATTAATCCCATCCGCTGAATTTCACCATCGTATTTCACCACCTTACGGCATAGTCAAAATTCCATCACCACCATCTTGATGCTTGGCATTCCACCACAATGCGTTTTCGCGGAATTTTCTGCGACTCACTTGCACTTTATGGAATGTTCTATCGTCTATCGTAGGTTTTCGGGACCAATACAACTTAGAGACCTTCAAGAAAAGAGCTTATACCTTCCTCAAGGCAGGCAACTCATCTGCTATGACTGTGGTATTGCAGGTGAGCATGGGCAGCAGTAATCACTTACCATCACGTAAGCCACCTGCTCGTTTGCCTCCCTTTTCTATAAAAAAAACGCTAACACCGCGACATTGGGTGCACGGAGTAACGTTAATTTATTTGACGTAACCCTTCTCCGACGTACTCACGTGGTTTTACATTAGGCAATGACTTTGGCAAATGTTCATAACTCTCAACTATCTTTTTTAAACTTCAGCATTTATTTTCCTCAAAAACACAATTGACTAAAAAATATTTATAAATAGTAGTAAAATGATTTTGGGATGACCTGCACAGTATTGCGGGCAGTCAATGGCGGTGGTAGGATCTTTATTTGTGGCAATATTTTAGGGTAAGCGAGAACAGGAGGGGAAAGAAGTATTAAATGACTAAAAAGAAAGAACAGTATATTGTTTTTATTATTAAAAGAGTTTAGTTTAAAACAGTGATACTGCCATATGTTATTATGTTTATTAATAAATATCTTCACGCAATTCCCAATACAGGGGTAGACAGAGGTCGAGTCAAGACAATTAAGTCCCTTTGACCCACCTTTCACCGAAGATATTTTTGGGACAGGGTGACCTGTCACATTGTCCCAAAAATAAACCACCTGTGGTGAGCCCGTAACCGTCTTTATGTCCAAGCCAACGATATAATTCGTACATAAGTTTTTGAAAAACCCATTGGTACGAGCTTGCCACCTGGGGATCGAACTCGGGTCTTTTTGTTATTATGTTTCATTACAGATTTTGTTGTGTCATCTATTGTCTAATATGTATTGTAAATTGATTTTTAAAAATATAATATGGTGGGTTTGAAATATTCCCTTTTAGTTTTTCTTTTCCGTTTACGTTTTTTGAATACTTGAAATATCTAGATAACATCACCGATGTAGTTATAGATAGATAGATAGAATACTCTTTATTGCACACCAACGCAGAAAATATACAATATTAAATTTTGTAAGACTGTGGTGACACAAATAGCGGTCTTATCGCTAAAAGCGATTTCTTCCAGACAACCTTTAGTAAAGGCTATAGTAAAGGCTTGGACATAAAGACGGCGACGGGCTCACCACCTGTCACTTTGTCCCGAAAATATCTTCGGTGGAAGGTGGGTCGAAGGGACTCAATTGTCTAGACTCGACCTCTGTCTACCCCTGTATTGGGAATTGCGTGAAGATATTTATTTATTGTGACGTGAAAACTTTTTTGTCATCATCATCATACAATCACGCCTCTTTCCCTAGGTGAAGGCAAATACCACTTCTTTCTAGTTGCTACGATCCTTAAATACTTGTTTCGCTTCGTCCACTTTCGTTATTCCCGTCATAGAGGAAGAGAATAACATTTTTGTGAATACTCTAAATGTACTGACTTTTCTTCATAAACAATCCCTGATGGGATAGCCAGGGAACATATTTCGAGACGTTCGTCCCGCCATTTGTCGATTGAAAACGTGATTTTGAAGTAATCTTTGACAGAAGGCTATATTCAGCAGCAACTCTTTATAGGCTGTAAAGAAGAAGAAGTAGGATGACATTTTGAAGCTTTTCCTTAGTCGCCTCTTACGACACCCACGGGAAGAAAGGTGGTGGTACATAGTCACGCCTCACGACAAGATATGTCATGCGTGAAGATAAATAATAAAATAAAAGTTATTGTTCATGTTTCTAACTAAGTCTATAAAGTGTAAGTATTCTTGTTATCCTTTAAAGGATCTGTGTCTTCCGGGAAAGGAAACAATAGCTGTAATGTTTTGTTGTTTGTCGGAAAAGCAGCCGGACGTGATGTTTTATTGCCGCTACGTACTCTCATTTGTAGACATCAAAGTTCAGTTCGAACAGAGGAAAGTTTTTAAATAATAATACTTTCTGATATCTTTATATGGAATTTAATCTAGTAAAACAAATTCTTTGTAAAATTAAAAAAAAAGTAAATTAAATAATTCGAAATCCTAGTCCAAAGACTAGTTCGATCCCCAGTAAGAAGTCTCGCAGTTTTTCCAAAAACTTTAGTACAACAGGCTCATCGCCAGTCACCTTTAAACAAAAATCATATCCGACTTGAAACTAAGCTGAAGTATTTGTGTAAAGGACTAAGTTGTCGCATTGGCTTCCCTTGTTTTGGGAAATGCGTGATTATGCGTAAGCATCCGGGTTCGATTCCCGGTCGGCTCAATGTAGAAAAATCTTTTTCTACATTTTCACGAGTCTTAGTGTTTGTCGTACCTTCGTTGTTTCCGATTTCATAACACAAGTGCTTAAGGTACTTGCCTCGGGATCAGTGCAATGTATGTTGTACCAGTGATGTTATCCATATTTATTTATTTACTTTAAAAAAATGTGATGTCATATAATAAGTGTCAGTTAAATAAAATAAAACGTTAAAATCGTAAGCTCGTAACTCGTCTCTCAAAAATTGCGGTTAATTTCCCTCCATATGTTTGTTTCACATCCATATGGTTGTTACACATTATTACACAGCAATTTTAGAGCATATAATTTCTGCTTAACTTTATGTTATTAAATTAAAGAGCAAAAATGATTTTAAAATTTCAACTGACACGAGCGGGATTCGAACCCGCGACCACCCGCGTGTCAGTAAAAAAAACTCAAGTAAACAGTGAAGTTAGTAAATAATAATAAATGAATAAATATATTCATGCGCCCTTCCCTCATCCCATAGCTGACAGGGTAGCCAGAGTAAATAAATCCACACATAGATAGTGACAACATATGTTCCTCTGATTCCAAAGTAAGCAGCTTAAGCACTTGTGTTAAGGAATCGGAAACAACATGGCAAAACGGCCAGACCTCAGACAATTAAATCGTACTTTACTTTTGAAAAAAAAATATCATTGGTGACCTACCTACTACGAAACCAATCCTTTTTTTTTAATTTTTGTAATGTCACCGGAACTTAGGAACACCAATACAGGTAGTGAGACTGTAGCCATTTGGGCGGAATTTCATAACAACGCCTTAATACAAACTTCGGCTTTTACAATATTACTTGGATAATGTACAATAACAAAAAAAATATCTACACGCTATTTTCAATATTGGGGCAGATAGACGTCCAGACAATTAAGTCCTTTCGTCCCACCTTCCACCAAAGACATTTTTGGGACAACGTGACCAATGCTGAGCCTGTCGCCATCTTTATGTAAACGATAAAATCGTACATACATTTTGATGAGTACCATGACCATGATCAGTATGAACTGGAGATCGACTCGGGTCTCTTGACTCGAAAATCGATCACGCAACCTCTCAGCTATAGTGACTATTATTTTGCTAAATATAGGCCTCCCAGAAGATTGCCACCTTTTTCACCAGAACTTTTCCTGTTCTTCATCCTCCTTCTCGGTATTTGTTATCCCTATCTATTTATTCTATATTTAATATTTATTTATTTTCTTCTTTGTTATTAAAAAAATTTATCAGCTTGAAAAAATTTAAATATCAAAATGTCCACGTAGCACAATCGGTCGGATGAAAATAAAACGAAGCAGAATGTGCCTGATTGCGGATATCGAGTAATTGAAATCGGTTGCACTGGCTGCACGTGACGTGACCTTCTGACTTATTGTTAAAATCTATACATTTACATAAAATTGAAGTGTCTGTTTGTTATACCAAATTAACAGCTTTTCACGAAATGTATATAAAAGTAAATGTATCCGGTAGTTACATAATAAAGCTATTTTTAAGCTTCAGGGCGTAGCTAGTTTGAAATAAATTAACAATATAACCTGCTCTGAGACATGACTACTATCCGTCGCCGGTCTGCTGAATTTGATCTGGTACTTTTCAAGATGATTAACCTATAATCTGCCGGCAGCCAATTGCATTTAAGGCTTTTCCCTTTACAATGCAATACAAGACTATTGATTAAAATTTAAAAATTAAAATATGTTAAAAGTTAAAAAGTCCTAATAGCGGAGGTGTGATAACGTCTGAATTCGAGTCAAGAGTTCGATCTTCAGGTGGTAGGCTCGTACCAATTACTTTTTCAAAACTTATGTAGGATTAACATCGTTGGCTTGGAAATTAAGACGGCGACAGGTTCTCCACCTGTCGCACTGTCCCAAATTGTATTAGGTGAAAGGTGGGACAAAGGACATAACTGTCTAGACCTCTGTCTACCCCAGTATGGTAAATTGCAAGATAATTTAAAAAATATTGTCAAATCAATATAGGAAATTAATACTCCATTTCTAATTAATGGCTGATTAAAACTGTAACATTGTCTCCGTATTTTCTTAATTACATCTCTTTAGAAAAGATTGAGGCGGACTAACTAAATGAATTAACTTAAACTGAAAGAACCCAGATTAATCTTGGAACGAGATAGAATATTAGCGAAGCTCTCTAGATAACAATGAACGGTGATTAAAATTCTATACATTCTAATCTAACTTGATAAAAGTTTTTTATAACTACACATTTTCCTTCAAGGAAATAGTCAGAGATCTAGAAAATTTAATTATTTCGATCCGCACTTTTAACAGTGGTAAAGCCACGCATCAGCTTTTGTTGTTGCATGAATGGGCCGGCTCGACCGGGGAGGTACCGCGACCTCGCAGAATACCGGCGTGAAGTAGAAGTCTAACAAACTTCTGCGTTTCGTCTGGTGAGTGCAGGTAACCGGTGGCCCACACACCTCCCTCCCCTAATTCTGGGGAAGGGGGGCACTCTAAGGGAGGCAACACATCTGCTAAGCCTCTGGTATTACGGGTGTTCATGGGCAGCGGTAATCACTTACCATCACTCCGTCATTCCTTCCCTTTCATCACTCTCACTCATCCCTGCGCTCAGTTTCCTACTTACATTCCGTTTCCCACATTCGGCCGTCCTGATACAATGACTGTCCTCAGGCATTCCTCAGCATTCATGATGTTTCAAGTCTTTCAGTACAATACATCACACACACATTCCACATTCCTTCAGTCATACTTTACAAACATTATCTTAATTATTAAAAAAAAACATAAGCCATCTTAAAAACAAAAGAAAAAACAATCTTAAAAACAAAAAGAAAACATCTTAAAAAAACAAAACATCTTTCGAAGTTAGTTACAAATTTCTATACTCAGTATTTAGTTATGCCTTTTATTTTTACATTTTAAATACACTACCTATTTACTCCAGTTAAAACCACGATAACATAGTAACATACTAGATAAACATATAGCATAGAAAAAAAAATAATAAAAATTTAAATGAAACAATGCATTCATCATCTATCATTCTTCACCAAATTATACTTACCATGTTTCTTGCATTAAGAACTCTCTTCACCTTCTGTTGGCCAACGCTTCATACAATCTGCTGAGCTAGATGTTCTTATAGGCCCCTCAGTAGCACTATCATTTTTTTGCAGATCATAGCGATCATTCCATTTTGTTTGGTTAGCGATTATCACCTTGTAAGATCCTAGATATTTAGGTTTTAGTTTAAGTCCTGAACCAAATTGTGTAAGTTTTATAGCCACAATGTCTCCAACTTTGTATTGTGAATGTCCTTATCTTTTTCTATTAAAGCTTTTTGCATTCTCTTCTTGAACTCTGAGAATCTGGTCTTTGACCTGTTTTCTGAGATCCTCTCTATTTTCATTGAACACTTGTATGTACTCTTCCTGTAGTAACTCTTGTATCTTCATGTCTTCTTTTACTCGCATTTTTGCACCTACAAGTAGTTCACAAGGTGTACAACAGTTGATGCTTCTTTGAAAGGTACTATTAATGGCTCGAGGCACTCGACTAATGTGTTTGTACCAAAGGCCAGAGTTCTCTATAAACGACTTCGTAAGTAATGGAATTAATATTCTGTGTATTCTCTCGACTTGTCCATTGCCTCGTGGAACACTCGTTGTAATAGTCACATGATGAATGTTCTCCTCCTTACAGTAATCTTGAAACTCATGACTAGTGAATGCAGTGCCTTTGTCAGTGATTATTCGTCGAAGGTTTCCGAAGGTTAGCTGATGGATCTCCAATTTCTCTCGGCTTGATGTGCTTCTTGTTGGAAACAGCCAAACAAATTTAGTGAAAGCGTCCACCACTGTCAGTATATGGTTATACTGTTTACTAGTTTGCGTCAAAGGTCCAACATGATCCAAATGAATGGCATCCAAGGGAATACTGTTCTTCTCAATTGGATGCAGAAATCCTTCTTGCTTCCCTTCTTTCTTCGTAGCTAACAGGCATGGAATGCATGTCACTATAAAATCTTCAATTTTCTTATCTAATCCTGTTATGTAATAATCTCTTTCAATAGCTTCTTTCATCTTCTTAGAAAAATGTCCATTGCTTGCACCTTCTTCAATACTTCTTTCTCCATAGTCTTAGGTATAACAGGTAACTTCTTATCTCATTTGTACAATATATCATTTTCATCCCAGTAATCTTAGTATGTCTTTTCCTTCAAAACTTCTTCTATAGCTGAGAGCCCCTCGTCCTGATCTTGTGCTTGCTTTACTTGATCATGTAGTGTAGTAACTGCCACAAAGAGATAACTGCTCAAAGCATCGACACGCCTCATTTTGTTCCAGAACAATGCTCTATTTCGAGGTCATATTCTTTGAGGAATAATACCCAGCAGGCTATCTTAGCAGAAATATCCTTATTTTTCAAAGGCAGTTCAAATGCCTTTACAATCCGTGACAATTTTAAAATGTATTCCATACAAATACTGCCTGAACTTCTTTATACCTTCAATAATATTGGTTGCCTCCAGTTCATAGCTTGAATACCTTAATTGAGCATCATTTGTCTTTCGGCTCATGTAATGAACCGGGTGGAGACCTGTATCTGGATGGTACTGCATGAGTATGGCCGAATATGCCACACTAGAAGCGTCTGTGTGCAACTCCGTCTTCAACTTGGGATTAAAAATCTTTAACACAGGACTGGATGCTAATCTCTCTTTTAAAATATTAAATGTTTGTCTTTGTTCATCTTTAAAAATAAATTCTTTTTCCTTTCTCAATAAATCTGTGAGTGGCTTAGAAATTAGGGAATAATTTTCAATGTACTTTCTGAAATAGGAGGTTAAACCAATGAAACTGTGTAGTTGTTTGACATCTCATGGTTCTTTGTACTTATGGACAGCTTCTGTCTTTTCTGGACTTGGTTTTATTTCCCCATTCCTAATGGCTTTAGTATTCAATTTCCGGTTTGATCAGGTCAGGCCACTTTCAACACAAGCTGAAGTCCTTCCACTGCTTGTTCTTCACTTTCTGCTGTAATTAAGATATTGTCAATGAAAATCATCATAATGCCTTGCGAAATCAAATCCCTGAAGATAATGCTTATGAATTGCATAAAATACTTTGGGCAGATGGACAAACCGAAAGGAGCTCGAAGAAACTCGAATTGGCCATGGTGTGTCACAAATGATGTATATGGGATCGATTCCTTAGCCACCTTGAGATGAAAGAAACCATTCTTTAAAATTCAAAACACTAAATATTTTGGCTTCACACAGCTTATCTATCATATTGTCAATGACTGGTAATGGAAATTCATCTTTAAGAATTTTTTTGTTTAGCAGTCTATAATCCACACAAACCCTAACTGAACCACCTTTTTTTCTCACTAATACCAAAGGACTTGAATATTCTGTAAAACTTACTTGTACTACATCATCATCCATCCATTCCTTTACCTGCTCTTCAACTATTCTCTGCTCTGCCAAGGACAAACATCGTGGTCTCTGGGCGACAGGCACGTCATCTTTAAAACAATCTTCAGCTCAAAGGTGCATCTTTCAATTGGATTGGATTATAACCTGCAATACACTGCAAAACTTTTTCCCTTATGGAATAATCAGAAATATGCTCAACTTCCAAAGTGGGATCTGAAAAACAACACAACTTAGGCATCCATTCATCACTTTCAGACAAAAACTTCACTTTGTACCCATTCATTATCATGGTTATTTTCGTAGTAATTCTGGGCCTAAAATCATATCAAAAGACATAACATCTTTGTTCACTATATGAAATAACACGTTTTGATAGTTTTTCCCGTCGATTGTAATGTCCAAGAACATCTTTCCTAATGAATTCACCATCATACGTCCGAGTCCCGTCAAACATAAGTTATCATCGTATTTTTCTGTTCCAACGGTAATGAAACGCTCGTCCGTCATTAAATTGAAGTCGCTGCCGGATTCAATTAAAGCGTTCACTGTTAATTCCTTAATCTTGACACTAATCATCGGCTTCGTTAAGAGATTTCTTGTTTTGTTTACGTTATTTTCCACCTGCATAGCCTCGTTTCCACCTTTTGACGTCTGGCTGTCACAACTGCTGTCACTTGTCGCACCCACCCTGAAGTTAGCTGAGCGCAGTTTTGCCGACTGAGATCCACTACTGCCAACCGCACGATCTTGCGCTGCGTTCGGCGCGGACTGTTTACCGACTTGTGAGGAGCGCTAGCGCTGCGTTCCGTGCTCGCGCCGCCGCCGGCCGCAGCAAGTGCATCGTGATCCAATATGGCCGTACTGATTACAGCGAAAACACTTGATACCGATCGGACAATGTGTCGAGATATGACTGTTTTCGCCGCAGTTGTAACAACGTCGAATGGATTTTCTGTTTTCTTTCTTACAGCTGGTTCGGTTCCCGCTTCTTTCTTCGCATCGTTTACCATCTTGAATTCTAAATTACTAATTTCTCTTTGAGCATAGTGTACGTCGTTACGCCATATAAAATAATTTCGCCTGAGCGCCGTCGATTACATCCACTATGTACGGGAAATCTCGCTTTTCCCCAATTCTCTCATCGCAAGCATATACTGATAGTAGCTTTCGTCCTTACGCTTCATTCTATTTGCCATCAGCTCATGCATTTCTTTACTGTTGA
This sequence comes from Sericinus montela, assembly GCA_029286605.1. NCBI lineage: Eukaryota > Metazoa > Arthropoda > Insecta > Lepidoptera > Papilionidae > Sericinus > Sericinus montela. The sequence continues at coordinate 15,211 of JAGSMR010000459.1, forward strand.
TTACATCAGGAAACTCCTTTTGTATAGCCGTCTTGAGCTCGTCGTACGTCTTGAATACCTTTTCTGACTTCAACCATAATGCCGCCGTGCCGCACAAAGACTTGCGCACGATTATAAGTTTCTGTTGCGCGGTCCAACTGAATAATAAATCTCAGTTCGTTGAATTATTATAAATGCTTCATAGAATTTTTCTTCTATTCAAACTGAAAATTATTGTAAATGTGCTCCGGTGAAATAACGATCGTAAAGGCTACATAGCCTGAATCTCTAGCTACCCTGGCATTAGAAAATGACTGTAGATAGAAGGAATTAAAAATGCTTTATGAAAAATGTAATCTAGACAAATTTTCAAATATATACCTTAATGTACACTTAATTAGTAATACTTTTGTAAATGATAAGTACAAATTAAGGGCTCTCCACCTAAGTACGGCCTCACCGTTGTAATTGGTGCTTTGAGGCGGCTATGCCCAATCTGCGGCAGCACTAAGTGCTTTACTATGTAACAGATGGGGCTGTTATCATTTACAGAAGCTCGTGTTTTCCATTATTTACCAATAATTAGTAAATTAATTGAACATTAAATGGGTATCGTAAGATGCCACTAAGAAAAAGCCTATAAAATGGCAATGGCTGCCAACAGACACTGGCAGCATTAATAAAAAATATCTTTAAGCTATTTTAAATACAGGGGTAGATAGAAGCCTCAATAACTAACTCATTTTGACCCACCTTTCAACGAAGATATTTTTTTGGGAAAACGTGACAGGTGGAGAGCCTGTCGCCGTCTTTTTAGGTCTAAGCCAACGATATGAACGTTTCGTAAGTTATTGTAAAACCCTTTGGTACGAACCTGCTATCTAGACAATCCTATACCGAACTTGGGTCTCTTGAATTATATTCCAATCACCCAATCCTAATCCTATGTGTCCTATATGACACCGAGAAACCATTTCGAAATATACCAGACTAAATTTCGGAGAAGGTTCATGTTGCACTATACTTTTAAAAGCCGTTATGATGATGACGACGATGGCGAATGTGAGGGTGAAAAGATCTTTTTTTTATAGAAAAGGGAGGCAAACGAGCAGGTGGCTCATGCGATGGTAAGTGATTACCGCCGTCCATGAACACCCGCAATACCAGAGGCTTAGCAGATGCGTTGCCTCCCTTAGAGTGCCCCCTCCCCCAGAATTGGGGGAGGGAGGTGTGTGAGCCACCGGTTACCAGCACTCACCAGACGAAACGCAGAAGTTTGTTAGACTTCTACTTCACGCCGGTATTCTGTGAGGTCGTGGTACTTCCCCGGTCGAGCCGGCCCATTCATGCAACAACAAAAGCTGATGCATGGCTGTAACACTGTACACACTAACACTCTACCACTAAGAGATCTATTTTAAATGAACTATTCGTAATGAATTAACTGAGCGTGTCGGTCCACAGCTTTGAAATACTATAATATCTGAAATTTCATATCTAAATGTCATAATTCACCGGAGAGCGTGTACACAAAGATATAATAAATCCAATTGAGATCTGAACATTACTCGACGCCTGATTTCCTATGAGTATAAAAACATACAAGAAGCAGGTATTTGACTGTAGAGGAAATTCAATTTACAACCTATAAGAAAACATCAAACATTATGAATTTGTTTTGTTAAGGAAAAGAATGTGTAAAATTATTAATTATTTTTATGGAAACTTCCTAGTTGTTAAGAAAAAAAATCATAGGTCAAATTACTCATTTGGGACCACTCTATTTTAGTATCTGCAAACTTTTATATTTTATTCTTTTCTTTTATATGAAGGTGAATTCAGTGTTCAAGGTGGTAACTGATTAATTCAGCTATGACTAGTACTAGTTATACTTTTTTTAGATTATCTACAGACAGATTCTAAAAAAAAATTACTGTATGGTCAATTATGTGGCCATTTAAATTTATTATGTGTGAATATTTACAAATGCATTTTATCACGTGTTCAATCTATGAATTTTTTCTCCCACTGGGCAAGGGCAAGGTAAAAAGGTGGAGCTTTGCAAAGGGAAGAAAGGTAGACTTGGATTTTCCTCTTAATTAATATTGCGCGTTGGTATTATTTCACCTCTGCCAATTAAGGGATTGTTTTCTGAATTCATGTAAGTATTTGTTTATTGTATTTATTTAACTTTATTATACCTTTTAAGATATATAAGAATAAAAAGCGGACATTATCATTAAACCAATTTCTGTCTGTTAGCCATGAAGAGTGGAAATATGTCGAAAGAAAGAAGTAAAATCCGAATGGTAAAGAGAAATTGAGAAAGCATTAACAGCTTGCAGTAGTCCACTGCTGGATATAGGCCTCTCGCGTGCCGTAATCGCCACGCTTGGCAGGCAGATTGGCGATCGCACTACCAGACACCTCGCAACCTAATCTAACATAACCTAACCTAACATTTGTACTTAGGAAGGGTATTATTCCTTGGGGCATCTATGATGATATTATTCCTTGGGGCATATAGACTAAAGGGAAAATGTTAAAGAGTAAATCTACTTTTTCTACATGTCTCGGGACTGGGTATTTGTGGCCCATTCGTTGTTTCTTATTCCATAACACAAGTGAGTTTGCTACTTACGCATGAGACATCGGTGCAATGTATGTGATTTTCAACCTATCAATGTATGTTTCTACGTATGTATTGTTAGGTTAATTAATGTTAAGAGAGCTTTGAGATATAATTACAAATTCATACTTAATTATTCAATCCAAATGTAACTAAGGCCATTTATGGCCATGTGTCCAATGGTATTTTAACATAAGCCTAAAAAGAGATATTGTTTTGTCTAATTTTTCAGTGTTCATAGCTATTGCGTTAATTAATGTTTACATAGTTTCAATGGATAATTATAAATCCATTGTTATTAATATTTAATTTTAATATACTGAGGCTATTTATAAAAACAGTATTTGTAATAAGATTTCTTATATAATAATACTATCTTAACATTGGTTTTAAAAGGGACGTTGTATTGAAAGATGTTCAGTGTTCAAGTTAAACGGTCAATTATAGTTTACTAAGTTTTAGAAACATTTAATTTAAATTAATATTCGGCCTATTTATAAAAATGGTACTTTTAATAATATTTCTAATGTAAAAATATTATTTTAACATTGGCTTAAAAGGGATATTGTATTGACAAACTAGCCGGGGGTATTCGATGCTGCAACCATGTTTGATGTTAGACGCATCATACAATTAAAAAACTACATTTGTTTTCATATTTTAATTAATGTTGTTAGTATGGATCAATAAACATTTATTGAAGTCTAAGTTTGATTTTGATTTGTCTGACCCTTGACAACAGTATGTGTGTATTTATTCATTGGAATAAGAATTTAAATTCGTCTATCGACACAGAGTCTATCTCTAGCGGAGATAAAACAGGCGAAAGAAATTTTTATAATGTTGGAAATACAATATGAACTCTTTTCCTAGACATTAGTCGGGCACGATCACCTCAGTTCTAGGTGTCATATTAACGTATTTATTTATTTATTTGCTTGTATATGTACATACATTGGAGAAAAGAATATAAAATTCCCATTTGAAGTTGTTAAAAATATTTACACACCTTGAAAGAGTATATAGCAATTTGATTTTTGTTGATATATATACATATTTCTATAAAGTATATTATATTAAGTATATTATATTAAGTATATTATAAATTAACTAATGAATTCTTTAAATTAATTAATGAATTCTTTACTTATTTAATTTTGTATTATTTTAATTAACATATTTCTCTTAGTCAATGATCATACAACTGTCTGTATTAGAATGTCTCCCGCAAGATGCTGGGACGACCTGCAGAACATTGCGGGAAGTCGATGGGTGCAAATGACACAGGACCTTTCTATGTGGCGATCCTTAGGAGAGGCGTATGTTCAGCAGTAGACTTCTGTTAGACTGTTATGATGACGATGATCATGATAAGAAGTACATGTCACATGAGATATTGCAATTACACTTTGTTAGATGCTAGGTCATTTATTGAATGACAACATTTATCGATTGGTCTACCATCTTTAGATGTATGTTTCTGTTTAAATATATTGAGATTTTGATGTTTTATACTTTTTAGTATTTTATTATTGAATATGACCTGTCATATACGCAAATTACACTCATTTTTGCTAACATTATCACATGCACACCAGTGTACATATAGATATCGCAATCTCATACTTATTATGCGTTTTCGTGTATCTTTCAACATCAACATTATTAAAACAGAGATAAGTAGCTACTTATAATATGTACAGTGAGGGCAGAGTTAGAAGTTTCTAGGATTTAAACTTATAACAACTTCAAGTAGTTTCAAGATTAATGATTGGCTATCGTGACTTTCTTGGATTGGCTTGTGAAGGCACCTCTAAATACTCTATGGACGTCGGTGCACTTGGACGGCTGTCGCAGTTCCGGGGGCTGGTGCGCGGCGGGAGGGGGCAGCGCCCACTCCCGGGACGGGAGCAGCTGCAGCGTGGAGGAGCAGGTCACAAACTGACCCCGTAGCGTAGTTGCTAGCGACCCCGCCTTCGAAGCTAGGGGTTGATGATTTACATGTGCATACGAATCCTCTCTGTCCGTGAGTGTCTCGAGAGGCGACATAGGGAGAGCCCTACCTACCCTACCTATCTCGAAAAATACCAGATTAAAATGAGCAAACTGGAGACAAAGCGATCGCCAATCGGCCTGAATGATCGCGAGAAGCCTGTAGAATCAATCCTGAAATGGACTTTCATAGGCTGTTTTTTATGTATATACTCAAACTAACCGCGTTCGTAGCACTATAACACAATGAAAAGTATCACTGAAATCGGTAGAGCCCGTTCTGTGATATCAGTATCACTTGGAGGATTAGCTCATTTTGTTTGGGCTAGCTCCTAACACCGGTTAAGATAATATACTCGTAAAGATGTGAATGGATGTGAATAACAGGATATATCAGAGCACTTTGTTACGTAACTGATATCTAGTTCCTAACCATGACATGATTAATATTCTAAATGATATATAAACATTTAAAACGTTAAGATATTTGCATGTTCCTCGCCAGGTATCCGAGCTGCTGCGCCTCTGCACGGACCCCCACGTCCTCGGCGTCACCGGGTCCAATTAGGAGCCCTGGATCTAGTCACGAACGATGCGATGCGATATTGAAATTGAGCTGAAACTCTAATTAAAACTATGTTCTTTCCGAACTAAGAAATTTACTAATAATTTGTTGTATTGTGTTATATTATTATAATAAATGGAAACTGACATGTTTTAACTGTTTTATTTCTTTACCAATCTACGCAAAAACAAAGATAAGCTCGTCGCTACCTGTCACGTTGTCCCAAAATCTTCGGTGAAAGGTGGGTTGGAAGGATTTAATCGTCTAGACTTCTGTCTACCTCTGTATTGGAGGAATATATGTGAATATGTTTCTAAAATAAAAAGTAGAGCCGCAGGGGGCAGCAATTAGTCGAAGGCTGTTACACAACTAAGCTTACTTACTTAGATGCTGCACCGACAAAAGCTTATGTTACTTTCGACTTATACATTACACTTATATAACGTACACACATAACAGCTTGCAGTAGTCCACTGCTGGACATAGGCCTCTCGCGTGCCGTAATCGCCACGCTTGTCAGGCAGATTGGCGATCGCACTACCAGACACCTCGCAACCTAACCTAACATTTGTACTTAGGACGGGTATTATTCCTTGGGGCATCTATGATGATATTATTCCTTGGGGCATATAGACTAAAGGGAAAATCTTAAAGAGTAAATCTACTTTTTCTACATGTCTCGGGACTGGGTATTTGTGGCCCATTCGTTGTTTCTTATTCCATAACACAAGTGAGTTTGCTACTTACGCATGAGACATCGGTGCAATGTATGTGATTTTCAACCTATCAATGTATGTTTCTACGTATGTATTATTGGGTTAATTAATGTTAAGAGAGCCTTGAGATATAATTACAAATTCATACTTAATTATTCAATCCAAATGTAACTAAGGCCATTTATGGCCATGTGTCCAATGGTATTTTAACATAAGCCTAAAAAGAGATATTGTTTTGTCTAATTTTTCAGTGTTCATAGCTATTGCGTTAATTAATGTTTACATAGTTTCAATGGATAATTATAAATCCATTGTTATTAATATTTAATTTTAATATACTGAGGCTATTTATAAAAACAGTATTTTTAGTAAGATTTCTTATATAATAATACTATCTTAACATTGGTTTTAAAAGGGACGTTGTTTTGAAAGATGTTCAGTGTTCAAGTTAAACGGTCAATTATAGTTTACAAAGTTTTAATAGATAATTGTATAAATTAATATTGAAACATTTAATATAAATTAATATTTGGCCTATTTATAAAAATGGTACTTTTAATAATATTTCTAATGTAAAAATATTATTTTAACATTGGCTTAAAAGGGATGTTGTATTGACAAACTAGCCGGGGGGTATTCGATGCTGCAACCATGTTTGATGTTAGACGCAACATACAATTAAAAAACTACATTTGTTTGCATATTTTAATTAATGTTGTTAGTCTGGAGCAATAAACATTTATTGAAGTCTAAGTTTGATTTTGATTTGTCTGACCCTTGACAACAGTATGTGTGTATTTATTCATTGGAACAAGAATTTAAATTCGTCTATCGACACAGAGTCTATCTCTAGCGGAGATAAAACAGGCGAAAGAAATTTTTATAATGTTGGAAATACAATATGAACTCTTTTCCTAGACATTAGTCGGGCACGATCACCTCAGTTCTAGGTGTCATATTAACGTATTTATTTATTTATTTGCTTGTATATGTACATACATTGGAGAAAAGAATATAAAATTCCCATTTGAAGTTGTTAAAAATATTTACACACCTTGAAAGAGGATATAGCAATTTGATTTTTGATGATATATGTACATATTTCGTATAAAGTATATTATATTAAGTATATTATAAATTAACTAATGAATTCTTTAAATTAATTAATGAATTCTTTACTTATTTAATTTTGTAATATTATTAATTAATATATTTTTCTTAGTCAATGATTATACAACTGTCTGTATTTGAATGTCTCCCGCAAGATGCTGCGACGACCTGCAGAACATTGCGGGAAGTCGATGGGTGCAAATGACACAGGACCTTTCTATGTGGCGATCCTTAGGAGAGGCGTATGTTCAGCAGTAGACTTCTGTTAGACTGTTATGATGACGATGATCATGATAAGAAGTACATGTCACATGAGATATTGCAATTACACTTTGTTAGATGAAAGGTCATTTATTGAATGACAACATTTATCGATTGGTCTACCATCTTTAGATGTATGTTTCTGTTTAAATATATTGAGATTTTGATGTTTTATACTTCAGAGTTATACTTATACTACATATCTGTAGTATAAGTATGTAATATGTTAACGTTTTAAATGTTTATATGTCATTTAGAATATTAATTATGTCATGGTTAGGAACTAGATATCAGTTATGTAACAAAGTGCTCTGATATATCCTGTTATTCACATCCATTCACATCTTTACGAGTATATTATCTTAACCGGTGTTAGGAGCTAGCCCAAACAAAATGAGCTAATCCGGCAAGTGATACTGATATCACAGAACGGGCTGTACCCATTTCAGTGATACTATTCATTTTGTTATAGTGCTACGAACGGTTAGTTTGAGTATATACATAAAAAACAGCCTATGAAAGTCCATTTCAGGAATGATTCTACAGGCTTCTCGCGATCATTCAGGCGTTTGGCGATCGCTTTGTCACCCGTTTGCTTATTTTAATCTGGTATTTTTCGAGATACCCTACCCTACCCTACCTGGTACCAAGGCACCAACGTACATAGAGTATTTAGAGATGCCTTCATAAGCCAGTCCAAGAAAGTCACGATAGCCAATCTTTAATCTTTAAACTACTTGAAGTTGTTATAAGTTTAAATCCTAGAAACTCCTAACTCTGCCCTCACTGTACATATTATAAGTGGCTACTTATCTCTGTTTAAATAATGTTAATGTTGAAAGATACACGAAAACGCATAATAAGTATGAGATTGCGATATCTATATGTACACTGGTGTGCATGTGATAATGTTAGTAAAAATGAGTGTAATTTGCGTATATGACAGGTCATATTCAATAATAAAATACTAAAAAGTATAAAATATCAAAATCTCAATATATTTAAACAGAAACATACATCTAAAGATGGTAGACCAATCGATAAATGTTGTCATTCAACATGACCTCTACTCCAACAAAGTGTAATTGCAATATCTCATGTGACATGTACTTCTTATCATGATCATCGTCATCAAAACAGTTCAACAGAAGTCTACTGCTGAACATACGCCTCCTAAGGATCGCCACATAGAAAGGTCCCAAGTCACAACCACGACTTCCGCAATGTTCTGCGGTAGTCGCAGCATCTTGCGGAGACATTCTATCACAGACAGTTGTATAATCATTGACTAAGAAAAATATATTAATTAATAATAATACAAAATTAAATAAGTAAAATTCATTAATTAATTTAAATAATTCATTAGTTAATTTATAATATACTTAATATAATATACTTTATAGTAATATGTATATATATCAACAAAATCAAATTGCTATATAATTTTCAAGGTGTGTAAATATTTAACAACTTCAAATGGGAATTTTACATTCTTTTCTCCAATGTATGTACATATACAAGCAAATAAATAAATAAATACGTTAATATGACACCCAGAACTGAGGATCGTGCCCGACTAATGTCTAGGAAAAGAGTCTACATTGTATTTCCAACATTATAAAATTTCTTTCGCCTGTTTTATCTCCGCTAGAGATAGACTCTGTGTCGATAGACTGAATTTAAATTCTTGTTCCAATGAATGTTGCACACATACTGTTGTCAAGGGTCAGACAAATCAAATCAAACTTAGACTTCAATAAATGTCATCGATCCACTAACAACATTAATTAAAATATGCAAACAAATGTTTTTTAATTGTATGTTATGCCCAATATCAAAAACATGGTTGCGCATCGAACAATTTCTGCTAGTTTGTCACCACAACATCCTTTTGTTTACAATGTTTAAATAATATTTTTACATTAGAAATATTAATAAAAGTACCCATTTTTATAAATAGGTTGAATATTAATTTAAATTAAATGTTTCACTATTAATTTATACAATATCAGCTAAATTTAGTAACTATAATTGACCGTTTAACTTGAACACTGAACATCTTTCAAAACAACGCGTCCCTTTTTTAGCCAATGTTAAGATACACAGAAGAAACTTTATTACAAAATACTGTTTTATAAATAGCCCTTAGTATATTAAAATTAATTTTAAAACAATGGATTTATAATTATCCACGAAACTATGTAACATTAATTAACGTAATAGCTAAAGGAACACTGAAAAATTAGACAAAATATCTCTTTTAGGCTTATGTTAAAAATACTATTAATACATGGCCATAAATGGCCTTAGTTACATTTGATTGAATAATTAAGCATGAATTTGTAATTATATCTCAAGGCTCTTAATATTGAATTAAACCCAACAACACATACGTAGAAACATACATTGATAGGTTGAAATCACATGCATTGTACCGATGTCTCATGCGTAAGAAGTAAACTCACTTGTAAGGTAAATAAGAAACGAATGGGCCACAAATACTCAGTCCCGAGACATGTAGAAAAAAGTAGATTTACTCTTTAACATTTTCCCTTAGTCTATATGCCCATGGAATAATATCATCATAGATGCCCAAGGAATAATACCCGTCCTAAGTAAGGATATGTTAGGTTAGGCTGCGAGGTAATCCAGTGCGATCGCTAATCTGCCTGCTGCGTACACTACGGCACGCGAGAGGCCTATGTCCAGCAGTGACTACTGCAAGCTGTGTACGCGTTATATATGTACGTAGTGTCGAAAGTAACATAAGCTTTTGTCGGTGCAGCATCTAAGTAAGTAAGCTTAGTTGCGTAACAGCTTCGACTAAATGCTGCCCCTGCGGCTCTTCTCGCGGTTTTGTAGTTAACGCGAAACCAACACGTTTCTAAAATAATGCTAGCCTTTGTTACATCACCTACAACATCAGTATACGCTGCGAAAGTCCCGGCAAAATGGTCCAGACGTTTCAGGTTTCTGTCCGTTTGTTCAGGCTAATCTCTGACGGCTAGGACCGATTTCACCGGGACTTTACACTACAGAAAGCTGGATTTTTGTGGCGTAACGTGGATCTAGGTTACTTTTTATTTTAGAAACATATTCACATATTCCTCCAATACAGAGGTAGACAGAAGTCTAGACGATTAAATCCTTCCGACCCACCTTTTCACTGAAGATTTTGGGACAACGACAGGTAGCGACGAGCTTATCGTTGTTTTCATGTAGATTAAAGAAATAAAACAGTTAAACATGTCGCTCTCCATTTATTATAAAATATAACACAATACAACAAATTATTAGAAAATTTCTTAGTTCGGAAAGGACATAGTTTTAATTAGAGTTTCAGCTCAATTTCACTACCGCATCGTTCGTGACTAGATCCAGGGCTCCAATTGACCCAGAACAGGACGGGGGTCCGTGCAGCGGCGCAGCATTCTATTACTCATGAGGAACGTGCAAAATATCTTAACGTTTTAAAATGTTTATGGTATCATTTAGAATATTAATTGCGTCATGGTTAGAACTAGATTACCAGCTACGTAAAAAAGTGCTCTGATATATCCTGGTTATTCACATCCATTCACATCTTTACGAGAGCACATTCAACCTGTGTTAGAGCTAGCCCAAACAAAATGAGCTAATCCTGCAAGTGATACTGATATCACAGAACGGCCTCACTGATTTCAGTGGATACTATATTCATTGTGTTATAGTGCTACGAACGCGGTTAGTTTGAGGGCATACAAAAAAACAGCCTATGAAAGTCCATTTGTGATTGATTCTACAGGCTTTCGCGATCATTCAGGCGGATTGGTTATCGCTTTGTCACCAGTTTGCTAATTTAAACTGGTATATTTCGAGATAGGTAGGGTAGGGCTCTCCCTCTGTCGCCTCCTCGACACTACGGACAGAGGATCTGTATGCACATGTAAATCATCAACCCCAGTTTGGTTGGGGGTCATGGCAACTAAGCTACGGGCCGCTTCCAGACCTGCCCTCCACGCTGCAGCTGTGTTCTTCGTCCCGGGAGTGGGCGCTGCCCTCCTGCCGCGCACCAGCCCCCGGAACCGCAGACAGCCGTCCAAGCACCGACGTACACAGTATTTAGAGGTGCCTTCACAAGGCAATCCAAGAAAGTCACGATAGCCACACCTTAATCTTGCAACCATTGAAGTTGTTATAAGTTTAAACTTAGAAACTTCTAGCTCTGGCCCCTCACTGTACATATTATAAGTATTACTAACTTGTTTTGTATTAATGTTAATGTTGAAAGATAATGGAAAACGCATAATAAGTATGAGATTGGAGCATCTAGATCATCAGTATGTGATAATGTTAGTAAAAATGATGTAATTTGCGAAGACAGTCAAGTCTAATAATAATAAAAATACTAAAAAGTATAAAACATCAAATCTCAATATATTTAAACAGAAACATACATATCTAAAGATGGTAGAATTAATCGATAAACGTTGTCATTCAACAATTAATCCTTCATCTAACAAAGCGTAATTGCTATATCTCGTGACATGTACTTTTATCATGATCATCGTCAATATAACAGTCTAACAGAAGTCTACTGTTGAACATACGCCTCCTAAGGATCGCCACATAGAAAGGTCCTGTGTCATTTGTAATTTGATCGACTTCCCGCAATGTTCTGCAGGTCGTCGCAGTAATCTTGCGGGAGACATTCTAATACAGACAGTTGTATAATCATTGACTAAGAAAATATATTAATTAATGGCCAATATTAAAATTAAATAAGTAAAGAATTCATTAATTAATTTAAAGAATTCATTAGTTAATTTATAATATACTTAATACAATATACTTTATACGAAACATGTACATATATCATCAAAATCAAATTGCTATATCCTCTTCAAGGTGTGTTAATATTTTTTAACAACTTCAAATGGGAATTTTATATTCTTTTCTCCAATGTATGTACACATACACAACAAATAAATAACACGTTAATATGACACCTAGAACTGAGGTGATCGTGCCTTGACTAATGTCTAGAAAGAGTTCATATTGTATTTCCAATATTATAAAAAAATTTCTTTTCATTGTTTTATCTCCGCTAGAGATAGACTTGTGTCGATAGATGAATTTAAATTTTGTTCCAATGAATAATACACATACTGTTGTCAAGGGTCAGACAAATCAAAATCAAACTTAGACTTCAATAAATGTTTATTGATCCATACTAACAACAATTAAAATATGAAAACAATGTAGTTTTAATTGTATGTTGCGTCTAACATCAAACATGGTTGCAGCATCGAATACCCTCGGTTGGGGTTTGTCAATACAATATCCCTTTTAAGCCAATGTTTAAATAATATTTTTACATTAGAAATATTATTAAAGTACCATTTTATAATAGGCCAAATATTAATTTATATTAAATGTTTCATTATTAATTATACAATTATCTATTAAAACTTTGTAAACTATGCAATTGACCGTTTAACTTGAACACTGAACATCTTTTGCAAACAACGTCCTTTTAAAACCAATGTTGATAGTATTATATAAGAAACTTACTAAAATTCTGTTTCTATAAATAGCCCCAGTATATTAAAATTAAATATTAAAAACAATGGATTTATAATTATCCATTAAAAACTATGTAAACATTAATTAACGCAATAGCTATGAACACTGAAAATTAGACAAAACAATATCTCTTTTAGACTTATGTTAAAATACTATTGGATACATGGCCATAAATGGCCTCAGTTACATTTGGATTGAATAATTAATTATGAATTTGTAATTATATCTCAAGGCTCTCTTAACATTAATTAACCCAACAATACATACGTAAAAAACATACATTGATAGGTTGAAAATCACATACATTGCAATTGATGTCTCATGCGTAAGTAGCAAATTCACTTGTGTTATGGAATAAGAAACGAATGGGCTGCAAACACCCAGTCCTGAGACATGTAGAAAAAGTGATTTACTTCCTTTAACATTTTCCCTCAGTCTATATGCCCCAAGGAAAATATCATCATAGATGCTCCTAAGGAATAATACCCGTCCTAAGTAATAAATGTTAGTTAGGTTGGCGTTAGGTTAGAAGGTGAGGTGTCTGGTAAAAGGATCGCCAATCTGCCCGCCAAGCGTGGCGATTACGGCACGCGAGAGTCTATGTCCAGCAGTGGACCACCGCAGCTGTTGCGTGTACGTTATATAAGTGTGGGCGGCAAGTCGAAAGTAACATAAGCTTTTGTCGGCATCTAAGTGTTTAGTTGTGTAACAGCCTTCGACTACTGCTGCCCCTGGCTCTTCTCGCGGTTTTGCAGTTAACGCGAACCCCACTATTGTTTCTAAAATAATGCTAGCCTTAGTTACACCTTACAACATCGGTTACCGTTGGTGAAAAGTCCTGCAAATCGGCTCAGACGTTTCAGGTTTCTGTCTGTCAAGTTCAGGCTAATCTCTGAGACGGCTAGACCGATTTCAACGGACTTACACTGGCAGAAAGCTGATTTTTTGTATGTAACGTGGGATCGTAGGCTACTTTTTATTTTAGAAACATATTCACATAGGTTCCTCCAATACAGAGGTAGACAGAAGTCTAGATTTTATTAAACTTCTTCCGACCTAATTTTCACCTTCAGATTTCGGGACAACGTGACAGGTAGCGACGAGCTTATCGTTGTTTTGCGTAGATTAAAGGAAGAAACAGTTAAAAACATGTCAGTTTCCATTTATTAGTACAACACATTGCCAAAATAAAATTATTAGTAAATAGTCTATTCGGAAAGGACAATAGTTTTGAATAAGTTTCACCACCTCAATATCGCACGCATCGTTCGTGACTAGGATCCAGGGTCTTAATTGACCCAGACGCCGAGGACGTGGGGTCTGTGCAGCGGCGCAGCAGCCGGATACCTGGCGAGGAACGTGCAAAATATCTTGTAACGTTTTAAATGTTTATATATCATTTAGGAATATTAATTATGTCATGGTTGGGAACTAGATATCAGTTAATGTAAAAAGCTCTGATATATCCTGTTATTCACATCCATTCACATCTTTACGAGTATATTATCTTAACTGAAAAGTTAGGAGCTAGCCCAAACAAAAATGAGCTAATCCTGCAGTGATACTGATATCACAGAACGGGCCTCTACCGATTTCAGTGGATACTATTCATTGTGTGTTATAGTACATGAACGCGGTTAGTTTGAGTATACATAAAAAAACAGCCTATGAAAGTCCATTTCAGGATTGGATCAGGCTTTCATGATCATTCAGGTGATTGGCTATCGGCTTTGTCACCAGCTCACAATTTAAACTGGTAAGTATTTCCTGAGATAGGTAGGTAGGTAGGGCTCCTCCGGTCGCCTCGAGACACTCGCGGACAGAGAGGACTAAAGGCACATGTAAATCATCAACCCCCTAGTTTGAAGGCGGGTCAGCTAGCACCAAGCTACGGGGCTGCCCAGGACCTGCCTCCACGCCAGCGTTGCGCCTGTCCCGGGAGTGGCGCGCCCTCCCGCCGCGCACCAGCCCCCGAACTGCGACAGCCGTCCAAGTGCACCGACGTACATAGAGTATTTAGAGGTGCCTCACAAGGCAATCCAAGAAAGTCACGATAGCCAATTTTTAATCTTGAAACTACTAAAGTTGTTATGTTTAAACTTAGAAACTTAACCTGCCCTCACTGTACATATAATATAAGTAGCTACTTAATTTCTGTTTTAATATTGTTGATGTAGAAAGATACACGAAAACGCATAATAAGTATGAGATTATGACATCTATATGTACACTGCGTGCATGTGATAAATGTTAGTAAAAATGAGTGTAATTTGCGTATATGACAGGTCATCATATTCAGCAATAAAATACTAAAAAGTATAAAACATCAAATCTCAATATATTTAAACAGAAAACATACATCTAAAGATGGTAGACCAATCTGATAAATGTTGTCATTCAACAAATGAGTTTCATCTAACAAAGTACCGCAATATCCTCATGACATGTACTTATCATGATCATCGTCAATACAACAGTCTAACAGAAGTTCATTGTTGAACATACGCCTCCTAAGGATCGCCACAGAAAGGTCCTGTGTCATTTGCACCGCGATCGACTTCCCGCAATGTTCTGCAGGTCGTCGCAGCTCTTTGCGGGAGACATTTCTAATACAGACAGTTGTATAATCGTTGACTAAGAAAAATATATTAGCATACACACAAAATTAAATAAGTAAAGAATTCATTAATTAATTTAAATAATTCATTAGTTAATTTATAATATACTTAATATAATATAATTTTATAGTATTATGTATATATCACAAAAATCAAATTGCTATATACTTTCAAGGTGTAAATATTTTAAGAACTTCAAATGGGAATTTTTATATTCTTTTCTCCAATGTGTATGTACATATACACAACAACAACAATACGTTAATATGACACCTAGAACTGAGGTGATCGTGCCCGACTAATGTCTAGAAAAAGAGTTCATATTGTATTTCCAACATTATAAAAATTTCTTTTCACCTGTTTTATCTCCGCTAGAGATAGACTCTGTGTCGATAGACGAATTTGAATTTTGTTCCAATGAATAAACACACACATACTGTTGTCATAACACAAACCAACTTAGACTTCAATAAAATGTTGTATTGATCCATACTAACAACATTAATTAAAATATGAAAAACAAATGTGTTTTTTAATTGTGTTGCGTCTAACATCAAACATGGTTGCAGCATCAATACCCCCGGCTAGTTTGTCAATACAACATCCCTGGCCAATGCTTAAAATAATATTTTACATTAGAAATATTATTAAAAGTACTACAACAGGCTAAATATTAATTTATGTTAAATGTTTCAATATTAATTTATACAATTATCTATTAAACTGTAAACTATAATTGGACCGTTTAACCTGGAATGAACATCTTTTTAAAACAACGTCCCTTTTAAAACCATGTTACATAGTATTATTATAAGAAATCTTACTAAAAAATTCTGTTTCTATAGCCTCAGTATATTAAAATTAAACATTAAAACAATGGATTTATAATTATCCATTAAAACTAAAAATATTAATTAACGCAATAGCTAAGAACACTGAAAAATTAGAGTAAAACAATATCTCTTTTTTAGATCATGCTAAAATAATTATTGATACATGGCCATAAATGGCCTTAGTTATACTGGATTGAACAATTACCTGGTGAATTTGTAATTTTATCTCAAGGCTCTCTGGCATTAATAATCCCAACAATAAGCATACGTAAAAAAGCCATTACATTGAGATAGGTTTAAAATGGATGATTGCACTGATGTTCATAAGAAAAATCACTGTGTTATGGAATAAGAAAACAAACGAATGGGCCACACAAATACCCAGTCCCAGACATGTAGAAAGTAGATTTACTCTTTAACATTTTCCCTTTAGTCTATATGTCTCATGAATAATATCACTGTAGATGCCCCAAGTGAATAATAATCGTCCTAAGTGCCAAAATGTTAGGTTAGGGTTAAGTTAGGTTAGGGCTGCGAGGTGTCTGGTAGTGCGATCGCCAAATTACAAGCGTGGCGATTACGGGCGCAGGAGGTCGAGGTCCGCAGGACTACTGCAAGCTGTTATGTGTGTACGTTATAAGTGTAATGTATAAACAGCAACATGCTTACCGGCAGCATCTAAGTAAGTAAGCTTTTAGTTGTGCAACAGCCTGACCAAACGCTGCCCCCTGCGCCTCGCGGCTTCGTAGTTAACGCGAAACCCTAATTATTAGTTTTAAAATAATGCTAGCCTGCTTACCTTTATACACAGTGAAGTCCCGGCAAAATCGAATCCAGATGTTTTGTAGGTTTCTGTCCGTTCAGGCTAACTTTATACAACGACTTCAACGGGACTTACACTGGCAGAAAGCTGATTGTATGTAACGTGGGATCAGAAATACTTTTATTTTAGGAAACATATTCACATATTCCTCCAATACAGAGGTAGACAGAAGTCTAGACGATTAAATCCTTCCGACCCACCTTCACCGAAGTGACTGGGACAACGTGATGGTGGTAGCGACGATTTATCGTTGCTTTTGGTGTAGACGGTTGTTGAAATGTACCAGTTAAAATACGTCAGTTTCCATTTATTATAAAACAACAACACAACAAATTATTAGTAAATTAGTCCTAGTTCGGAAAATATTGCTAGTTTTAATTAGAGTTTCGCGCTCAATTTAAAGATCAGATCGCATCGTTCGTGACTAGATCCAGCCCCACCGACCAGACGCCGAGGACGTGGGGTTCAGAAAGGCGCGCAGCAGCTCGATAACGGCGAGGAAACGTGCAAATATCTTTATCGTTTTTAAATGTTTATATATCACGAATAATATTAATTATGTCATGGTTGGGAACTAGATATCGCTACGTAAAAAAGTGTCTGATATATCCAAGCTATTCTACATCCATTCACATCTTTTACGAGTATATTATCTAACTGCAAGTTAGGAGTTGGTGCCCAAACAAATGAGCTGAATCCCAAGTGACAATTGATATCACAGAACGGAAGCCCCACTGATTGCGGATACTATTCATTGTGTTATAGTGCTATAACGCGGTTATTTGAGTATATACATAAAAACAGCCTATGAAAGTCCATTTCAGGATTGATTCTACAGGCTTTTCGCGATCATTCAGGCGGACGGGCTGGTCGCTTTGTCACCAGTTTGCCAATTTAAACTGAAAGGCCTTCGAGATAGGTAGGTAGGCTCTTCTGTCGCCTCCTCGAGACACTCGCGGACAGAGAGGATTCGTATACATGTAAATCATCAACCCTAGCTTTCGAAGCAAGTGGGGTCACAGCAACCAAGCTACGGGCTGCCTAGACCTGCTCCTCCACGCTGCAGGCCAGGTCGTCCGGAGTGCCGCCCCTCCTGCCGCGCACCAGCCCCTGGAACTGTGACAATGTCCAAGTGCACCTGACGTATATAGAGTATTTAGAGGTGCCTTCTACAAGGCAATCCAAGAAAGTCACGATAGCCAATTCATCTTGTAACCAATGAAGTTATATAGTTTAAACCTAGAACTCTTAGCTCGCCCTCACTGTACATATTATAAGTAGCTACTGTAACTTGCTTTAATATTAATGTTGAAACATACCTGAAAACGTGCATAATAAGTATGAGATTGATATCTAGATCACTGGTGCATGTGATAATGTTAGTAAAATGAGTGTAATTTGCGTATATGACATCATATTCAATAATAAAATACTAAAAGTATAAAACATCAAAACTTCAATATATTTGGGCAGAAACATAAGATTCAAAGATGAGACCAATCGATAAAATGTTGTCATTCAATAAAATGACCTTTCATCTAACAAAGTGTAATCATGGCATCTCATGTGACAATTTTATCAAGGATCATCGTCATCATAACAGTCTAACAGAAGTCTACTGCTGAACATACGCCTCCAAGACTGCCACATAGAAAGGTCCTGTGTCATTGGTAACCATCGACTTCCCGCAATGCTCCAGGTCAAATCCCAGTACTCCGTATCTAACACAGACAGTTGTATAATCATTGACTAAGAAAACAGTATTAATTAATAATAATACAAAATTAAATAAGTAAAGAATCTATTAATTAATTTAAAGAATTCATTAGTTAATTTATAATATACTTAATACAATATACTTTTATACGAAATATGTACATATATCATCAAAAATCAAATTGTTATCCTCTTCAAGGTGTGTAAACATTTTTAACAATCAAATGGAATTTTAGTATTTCTCCAATGTATACATATATACAAATAAATAACAACATGTTAATAAGGACAATTCCAGAACTGAGGTGATCAAAATTGGACTAATGTCTAGGGAAAAGAGCTATATTGTATTTCAACATTATAAAATTTCTTTCGCCTGTTTTATCTCCGCTAGAGATAGACTCTTGTGTCGATAGACGAATTTAAATTTTGTTCCAATGAATAAATACACAATAGGTTGTCAAGGGTCAGACAAATCAAAATCAAACTTAGACTTCAATAAATGTTTATTGATCCATACTAACAACATTAATTAAATATGCAAAACAAATGTAGTTTTTAATTGTGGTTGCTGCGTCTAACATCAAACATGGTTGCATCGAACACTCTTATTAGTTTGTCAACACAACATCCCTTGCTTTCAATGTTTAAATAATATTTTTGCAATAGAAAGAGCTATTAAAAGTACCATTTTTATAAATAGGCTGAATATTAATTTAAAATTAAATAAGCTCTTACTATTAATTTATACAATTATCTATTTAAACTTAGTAACTAATTGACCGTTTAACTTGAACACTGAACATCTTTTCAAAACAACGTCCCTTTAAAACCAATGTTATGATAGTATTATTAGCAAAAGAAATCTTATTACAAATACCGTTTTTAGCAAATAGCCTCAAATATAATAAAAATGAATTCAAAAACAATGGATTTAAAACAATTATCCATTAAAACTATGTAAATATTAACTAACGCAACAGCTATGAACACTTTAAAAATTAGACAAAACAATATCTTTAGGCTGTTAAAATACACACATGGGCCATAAATGGCCTTAGTTACATTTGACAATACTGGCGCGAATTTGTAATTATATCTCAAGGCTCTCTTAACATTAATTAACCTTAACAATACATACGTAGAAACGTACATTGGATAGGTTGAAAATCACACACATTGCACCGATGTCTCATGCGTAAGTAGCAAACTCACTTGTGTTATAGGAATAAGAACAATGAATGGCCACAAATACCCAGTCCCGAGACATGTAGAAAGTAGATTTACTCTCTTTAACATTTTCCCTTTAGTCTATATGCCCCAAGGAACGGGCTACTTTTTATTTTAGGAAACATATTCACACATATTCTCCAATACAGAGGTAGACAGAAGTCTAGACGATTAAATCCTTCCGACCCACCTTTCAATGAAGATTTTGGGACAACGTGACAGGTAAAGGGGATGAGCTTATCGTTGTTTTTGCGTAGATTGTTAAAGAAATAAACAGTTAAAACATGTCAGTTTCTATTTAATATAAAAACACAATACAAATTATTAGTAAATTAGTCTTAGTTCGGAAAGGACATAGTTTTAATTAGAGTTTCAGCTCAATTTCAATATCGCATCGCATCGTTCGTGACTAGATCCAGGGCTCCCACTGACCCGCAGTGGGACGCCGAGGACGTGGTAGGTCTGTGCAGTGGCGCAGCAGCTCGGATACCTGGCGAGGAACGCAAATATCTTAACGTTTTAAACAAGGTTTATATATCATTTAATATTAATTATGTCATGGTTGGGAACTAGATATCACATGTAAAAAGTGTTTGATATATCCTGTTATCTTGCATCTATTCAAATTCAGAGTATATTATCTTAACCGGTGTTAGGAGTCAGCCCAAACAAAGTTAGGTTATTACATTTGATTGAATAATTGGGCATGAATTTGTAATTATATTCTGCTCTCTTAACATTAATGAATCAATACATGTAGAAACATACATTGATAGGTTGGAAAATCACATACATTGCACTGATGTTCCTGCGTGTAAGTAGCAACCCATCAGGTTATGGAATAAGAAACAAATGAAATACAAATACCCAGTCCCGAGACATGTAGAAAAGTAGATTTACTTTAACATTTTCCCTTTAGTCTATATGCCCCATGCGAATAATATCATCATAGATGCCCCTGGGCGGAATAATAATAACGGTCCTAAGTATGTCGTGTTAGGTTAGGTTATGTTAGGTTAGGTTGCGAGGTGTCTGGTAGTGCGATCGCCAATCTGCCCGCCGAGCGTGCGATTACGGCACGCGAGAGGCCCATGTCCAGCAGTGACCAATGTGTGCCGTTATGTGTGTACGTTATATAAGTGTAATGTATAAGTCGAAAAGTAACATAAGTTTTGTCGGTGCAGTACTCCAAGTAAGTAAGTCAGTTGCAATGTTCTCGATCAAATGCTGCCCCCGCGGTTTCCTCTTGCGGCTCTGTAGTTAACGCGAACCCTACTATTGTTTCTAAAATAATGCTAGCCTTAGTTACACCTTACAACATCAGCTACCGCCAGGAAAGTCCTGGCAAAATCGGTCCAGACGTTTCCAGGTTTCTGTCCGTTTGTTCAGGCTAATCTCTGAGACGGCTAGACTGATTTCAAACGGGACTTACACCGCAGAAAGTTATTCTTTTGTGGCGTAACGTGTATCGTAGGCTACTTTTTATTTTAGAAACATATTCACACATATTCCTCCAATACAGAGGTAGACAGAAGTTCGACGATTAAATCCTTCCGACCCACCTTTTCACCGAAGATTTTGGGACAACGACAGGTAGCGACGAGCTTATCGTTGCTTTTTGCGCAGATTGTTGTAAAGAAATAAAAACAGTTAAAACATGCCGCTCCATTTATTATAAAACATAACACAATACAAATAAAATTATTAGTAAATTAGTCTTAGTTCGGAAAGGACATAGTTTTAATTGTTCAGCTCCAATTTCAATATCGCATCGCATCGTTGACTAGATCCAGGGGCTCCCCAATTGGGCCTGGTGACGCCGAGGACGTGGGGGTCTGCGGTGGCGCAGCTCGGATACCTGGCGAGACGTGCAAATATCTTAACGTTTTAAATGTTTATATATCATTTTAGAATAATTATGTCGTAGTTTGGGAACTAGATATCAGTTACGTAAAAGAAATTAACTCTGATATATCCTGTTATTCATCCATTCACACATCTTTACGAGTATATTATCTTAACCGGTGTTAGGAGCTGGCCCAAACAAAATGTATTTAGAGCTGCCTTCACAAGCCAATCCAAGAAAGTACGATAGCCAATCTTTAATCTTGAAACTACTTGAAGTTGTTATAAGTTTAAATCCTAGAAACTTCTAACTCTGCCCTCACTGTTACATATTATAAGTAGCTACTTATCTCTGTTTAATAATGTTGATGTTGAAAGATACACGAAAACGCATAATAAGTATGGTTGCGATATCTATATGTACACTGTGCGTAATGATAATGTTAGTAAAAATGAGTGTAATTTGCGTATATGACAGGTCATATTCAATAATAAAATACTAAAAGTATAAAACATCAAAATCTCAATATATTTAAACAAACATACATCTAAGATGGTAGAATAATCGATAAATGTTGTCATTCAATAAATGACCTTTCATCTAACAAAGTGTAATTGCAATATCTCATGTGACATGTACTTCTTATCATGATCATCGTCATCATAACAATGATCTAACAAGTCTACTGCTGAACATACACACGCCTCCTAGGATCGCCACATAGAAAGGTCCTGTGTCATTTTACCCATCGACTTCCACAATGTTCTGCAGGTCGTCGCAGCATCTTGCGGAGACATTCTAATACAGACAATTGTATAATCATTGACTAAGAAAAATATATTAATTAATAATAATACAAATTAAATAAGTAAAGAATTCATTAATTAATTTAAAGAATTCATTAGTTATTTATAATATACTTAATACAATATACTTTATACAGAAACATGTATATATCATCAAAAATCAAATTGCTATATCCTCTTTCAAAAGGTGTGTTAATATTTTTCTTTCAACTTCAAATGGGAATTTATATTCTTTTCTCAATGTATGTACATATACAAGCAAATAAATAAATAAATACGTTAATATGACACACCTAGAACTGAGGTGATCGTGCCCGACTAATGTCTAGGAAAAGAGTTCATATTGTATTTCCAACATTATAAAAATTTCTTTCGCCTGTTTATCTCCGCTAGAGATGAGCTCTGTGTCGATAGACGAATTTAAATTCTTGTTCAATGATAAATACACACATACTGTTGTCAAGGTCAGACAAATCAAAATCAAACTTAGACTTCAATAAATGTTTATTGCTCCAGACTAACAACATTAATTAAAATATACAAACAAATGTAGTTTTAATTGTATGTTGCGTCTAACATCAAACATGGTTGCAGCATCGAATACCCCCCAGCTAGATTTGTCAATGTAGCATCCCTTTTAAGCCAATGTTAAAATAATATTTTTACATTAAAATATTATTAAAGTACCATTTATAAATAGGCCAGAATATTAATTTATATTAAATGTTTCAGTATTAATTTATACAATTATCTATTAAAACTTTGTAAACTATAATTGACCGTTAACTTGAACACGGAACATCTTTCAAAACAACGTCCTTGCAAAACCAATGTTAAGATAGTATTATTATATAAGAAATCTTATTACAAATACTGTTTTTATAAATAGCCTCAGTATATTAAAAATTAAATTTTAAAACAATGGATTTATAATTATCCATTAAAACTATGAAGCATTAATTAACGCAATAGCTATAATTACTGAAAAAATTGAACAAAACAATATCTCTTTTTAGGCTTATGTTAAAAATACCATTGGACACATGGCCATAAATGGCCTTAGTTACATTTCAGTTGAATAATTAGTATGAATTTGTAATTATATCTCAAGGCTCTCATAACATTAATTAACCCAACAATACATGCAATAAAAGCAACCACATTGATAGGTTGAAAATCACGCACATTGCACCGATGTCTCGCACGTAAGTAGCAAATTCACTTGTGTTATGGAATAGAAACAACGAATGGGCCACAAATACCCAGTCCCGAGACATGTGTAGAAAAAAGTAGATTTACTCTTTAACATTTTCCTTTAGTCTATATGCCCAAGAATAATATCATCATAGATGCCCAAGGAATACCCGTCCTAAGTACAAATGTTGGGTTAGGTTATGTTAGGTTAGGTTGCGAGTGTCTGTTGGTGCGATCGCCAATCTGCCTGCCGTATGTGATTACAGCACGCAGAGGCCTATATTGCAGCAGTGGACTACTGCAAGCTGTTATGTGTGTACGTTATATAAATTATGTGCTAAGTCAGCTAACAGCTTTTGTCGGTGCAGCATCTAAGTAGTAAAGCTTGGTTGTGTAACAGCCTTCGACTAAATGCTGCCCCTGCGGCTCTTCTCGCGGTTTTGTAGTTAACCGCGGGCTAATTATTGTTTCTAAAATAATGCTAGCCTTAGTTACACCTTACAACATCAGCTACCGCCAGTGAAAGTCCAGCAAAATCGGTCCAGACGTTTCAGGTTTCTGTCCGTTTGTTCAGGCTAATCTCTGAGACGGCTAGACCGATTTCAACGGAACTTCCACAACAACTGATTTTTTGTGGCGTAACGTTATCGTAAACTACTTTTTATTTGAAACATATTCTATATTCCTCCAATACAGAGGTAGACAGAAGTCTGAACGATTAAATCCTTCAAACCCACCTTTCACCGAAGATTTTGGGACAACGTGACGAGTGGCGACGAGCTTATCGTTGTTTTGCGTAGATTGTTAAAGAAATAAAACAGTTAAAACATGTCAGTTTCCATTTATTATAAAACACTTAACACAATACAACCAAATTATTAGTAAATTGGTCTTAGTTCGGAAAGGACATAGTTTTAATTAGGTTTCAGCTCAATTTCAATATCGCATCCGCATCGTTGACTAGATCAGGGCTCCCAATTGGACCTGGTGACGCCGAGACGTGGGGGTCTGTGCAGTGGCGCAGCAGCTCGGATACCTGGCGAAGACGTGCAAATATCTTAACTTGTTTAAATGTTTATATATCATTTAGAATATTAATTATGTCATGGTTGGGAACTAGATATCAGTTACGTAAAAAGTGCTCTGATATATCCTGTTATTCACATCCATTCACATCTTTACAGTATATTATCTTAACCGGTGTTAGAGCTATTAAACAAAATGTATTTAGAGCTGCCTTCACAAGTAATCCAAGAAAGTCACGACCAATCTTTAATCTTGAAACTACTTGAAGTTGTTATAGTTTAAATCTAGAAACTTCAACTCTGCCCTCACTGTACATATTATAAGTAGCTACTTATCTCTGTTTTAATAATGTTGATGTTGAAAGATACACGAAAACGCATAATAAGTATGAGATTGCGATATCTATATGTACACTGGTGTGCATGTGATAATGTTAGTAAAAATGAGTGTAATTTGCGTATATGACGGGTCATATTCAATAATAAATACTAAAAAGTATAAAACATCAAAATCTCAATATATTTAAACAGAAACATACATCTAAAGATGGTAGACCAATCGATAAATGTTGTCATTCAATAAATGACCTTTCATCTAACAAAGTGTAGTGCAATATCTCATGTGACATGTACTTCTTATCATGATCATCGTCATCATAACAGTCTAACAGAGAGTCTACTGCTGAACATACGCCTCTCTAAGGATCGCCACATAGAAGGTCCTGTGTCATTTGCACCCATCGACTTCCACGTGTTCTGCAGGTCGTCGCAGCATCTTGCGGGAGACATTCTAATACAGACGAGTTATAATCATTGTGAAAAATATATTAGTGTAATAATACAAAATTAAATAAGTAAAGGAATTCATTAATTAATTTAAAAGAATTCATTGGTTAATTTATATTATCATAATACAATATATCTTTGTAAACTGTGTACATATATCATCAAAAATCAAATTGCTATATCCTCTTTCAAGGTGTGTTAATATTTTAACAACTTCAAATAAATTTTATATTCTTTTCTCCAATGTATGTACATATACAAGCAAATAAATAAATAAATACGTTAATATATTTTCCTAGAACTGAGGTGATCATTACCCGACTAATGTCTAGGAAAAGTTCCATATTATGTTTCAACATTATAAAAATTTCTTTCGCCTGTTTTATCTCCGCTAGAGATAGACTCTGTGTCGATAGACAATTTAAATTCTTGTTCAATGAATAAATACACACATACTGTTGTCAAGGTCAGACAAATCAAAATCAAACTTAGACTTCAATAAATGTTTATTGCTCAGACTAACAACATTAATTAAAATATGCAAACAAATGTAGTTTTTAATTGTATGTTGCGTCTAACATCAAACATGTGGTTGCAGCATCGAATACCCCCGGCTAGTTTGTCAATACAACATCCTTTTTAAAGCCAATGTTAAAATAATATTTTTACATTAGAAATATTATTAAAAGTACCATTTTTATAAATAGGCGAATATTAATTTATGTTAAATGTTTCAGTATTAATTTATACAATTATCTATTAAAACTTTATAAACTATAATTGACCGTTTAACTTGAACACTGAACATCTTTCAAAACAACGTCCTTTTAAAACCAATGTTAAGATAGTATTATTATATAAGAAATCTTATTACAAATACTGTTTTTATAAATAGCCTCAGTATATTAAGGTAAATTTTAAAAACAATGGATTTATAGTATCCATTAAAACTATGTAAACATTAATTAACGCAATAGCTATGAACACTAAGAAAAAATTAGACAAAACAATATCTCTTTTTGAAGCATGTTAAAATACCATTGGACACATGGTCATAAATGGCCTTAGTTACATTTTGGATTGAATAATTAGTACGTTTGTAGTATTATATCTCAAAGGCTCTCTTAACATTAATTAGTAACAATACATACGTAGAAACATACATTGATAGGTTGAAAATCACATACATTGCACCGATGTCTCATGCACGTAAGTAGCAAACTCACTTGTGTTATGGAATAGAAACAACGAATATAGATACAAATACCCAGTCGAGACATGTAGAAAAAATGGAGTTACTCTTTAACATTTTCCCTTTAGTCTATATGCCCCGAGAATAATATCATCATAGATGCCCAAGAATAATACCCTTCGTAAGTACAAATGTTAGGTTAGGTTATGTTTAGATTAGGTTGCAAAAGGTGTCTGGTAGTGCGATCCTTGATCTGCCTGCCAGCCCGTGGCGATTACGGCTTTTGCCAGAGGCCTATATCCAGCAGTGGACTGCTGCAAGCTGTTAATGCTTTCACCAATTTCTCTTTACCATTCCGGATTTTGCTTCTTTCTTTCGACATATTTCTACTTTTCATGGCTAACAGACGAAATTGGTTTTAATGATAATGTCCGCTTTTTTATTCTTATATATCTTAAAAAGGTATAATAAAGTTAAATAAATACAATAAACAAATGCCCATGAATTCGAAAACAATCTCTTAATCGGCAGTGGTGAAATAATACCGGCAATAGTAATTAAGAGGAAAATCCAAGTCTACCTTTCTTCCCTTTGCAAAAGCTCCACCTTTTTTACCTTGCCCTTGCCCAGAGGGAGAAAAAAATTCATAGATTGAACACGTGATAAAATGCATTTTGTAAATGTTCACAATAAATTTAAATGGCCACATAATTGACCATACGGTAATTTTTTAGAATCTGTCTGTGAATAATCTAAAAAAGTATAACTAGTACTAGTGATAGCTGAATTAATCAGTTACCATCTTGAACACTGAATTCACCTTCATATAAAAGAAAAGAATAAAAAAAATATAAAAGTTTGCAGATACCCAAACTAAGTGGTCCCAAATGAGTAATTTGACCTATGATTTTCTTAACAACTAGGAAGTTTCCACCAAAAGTAATTAATAATTTTACACATTCTTTTCCTTAACAAAACAAATTCATGTGTTTGATGTTTTCTTATAGGTTGTAAATTGAATTTTCCTCTACAGTCAAATACCTGCTTCTTGTATGTTTTATACTCACTTAAATCAGGCGTCGAGTAATGTTGAATCTCAATTGGATTTATTATATCTTTGTGTACGCTCTCCGGTGAATTGACATTTAGATGTGAAATTTCAGATAAAAGTAATTCGTAATTCAATTGGTGCGGTGACTAAGCAGACGGGATGTAAGTAAATAATGTCATTTATTTGCATATCGCGCAGTTTTCATTTCAGCAATTATTCGTCCCTACGTCTTTATAATGTAATATTTTATTCATTACTGTCTAAGGAAACATATATATAGTTGTTGCAGACACGCACATTGAAAGCACTACTTATAGTATTTCAAGCTGTGGACGACACGCTCAGTTAATTCATTACGAATAGTTCATTTTAAAATAGATCTCTTAGTGGTAGAGTGTTGGTGTGTACAGTGGTACAGCCATGCATCCAGCTTTTGTTATTTGCATGAATGGGCCGCTCGACCGGGAAGTACCACGACCTCACAGAATACCGATGATGAGAAGTCTAACAAACTACCGTTTCGTCTGATGAGTACTTGCCAGTGACTTGATGGCTCACACACCTCCCTCCCCAATTCTGGGGAGGGGCACTCAAGGGAGGCAACGCATCTGCTAGCCTCTGGTGGTTCATGGACGGCGGTAATCACTTACCATCGCGTGAGCCACCTGCTCGTTTGCCTCCGCCTGTAAAAGATCTTCTCACCTCATTCGCCATCGTCGTCATCATCATAACGGCTTCTTAAAGTATGGTGCAACGCAGACCTCCTCCGAAATTTGGTCTGGTATGTTCGAAATGGTTTCTCGGTGTCATATAGGACACATAGAAGTTAAGGATTAATTGATTGAATATAATTCAAAGAGACCCAAGTTTGGTATAGGATTGTCTAGATATGAGTTCGTACCAAGGGTTTTACAATAACACGAAACGTTCATATCGTTGACAGACCTAAAAAGACGGCGACAGGCTCTCCACCTGTCACGTTTTCCCAAAAATATCTTCGTTGAAAGGTTGGTCAAAATGAGTTAGTTATTGAGGCCTCTATCTACTCCTGTGTTAAAATAGCTTAAAGATATTTTTATTAATGCTGCCAGTGTCTGTTGGCCATTTATATAGGCTTTTCCTTAGTGGCATCTTACGATACCCAATTTTAATGTTCAATTAATTTACTAATTATTGGTAAATAATGGAAAACACGAGCTTCTGTAATGATAACAGCCCATCTGTTACATAGTAAAACTTAGTGCTGCCATAGTTAGATATGTGCCTCAAACCACCAATTACAACGGTGAGGCCGTACTTAGGTGGAGGCACTTAATTGTACTTATCGTTTACAAAGTATTACCCTAATTAAGTGTACATTAAGGTATATGGCCCCGAAAATTTGTCTAGATGCATTTTTTTCATAAAGCATTTTTTAATTCCTTCTATCTACAGTCATTTTCTAATGCCAGGGGTGGCTAGAATTCAGGCGCGGCCTTTACGATCGTTATTTCACCGGAGCACATTTACAAGCGAATTTTCAGTTTTGGAATAGAAGAAAAATTCTGTAAACATTTATAATAATTCAACGAACTGAGATTTACAATGACTGGATTGGACCGCGCAACAGAAACTTATAATCGTGCGCAGGTCTTTGTGCAACACAGCGGCGTATAGTTGAAGTCAGAAAAGGTGTTTCAAGACGTACGACGAGCTCAAGACGGCTATACAAAGGAGTTTCCCGATGTAATCAACAGTAAAGAAATGCATGAGCTGATGGCAAATAGAATGAAGCGTAAGGACAAGCTACTATCGATAATAGCGATGAGAGAATTGGAGAAAAAGCGAGATTTCCATACATAGTGGATGTAATCGACGGCGCTCAGGCGGAGTATTTTATGTGGCGTAACGACGTACTATATATACTCAAGAAAATTAGTAATTTAGAATTCAAGATGGTAAACGTGCGAAGAAAGAAGCGGGAATGAACCAGCAAGAAAGAAACAGAAAAATCCATTCGACGTTGGCCTGTAGCTGCATGAAAATTATATCTCGACACATTGTCCGATCCGGTATCAAGTGTTTTCGCTGTAATCATGCAACCATATTGGATCGATGCACTTGGGCTGCGGCCGGCGGCGGCGCGAGCTTTGGAACGCAGCGCTAGCGCTCCTCACAAGTCGGTAAACAGTCCGCGCCGAACGCAGCGCAAGATCGTACGGTTGGCGGTAGTGGATCTCAGTCGGCAAAAACTGGACTCCAGCTAACTTCAGAATTGGGTGCGACAAGTGACAGCAGTTATGACAGCCAGGGCGTCAAAAAGGTGGAAACGGGTATACGGGTGGAAAATAACGTAAAACAAGAAATCTCTTAACAAACCGATGATTAGTGTCAAGATTAAAGAATTAACGGTAGACACTTTAATTAGATCGCAGCGACTTCTTCTTGTTTCAACAATGCACCCTCCCCAGTCCTCCTGGGTTAAAGATATTCAGTAATAGTTCACGAACATAGCAATGCTAATTTTATCAAATGCTTCCTGACATTCATAAGTCCATATAGATTTAATATCTTTTCGTAATAGGTTGTGTAACTTTGGGTCCAGAATAATTGCACTGTAAAGGGTGAGAATTTATGATGAAGTTTATTTTCCAGGAATTGTCTTATATTTTCAAGTTTTTTATCATTAAATCCTCAATCAACAGGAAGGTTGTGATTGTGGGACAACTTGTTTCATTCAATTCCTAAAATCTATACATAACCTTGTTTTCTTTTCATCTTCTTTTTTATATGCCATAGCTACAGGGCAGCAAAGGGCTATAAGATTCCTAAATCAAATTCTTCTTCTGTAGTTTTGAAATTTGATTTTCTATTTTCTTCTATCTTCAATTGTATATCTGTAGCAGGCGTTTATAACAGCATTTATCCACCATTAAGTCAATATATTGCTTCATAATCTTGT
Organism: Sericinus montela; assembly: GCA_029286605.1. Lineage (NCBI taxonomy): Eukaryota > Metazoa > Arthropoda > Insecta > Lepidoptera > Papilionidae > Sericinus > Sericinus montela. Next base: position 46,089 of record JAGSMR010000459.1, read on the forward strand.
ACTGTACCAAATATCATATTTATCATAGCGAAGACTGGTTTATACATTTCTACCATCTTCCTATTTCAGATTGTTGATATGAATCTAGATGGTTTCACTAACATTTCAAATTCATCTGAGTATAAGTGTTCATTGAAATTATTTCATATTTAATAATGTGGTTTTCTCCTTGTTGTAATTCTTTTCAATGCACCCTCCCCAGTCCTCCTGGGTTAAAGATATTCAGTAATAGTTCACGAACATAGCAATGCTAATTTTATCAAATGCTTCCTGACATTCATAAGTCCATATAGATTTAATATCTTTTCGTAATAGGTTGTGTAACTTTGGGTCCAGAATAATTGCACTGTAAAGGGTGAGAATTTATGATGAAGTTTATTTTCCAGGAATTGTCTTATATTTTCAAGTTTTTTATCATTAAATCCTCAATCAACAGGAAGGTTGTGATTGTGGGACAACTTGTTTCATTCAATTCCTAAAATCTATACATAACCTTGTTTTCTTTTCATCTTCTTTTTTATATGCCATAGCTACAGGGCAGCAAAGGGCTATAAGATTCCTAAATCAAATTCTTCTTCTGTAGTTTTGAAATTTGATTTTCTATTTTCTTCTATCTTCAATTGTATATCTGTAGCAGGCGTTTATAACAGCATTTATCCACCATTAAGTCAATATATTGCTTCATAATCTTGTACTGTACCAAATATCATATTTATCATAGCGAAGACTGGTTTATACATTTCTACCATCTTCCTATTTCAGATTGTTGATATGAATCTAGATGGTTTCACTAACATTTCAAATTCATCTGAGTATAAGTGTTCATTGAAATTATTTCATATTTAATAATGTGGTTTTCTCCTTGTTGTAATTCTTTTGTGCTTGAAGAGATTTCTTCTTCAAGTTTGTCCTCAAGTACATCTGGAATTTTTGACATATGTTACATTTGCAGCGAATAATTTTTCTCCTTTTCTTTTCCACATTGGTATTTTTGTGACATTCAATTCTTCATTTTGAATTAATTTAGTTTTTATACAATCCAAACCCCCCAGTCCTCCTGGGTTAAAGATATTCAGTAATAGTTCACGAACATAGCAATGCTAATTTTATCAAATGCTTCCTGACATTCATAAGTCCATATAGATTTAATATCTTTTCGTAATAGGTTGTGTAACTTTGGGTCCAGAATAATTGCACTGTAAAGGGTGAGAATTTATGATGAAGTTTATTTTCCAGGAATTGTCTTATATTTTCAAGTTTTTTATCATTAAATCCTCAATCAACAGGAAGGTTGTGATTGTGGGACAACTTGTTTCATTCAATTCCTAAAATCTATACATAACCTTGTTTTCTTTTCATCTTCTTTTTTATATGCCATAGCTACAGGGCAGCAAAGGGCTATAAGATTCCTAAATCAAATTCTTCTTCTGTAGTTTTGAAATTTGATTTTCTATTTTCTTCTATCTTCAATTGTATATCTGTAGCAGGCGTTTATAACAGCATTTATCCACCATTAAGTCAATATATTGCTTCATAATCTTGTACTGTACCAAATATCATATTTATCATAGCGAAGACTGGTTTATACATTTCTACCATCTTCCTATTTCAGATTGTTGATATGAATCTAGATGGTTTCACTAACATTTCAAATTCATCTGAGTATAAGTGTTCATTGAAATTATTTCATATTTAATAATGTGGTTTTCTCCTTGTTGTAATTCTTTTGTGCTTGAAGAGATTTCTTCTTCAAGTTTGTCCTCAAGTACATCTGGAATTTTTGACATATGTTACATTTGCAGCGAATAATTTTTCTCCTTTTCTTTTCCACATTGGTATTTTTGTGACATTCAATTCTTCATTTTGAATTAATTTAGTTTTTATACAATCCAAACCCAGTAAAAAATCATATTTGAAATTCATACTATAAAATATCTAAATATTTCTATATTGAATTTTTGTTTTCGCGATATTATTCCTTTGTTTTTCTCACTGCAT
>JAGSMR010000460.1:0-30191 GCA_029286605.1 Sericinus montela
GGGTTAAAGATATTCAGTAATAGTTCACGAACATAGCAATGCTAATTTTATCAAATGCTTCCTGACATTCATAAGTCCATATAGATTTAATATCTTTTCGTAATAGGTTGTGTAACTTTGGGTCCAGAATAATTGCACTGTAAAGGGTGAGAATTTATGATGAAGTTTATTTTCCAGGAATTGTCTTATATTTTCAAGTTTTTTATCATTAAATCCTCAATCAACAGGAAGGTTGTGATTGTGGGACAACTTGTTTCATTCAATTCCTAAAATCTATACATAACCTTGTTTTCTTTTCATCTTCTTTTTTATATGCCATAGCTACAGGGCAGCAAAGGGCTATAAGATTCCTAAATCAAATTCTTCTTCTGTAGTTTTGAAATTTGATTTTCTATTTTCTTCTATCTTCAATTGTATATCTGTAGCAGGCGTTTATAACAGCATTTATCCACCATTAAGTCAATATATTGCTTCATAATCTTGTACTGTACCAAATATCATATTTATCATAGCGAAGACTGGTTTATACATTTCTACCATCTTCCTATTTCAGATTGTTGATATGAATCTAGATGGTTTCACTAACATTTCAAATTCATCTGAGTATAAGTGTTCATTGAAATTATTTCATATTTAATAATGTGGTTTTCTCCTTGTTGTAATTCTTTTGTGCTTGAAGAGATTTCTTCTTCAAGTTTGTCCTCAAGTACATCTGGAATTTTTGACATATGTTACATTTGCAGCGAATAATTTTTCTCCTTTTCTTTTCCACATTGGTATTTTTGTGACATTCAATTCTTCATTTTGAATTAATTTAGTTTTTATACAATCCAAACCCAGTAAAAAATCATATTTGAAATTCATACTATAAAATATCTAAATATTTCTATATTGAATTTTTGTTTTCGCGATATTATTCCTTTGTTTTTCTCACTGCATTAATAGTCTAGAGTTTACCATTTGAATATCACTTGCATTTTGTACTGGTTGTATTTTCAATATTTTTGCATTAATTAATGATACATTTGAACCTATGAATCATAAATTACAGTAACTTTTAAGTATCATTTTAATGGTAACTTTACTTCTAATGGTGGCACCCTAGTTTTTGTGTTCTTCTTATTCAGTTCTATTTCCAGTTCTGAGTTGTTACTGATTTTACAACTGCTTTGTGATTTTTTAAACCAGCAACTTTCTTCTAAGGATGAAGTAGCAGCTTTCCTTTTTCTCATTCATGTACAAATTGGGCAAGGTTTCTTTTCTTCAAGTTTTTTTGGTTTTATTGTCTAAATTTATGGTATACTTTCCTTTCATATTATTTACCACACCACACATACCCATTAGGTGTGCACTAACCTTTAAATACCAAGCAGATATGTTACTTGAATATGCTTTAAAAAAGAAAAAGTTGTTACTAAGTGAAAATCTTTTTTTTTATGAAAAGGCAAATGAGCAGGAGGCTCACGTGATGGTAATGTTGCCGCCCATGAACACCCGCAACACCAGAGCATAGCAGATGCAATTGCCTCCCAGCAGAAATTACCCCTTCCACTTGCTACGCTCCTTACACACATACTTGTTTCGCTTCGTCTGCTTTCATTGTTCCCTTCATACCTTGTATATTATAATTAAACTCGATAGCCGAGTGGAAGGTGGTCAGATTCGAGTCGAAAGACCGAGTTCCGATCCCCAGGTGGCAGTACCAATGAGTTTTCAAAGCAGCCAGAATTGTCGTTGTCTTGGACATGAAGACGGCGACGGGCCTCACCTGTCGTCGTCCCGAAAAATATCTTCAATGGAAGGTGGGGTCTAAAGGACTTAACTGTCCACACTACACCACCGTCCACCCTGTATCGATAGCGACGCGAGATACACACAATTGAACCAACGCCCGCAGATTGGACAAAACCGAGGAGGGCTTTCGAGATGGTGGGCCGCGTCACTTTCAGTTCCTCTGCCGCGCGGGCGGCGACTGCCGTACTTCCGCGCGATCTCGAGCCCACCAGCTTCAGCCGCACCGTCGAGAACGTCTACTGTCTCTCTTTCCTCGCGCGCGACGGACTGGTCGCCGTGCGGCCTCGATGAAACCACCCACACACCTTCCAACCCACCACCCAACCGCCACGCCCAACCGCCACCCCTGCAACCCACCGCAACCGCCGCCAGCCACCGCAACCCACCGCAACCGCCTCAACCCACCACCCAACCGCCACCCAACCGCCACCCAACCCACCACCCAGCCGCCGCCCAACCACCGCAACCTGCCCAACCCGCCGCCCAACCGCCACCCAACCGCCACCCAACCGCCACCCAATCGCCGCCAACCACCACCCAACCACCACCCAACCACCGCAACCCACCACCCAACCCTGCCCAACCCACCGCAACCGTCACCCAACCACCACTCAGCACCATCCAACCCACCACCCAGCCGCGCAACCACCACCCAACCACCACCCAACCCACCACCCAACCACCACCCAACCCACCACCCAACCCACCACCCAGCCGCCACCCAACCGCCACCCAACCACCGCAACCGCCGCAACCGCCACCCAACCGCCGCCCAACCGCCGCAACCCGCAACCCACCACCCAACCCCACACCACCAACCCCTCTACCGACTAGACCTCTGTCTACCCAGCATTGGGAATGGTAAAGATATCTATGGCCGACGCCGCTGTAACGTTATGGGACGTTACAGCGGCGTCAACCTAATAATAATATTTACGTATCGTTGAGAATCCCTGGCCATGGCGGCGAGTGGTTGGGTGCTCGGAGTTTCAGTCGAGAGACGCGAGTTCGATCCCCAGGCGGTAGATTCGTATGATGGGTTTTTCAAAACATGTACGGAGATCGTATCGTTAACGGACATAAAGACGGCGACAGGCTCACCACCTGTCACGTCGTCCGCAATATCTTCGGTGGAGGTGGGTCGAAGGACAATTTTCTAAGACTGAACCTCTGTATCCCTGTATTGGGAATTGGTGGGAATATTTATATTATGTATTTAACATTTACGAGTAAGAGCAATTATAAAAAATCATTATCAAGTTACTTAGGTGCAAGTTACAAGATCACTATTAAACCAGCCTGAATGAATGAATGAACTTGAATGAATAACGAATAAGTAAAATACTTTTTGTCAACCACAAAATCACAGTAGAAAATGGTAATCGTATTATGTTTTTGAAAAAAAAAAAAAACTCATTCATGCAGAGCCTTCCTCTGGATATCGAACTCACATTCTCTCAGATTCGAAATTCCCGATCACCCAAACTAAGCTACCGTGGCTCGGTATTGCCCTTCCGATGCCGTCACCTTCCAGCTTTATTGCATTACCTCGTGTGTTTTATAAAGGGAGGCAAACGAGCAGGTGGCTCACGTGATGGTAAGTGATTACCGCCGCGCCAGACCCGCAATACCAAAGGCATAGCAGATGCGTTGCCTGCATAAAACCCCAGAATATGGGGGCTTAACTCAGTTTTCTGGCACTCACCAGACGAAACGCGAAAGTTTGTTGAACTTCACCTTCACTTGCCGGTATTCTGTGAGGTCGTGCGTGCTTCCCACGGTCGAGCCGGCCCCATTCAGCCACAACAACAAACGCTGATGCGCGGCCACCGCTGTTAATGTGTGTGGATTAAAACGGTCAGCTCAACAAGTACCGCTTCCATTCCAGACGAGGAGCACGGTCTGCCGTTCATCAAGCCGGTGCCAAAAGCATCAGGAACAAGCAACAGCAGAGCATCTCCGGCGAGAACCAGTTCTCGTCTTCCTTGGATGTTTTCAAATTGGAAGGTATGTAAGCCACTCTCGACATAAAGACGGCGACGGGCTCACCACCTGTCACGATATCCTGAAAATATATCTTCGGTGGAAGGTTTGTCGAAGGGACTTAAATGTCTGAACTCGACCTCTGTCTGTACCCCTGTATGTATTGGGAAGTGCGTGAAAATATATATATATATATATATATATATATATATATATATATATATATATATATATATATATATATATATATATATATATATATATATATATATATATATATATATATATATATATATATATATATATATATATATATATATATATATATATATATATATATATATGCCTATATATATATATATATATATATATATATATATATATATATATATATATATATATATATATATATATATATTAATATTATAAATGTGATTGTAATTTGAATATTATAAACCGATCATCATGAATAAGTATATTCACATGTGTGTATATTCCTGGAGTATTAGAAGTAACATAGGATACTTTTTTTTGTATTTTTTTTTTTACGAAAAATAAAAAAAAAATTATTTGTCAACAGATCTCAAAACCTTGAACGCCATTTAGAATGTATATTAACTATATATATGGTATATAAAGTAAATACACCAAAATAATATTTTTTTACAATTTTGTCTACATCTGTCTGTTTGTTCGGCTAATCTCTAAAATGGCTGAACTAATTTTGACGGAACTTCGACTGATTTTATAAGGGGTAACTTAGGCTACTTTTAATTTAGAAAAATAATAAAGGGTCAGCGTTAAGTATTAAACCGCAGGCAAAGCCGCAGGAGACGAATAGTTTATCATAATATATTCATACATCTTACATTGGTTATGTTAAATTGTTATATTAATAATTTAAAATAAAAATTACATTGATATTATATCTTACAAGAAACTGTAACTAACACAAGTTGCGCAGAACATATACTTGGTATACATATGTGACGTCGTAAGAATATACCGCGCAGTTTCCTGTTTGTCTTTGTCTCCTTATGGGAGAAAACACACAGGAATCTCTGCAGATAAATTTTATAGGTCGTTATATGCATGGACATTGAGACGGCGACAGGCTCACCACCTGACACATTGTCCAAAATATCTTCAGTGGAGGTGGGTCGTAACGACAATTATCTGAACCCCTGTCTACCCTTGTTTCGTGAACGGCGTGAAGATATTTTTGTGATGAATTTAATTTAAATGTAACCCTTTACAGGAACTAATTGATGCATTCGACATAAAAGACCTATGATGATGGTGTTGAAGAGACTGTAGAGACAGATTTCCGTTTTCCGTTTAAGTTTCCTCGTTACCAATAGATGGCGTTTCATTAAATAATTTAAATAAACACAGGTTTGGTTTTATCTATACATATAAATAAAAATGGAGTCTGTTTGTAATATTAGTAACCGTTTTTACTACATGCCTAAGAATATATACGGTAGATACACAGAATACCTTTTTTTTTTACAATTTTTTGTGGTCTGTTTTCTGTCTATCTCTTGTTCCCGGCTGATCTCAGAGCGTGTACCGATTTTAACAGGGGTAACATAGGCTACCACCTTTATTTTAGAAACATAAATTGGGTCCGCGTTAAGTGTGAGGAAACTGTGGGCTGGCAAAGCCGCGGGGGCAATGATTATAAATGAAAACGACTTTTAAGAAATAGCATCTACGCAGCTATCCAGATCAAGTTATAAAATATAGATAAATAAATAAATGACAACGTGACGGGTGAGGTGACCGTGCGTGCTTATGTCAAAGCCAACACATGGGTTTGAAAACCCGATGAGCTGCAGGCTGCCTGAGCACTTGGGGATCGAACTCAGGTCTCTCGACTCGAAATTACGAACATCAAACCACTTCGATTTTGTGACTTTTTTGTTCAATCATTTTTTTATCAAATAACTTGGTACGACTTATTTATTTATTTATTTATTTATTTATTTATTTATTTATTTATTTATTTATTTATTTATTTATCTTCACGCACAATCCCTGACGGGGTAGCCAGAGAACAGATCGCCAAGTGTCACGATCCTACATACTTCTTTCCTTCTTTCAGATTCATCATCTTCTTCATACATGCACGTCTAGGTATCCAGTACTCTTGACCCTCCTCTCTTCGAGCAATTTGCTCACATGGTCTTCGAAAGTTAATCTCGGTCTACCTCGACACCTTTTAATATTAACTTTCGCTTCTTTCAGATTCATCATCTTCTTCATACATGCACGTCTAGGTATCCAGTACTCTTGACCCTCCTCTCTTCGAGCAATTTGCTCACATGGTCTTCGAAAGTTAATCTCGGTCTACCTCGACACCTTTTAATATTAACTTTCGCGCTATATATTTTCTTCACCATTCGGTCTTCACTCATTCGCTCAACGTGCCCAAACCATCGAAGCACGCCCTTATCCATTTTGAGACAAGGTCATCTTTCAAACCTGCCATATTGCGAATCTCTTCGTTTCGCTTTCGGTCGGCCATGGTAAGGCCGCACAATTTTACGAAGAGATCGCATCTCCACTGCATTCAACCTGCTTTTATGCTTCTTCTGGCATACCCAGGTTTCGCTGCCATATAACAAAGTCGGTACCAACACTGCGTTATGTGTTGCAAGGAGTGCACTTTTCACAACGCCTTGCCTTTTGATTAACGCAGTCAGGGCACCATTGACTTTGTTCCCGGCAGCGACACGCCTGTCCACATCTAAATCACATCTTCCATCCCGGCTAAACGCACTCCCCAAGTATACAATTTCATTCACCTGTTCTAGACATTCCTGATTTACCCAAATTTCGCACTTCGTTCTTTCTTCGTCCCTTTCAAATACCAGAACCTTAGTTTTATTAGCATTCAAACGGAGACCATTAATTTCACATTCTTCTTTCATACACGTGACTAATGCCTGCAGTTCTGCCTCTGATGGTGCTATAAGCACTGCATCATCAGCATAAAACAGACAATTTACTTTTATGTCACCCAATTTCACACCCAAACAGCTATCTTTCAGCTTCTGTAAACAGCTGTCGAGATACAGTATGAATAGCCAGGAAGACATGACACAACCCTGTTTTACGCCCGTTTGGACGCTAAACATGGGTGACAGGTCATGCCCTACCCGCACACAGGCTTTACAGTCACAGTAAAGTGACTGCACAGCCCATAACAATCGACCATCCACACCATACCCCGGCAACAGTTCCCACATTTTCTTCCTTACAACCTTATCAAATGCTTTCTCAAGATCCACAAAAGCACAGAAAATCTTCTGGTTAGCAGCCAGAAGCTTCTCCGTGATCATGCGGAGAGAAAACATTTGATCCGTGCATCCTCTTCCAGGTCTAAATCCGCATTGTGCCTCCCATGAAATCTTTCCGATTTATCTTGCATCCTACGTGTCAAAACCTTCGAGTAAACTTTACTTGCTAAACTGGTCAAGCTGATCGCCCGATAGCACCCGCAGTCATAATGTGAACCTTTACCTTTATATAAAGGCACAATGAACGCGGATCGCCAATCATCCGGAACAGCCCCGTTCGCCAGCACAAATTGCACAGCAGATGAAAGCTGTCCCAGACGCGTAGCCCACCATACTTGACCATTTCAGCAGTAACTCTGTCTAGTCCGCAGCCTTACCACATTTCAAACTTCTAATCGCACATTCAATCTCTTTCATACTGATGACCTCAGTGTCATCGAGGTCGAAGTCTGGCGTACCAGTCACGGCGTCACCCCGGATCCCTCACTAAGATCATCACACGCATACATCTCTATAAAATTCGCTCCATCGCTGCATGACGTCCGATTTTTCTGAGAGGACGTCATTAGTTCCCAAGCACTTTATTCATTCTTAAGGCTGTCGCACCACTCGGGTCCTTCAACCTCTTTCCAGAAGAGTTTGGAGTTCTCCTTGAAGTTGTGCGACAACCTTTCGTCCACTTCCATTCTACTCCTTTCACGCACTTCCTCAATCAATGCTTTCGTGTGAACTTTCTGGAGCTTATATCTTTCTTTCCTCTTCTCTCATATCCTTATCATTACTAGAGGCCAAGTAGTCTAACCATGCTTTCTTCTTCTTATTTACAGCTTCTTTCACTTCGTCATTCCACCATGCATCACCCTTTTTACTACTACCTCTTTTCACAGTTCCACACACGTCTTCCGCTGCACTAACCATTCCATCTCTAAGGCTCTGCCATATTTCTTCCACACATTCTTTCCTAACACCAATGCTGTCCAGCTTTTCGGCTACCCTTGCTTGATATTTATTCCTAGTGTCCGCTTCCTGAAGCTTCCAGCTTCGGATGCTACCGACCGACTGTGGTTCTGGTATCGCCGTCCGGTGGCGCCAACCCGCGAACAGACCCCTAAATCTAGTAATCACTAGGTAGTGATCCGTTCCCAGGTCAGCACCTCGGAACACTCGCGTATCCATCACCTGTTTTCGCAGTCGGTCATCCACCAGGAATAAATCGATCATACTTCTCTCATTCTCTCTTGTTCTAGTATACATATGGATTTTCTTGTGACTAAACATAGTGTTTGTCACAAGAAGACCCTTTCCTTGCATACAGCCAGTATAAGCTTGCCAGCATCGTTAACCCTTTTGTCGCCAAACATTCCAAGCACCGACTCGTACCCTGGCCGAGCGGTACCAACCCATCCATTCAAATCACCACATACAACAATTCTTTCGTTTCCTCTAACCAAGTCTAGAACTTCTCTTACATTCTCCCAAAACTCCTCCAGCTCAGCTCTGGACGACAGAAGCCACCGGCGCATAAACAGCCAAAGGAATAACTTCGTCGGTCCCAATTTAAAGCGAACCCAGAGAAGTCTCGAGTTCACAACCTTATATTCAGTCATAACATCGACCAACCGAGACGACAGCAGCACCCCACTCCTGGCAGGCGCTCTCGCTCTCCGGGACTCCGGACCATAGAGCTAACGCCCCGCCGAAGCTCTTCAATACCACTGCCCTTCCGCTTGGTCTCCGACAAACACACGACATCTAATTCTCTTTCTTTCATTATTTCAATCAACTCATTCGTCTTATCTCTCATGCCTCCTCTAACATTCCACGTGCCAACTCTGCACTCCGTCCTCCACCTTCCGCCGTGTCGGGCTGTGCGTGACGGGTGGCGGTCCCCATCGCCGCTTTGCGCGCTGCATTTCACACCAACGGGGACGAACTGGTGTGCGTCGCCTTGGGGGACGCCTAACCCTCGTTGGCATGGGTGCGCAGCTGTGTAGAATTGCAGCCCTGAAAAGGGCTGGCAGAATCGCGACGAGCGCACGAGGTCGCATCGTGCGCCGCTTGTTTAGTCACGCGCGTGGTTTGGTGCACTGGGGTCTAGATGGAAGGTGAGAGGTCTCTTCCACAGGTGGTCGCTCCAAGTAGGGCTGGTCTGCCCGCTCGAACTCTCTCGTCTTGGTGGCTGCGGAGGTGTCCATCACTCCGGCGTTGTGCTGCTGTCCGTTTTGTTTTCGAATTTGTTAGCGGCGACGGGCTCACCACCTGTCACGTTGTCGAAAATATCTTCGAGTGGAAGGTGGGTCAAAGGGACTTAATTTGAACATGACCTCTGTCTACCCCTGTATTGGGGTGCGTGAAGATATTTAAAAATCTTGGTAAAGCTTTCTAATTCGAAACTGCTTGCAATCGCCATCGATTCAAGATAAATAAATAAATAAATAAATATCTTCACGCAATTCCCAATACAGGGAAGACAGAATTGATCTAGACGTTAAACCCCTTCAGTTAATCAATTCCATCGAGATATTTTTTCGGCACAAAGGTGACGGGTTGTGAGCCGTCACCGATTTAGATTGATTTAAATGAGCCTAAATTTATTTAAGTTTCCGGTTTAATTAGCCCTAATTTGAATCATTCACATCGCGACGTTTCGTGGTCGAAGTGAAAATTGTTCTTCTAATGATTACTCCGTTTATTTTATTCTGCCTGGCAAAATTACTTACATACACTTATGGCTGCAATGGGAGGAAATGATAAAATTGTAACACTGTTTTCTTTAGGTAATCAAGAACTTATATAGACGATACGAGTCATGATTGTCGAGAAGTAATAACACCTGGTTTATTTACTTGGGTTTTGGGTATTTTACAAGTGTTTAACTTAAACTTCTGAAACTTGTCTTCTTTCATCACCAGATGAATTAGCATCGCCTTCAGAGCACACTAGTCCACCTCTGATGAAATGTTCTTTATGAACTCATTAGGAAAAACAAAGAATGGAGGAACCATGTTGCCAACGGCCGAAATAGCAACAACGACCGTCACCAGCGTACCTCGTTCAGCGGGTAATTTTTCCCAAATTTTGATTCATCGACGGTATTACGCCAGTAAAGACATGTATTGGATGATAATTTGCAATTTAAAACTGTATATGAAAATAACAAACTGCAATTATTGTTGAACAATATTATCGACTACTTTGAACTAATAAAAATCTGTAATGTCCTATTAAATATGAATTTATTAAAAATGCCATACAAAATTGGTATAACCAATCTCAAATAAATAAATAAATAAATAAATAAATAAATAAATAAATAAATAAATAAATAAATAAATAAATAAATAAATAAATAAATAAATAAATAAATAAATAAATAAATAAATAAATAAATAAATAAATAAATAAATAAATAAATAAATAAATAAATAAATAAATAAATAAATAAATAAATAAATAAATAAATAAATAAATAAATAAATAAAATAAAATAAATCTAATCTTCAAAACTTATGGAATATTTTAAACAATATGACAGGAAGGGTTAAGAAATCAATTGACGATATTATTCCTGAACAACTTTGAGAACAGTAGAACAAACTTAGTACAGATAGCTAATAATAATTTTGCAGATGAATTTAAAAACAGTGTTCATAATATATTGACTAACTGCAGAACTCCGTTACTTCAAAAATTACACTACATACCGTAGGCCGGTAAATTTAACATTTAGATTTCAGAAAGTAAGCTCAGATACAATAAAATAAAGTAATAAAATCACTAGATGATGACAACAGAGTCCCCGGACCAGATAATATTCGTGCGTGACCCGCAAATCATTAGACATAAAATTACCAACTATGGCCAAATTAACAAATACCAGTATAACAACTGGAATATATCCTGATGATTTGAAAACTGGAATAGTAAGACCAATTTTCAAAAGGAAACCTTAAGATATGGAAATTATCGTCCCATAACCATATTACCCACCTTAGACAAAATAATTGAAAATGTCTGTCAAATCAATTTCTAAAATTCTATGATTCTAATAACATTCTAAATGATAAGCCAATACAGTTCAACCACACAAAAGCACCACTAAGCTTCTGAGCAACTTCACTAATTCGATGAACAAACATTTGCATAGTAAAAACACATCCTAGTAGTCTTTATTGACCTTAGCAAAGCTGATACACTTCAACACGAGGACATTGATTGAATCACTGGACGAATCGGGAATTAGAGGACCTGTCCAGAAATGGTGTAAAAATTATCTGGAAAATAGACGTTTTAAAATTCGAATCTTTAATTGGAGTTATGAAAAGACTGTAACTGAAGGAACTGCAGGGATCCATTACTCGGACCTTTACACTACTTAACATATGTTAATAGTTTAATAAATTTAATTGACAGCTGTGAAATTTATCAGTTTGCCGACGACACGAGCCTATTGGCGATGCCGATCTTGGAGTCGCATTTATAGGTTTGCAAAAAGATTTTACATCTCTTATTAAGTGGTCTCACACGATGTTGGTTTAGTTTTAAACGATAAAAACTAAAATAATGTATATCAGCTCTTCTCATAACCGTGCTAAACAGTGCCTAACCTCATAGCACCCTCACACTCGTAACTTACATTCTTGTCAAAATAAAATCTATGTGCTATTGTCCGTCAATAGTTTATACGGACAACCATAGGTACCTAGGTCTCATAATTGATAGCCGACAGGTGGAAAAGCATATAAGTAACGTCTGTGATAGCTAAATCAATTCTGACAAAATTTGTGCAGTAAAAACAAAATGACTTTCCAATTAAATTATTATTATATAAAGTTTTAGTTGAATCAATAACTTCGTACGGTTTGAGTAGCTATAGATTCACATTCAAAACTAAACAACTAGGGTGATGGACAGCTCTAAGCAGCTTTTAAAAATTAATCGATGTCCAGTCGGCGTTGTCACTAAACGCACAAGTATTCTGGTAAGTACAATATACTGTTTAATTTTATTTAAAGGTAGTGATAGTGGTCTTGTATCCATCCAGAAAAACATTGTTATTTGAGCCGGATCCGATTGATTGAAACATTATTTGACTAATAGAAAGTTGTACTGTAAATACTTATTAGTCAAATATTATTTCTAATAAAGAAATTTACATTTAAGTTTTGAGTGCTTAAATTACATATAGTAAAGAAAGTGATCGTGAGCAAGCTATTATATGGTTGCACTGTGCCTGGTTTCAGTAAGTCGCGTGGCCAAAGTCGTGGGCAATCTTTAGTGTTGTTTGTGTTACGCTTTTAATAAATGTTATAAGTGTACAATGGGTTCAGGGTAGATGACGCTGTGCAGACTCTGGGTCCAAGAAAGTCATAGCCTCTCTCCGCAACTCCTCCCTGCCTACCGCAGTGAACCCTGTTACGTCAGGCAACCTACCATCGAGATTGCGGTAACCAACCCCTTTGAGATGTAGGTCGACAAGCAGCATGGGAGAAGGGGTCCGGATCATACAGTCACTCAGTCGGATATCGTGCGTTGGCAGCAGGGCGCGATTACACATGCCATCACTGCGAAGAATTGCAAGAAGGCAACGGGAAACCACTGCACTATGTTCCTAGAAGTTAACTTTATGGAAAAGTCAGGTCTTCACGGCCCCGAGTGCCCGGCGTCTCTTAAATGGGACAGAGGTGCTAAGAATCTGAGCGGAAAACACTGAAATAGGAACTTGGAACATTGAAGTCTAAAACAAGATGGAAAACTCCCCAATGTTGTAAAGGAAATAAAACGCCTGCGGGTGGACATTCTTGGAATCAGCGACACTAAATGGCCAGGACAAAATGACACTTCACACCAGATGAACATGTTCTCTACTACTCAGGAAGCGACCAACCAACAGAAAGAATATGGTGTAGAATTCTTCTTGCAAAGGAAATGTCTACAGCAGTTACAAACTGTTCCTTTGTCCAACCGAGAACGAAATGCCTAATCAGACTAGAGGCACAAGCCATATAACATTAATATCCATACAACTGTATGCACTTACGAGAACAAACCTGCAGCTGAAATGAAGAACTGTTATGCAAAGATGTTGACACTATTTGAAACCATAAAAAACGCGAGGTGATTATCGTTATGGGAGACATGAACGCAAAGGTGGGTTCAAACCACTGTTCTAGTGTTACTGGTGCTTATGGACTTGACATCGAAATGACAGGGGTGATATGTTGGTAGAATTTTGTCAAAATAGCGAGCTTGTAATTACTAACACCGCTGAAACTACCACGCCGTTTATACACATGGACATCGCAATACACACAACCAGATCACATTGTGAGGAACCAGATAGATGCGTGTTGATTAATAAACGGTACCAATTGCGTCAAGAAGCACAAACTTACCCTAGAGCGGACGCATAAGATCAGACCACAACTTAGTGGTGGTGGACTTAAATGCTGAACAGAAGGTACAGCCAAAAGATTAGATAGAAGACCAAATGTGCAAACTTGCTGAGCCGATACGCGAATCCAAGGTGTACAATGCTATTGATAACCAATGGGCCTGCCGATCATCGCACGGGGCTGATACTCCCGATCTCGACACATGGACTGATCTCAAGGAAAACGTGTATGATATCTGCAACAAACTTTACAACCACCGCCACTGGTTGGCTTAAATTGGATGACGGACACAATCCTTCAATTAATGGAAGAGCGACGACCTTACAGGAAGCACAAACCCAGACAGGTACAAACGGATCATTGACACTACATTCAATTAGAGATAGCGAAAGCTAGGAACACCTATTACCATAATAAATGCGCACATTTGGAAGATCTTTTCACCAAGCATGACAGCAGTTTTAATGCTAAACATATTAATGAAATGGTAGGTCAAAAACGTAAAGTCAACAGTACCTTGGTCGATGACGGAGGGTATCTGATCCTGGATATCGATGATAAAAAGAAACAGTGGTGTGGGGCGTCTCGGAGATGTTGCTGACACCTCAAGGAATATTTCAATGCCTGCAGAAACGAAGGTCCTCATTTTAAAATCTGAAGTTTTACGCGCGAGGGCTGCTAAAACAGATAAATCGCCGGGACCCGACAACATACCCATTGAAATTCTCAAGCTGCTGGAAGAGGATCAACCCGACGTACTGACAGAGCTCTTCGTTATCTATGATACCGGTAACATCCCAATCGATTGGTTAAGTCTATATTTCATCACAATACCCAAAAACAAAATGCCGAAATGTGAAGTACCGTATGATTAGCTTAATGAGCCACGTCCTCAAAGTGTTCTTGAACATCCTTACAGAACAAAGTAAGACCGAAATGTGACCGAACAACTAGGTGACAGTCAATTCGGATTTCGCTCCGGTGGTACTCGTAAATACTTTTGCCCTCAACGTTCTTGTACAGAAATGCATGGACATGCAAACCGACGTACTGTTGTGCTTCATAGATTACGAAAAGCATTCGATCAGGTCAAGCACCACTTGCGATCTATTAACGGATATTGGACTCGATGACAAAGGACGTCCGGATCATCCGTAATCTGTACGAACCAAGCAGCAACAGTGGAGTTGAAATAGAGGAGACCGAAATCAAGATCTGTCGTGGAGTTCGACAAGGCCTGTGATGTCTCCCTTGTTCTTAATATTTATTCCGAGCAGTGATATCGAGGGCTCTTGAAGGTCTAGGCGGGTAAAAAATCAACGGTCGTAAATAACGTACGGTACGCGGACGACACTGTTCTGTTGCATCTTCAGACATGACCTGCTCAAACCACCATCGTAAATAAGGTCAACGAGAGTGCAGCGAGAAGGCCGATCTGTCAATGAACATTAGGAAGACCAAGTTTATGGTAGTTTCTAGAATCTAACATAGCCAGACTTACATCCTAGCATATCGGTGTCAGGAAGCAGCTTGAGCGGGTACGGCGGTACAGAGTACCTCGGTGCTTGGGTAAATGAAGCATGGGATCCCGACCAGGAAATTAAGACCCGGATAGAAATTGCCCGGTAACTTTTAACAAAGTAAGGAAAGTTCTGTGCTGTCGTAAACACATTAAGCTCCGGTCAGGTTGCTGTTATTACTTGCTACACATATAGCCTGTCGTCATGTGCGTGCGAAGCATGGACCCTGAAAGACGAGACTAGACGACGCCTGCAGGCATTAGAAATGTGGTGCTATCGTCGTATGCTGCGCATAAGCTGGACCCAAAAGTCAGGAATGAAACCGTCCTCCAGCGCGTGAAATGCCGAAAACTATTGCAGACCGTCAAAAACGTAAAATGGATTATCTTGGTCACGTGCTCCGACACGATAGATACTCACTACTACAATTAATTATGATGGGCAAGATAGAGGGAAGAGGCACGCTGGACGCAAAGAAAATCGTGGCTGCGAAACATCAGGGAGTGGACCGGCATTACTTCAGTCGAAGAACTGTTCCGACTCGCGGTTGATAAGACAGAGTACAAGAAGCTGACGGCCAACCTTCAGGATTGAAGAGGCACTTGAAGAATAAGTGTACAGACTTGTGATTAATGTTCTCAATATGAATTCTTACGAATGGTATCTATAAGAAACATGTAACTTGCCGAGTCAACGAACAATATTTTTACCAGACGGTAGATTACAACTCTCCTACCTTCACATTGTCCTGTTTGTGTTCTACGTGCAACGTATCAAATGCGAGGAATATTCTAGATGTTGTGACCTTGCAGAGATCACTTTGGTCCATAAATCACATATCCGCACAAGAAATACTGAGGAATCGAAAAACTTCATCTTGAAAAAGGTAACGTTCTTTTTAGATTCATACAATAATTTTTCATAGGCATCAGCCGCTATCAGGGTGAACTTTTTAGGCGCCCCTCCGTATCTGTCTTGAGCAGCAGCTTTTGAGCAGGCCACGGGTAGGAGTTGAGTCTTGTGGAGCTAGGAAGTAATCACCCAGACCGCATAGACCCCATTGCTAGTCAGGTACGTTCGTGTATCAGGATATGCCAAAGAATGGCTGGCGGTTCTCTGACGCCCGCACAATTGCGCCCCTGACACCAAGGTCGCTACTATCTCCGCCGTTAGAGACCCTGTATATAATCCGTCATTGTGCCATTTTGCGCGTCCGGCCCGATGCTACTGCGTTAAGAGAGTCATAGTTACTCCCGCCTTAAGAGAGTTTTAGTTACTCCGCTGTTTACCGCGCTTGCATGAATTTCTTCACTTTGACATTCAGAGCACTGGGCAGAAATCACATTGCGTCAACACCCGCGAGACCATCGCAATGCTGTGAATTAGTTGATCCAGTTCCCCTTGTCCGTGCCAGTTCTGAGCTGACAAATCCGTAATCATTATGACGCCAACGAGTTCGCCCTCTGTCCGGACCCGGTATTCCCGATAACATTCAGAGCACTGATCTTGACTTGGTTTTCGTAATATAAATATACTATTTTACCATTATTTCATAGTGTGTTGTATGGAGTATGGCCATGTCTAATCTTCAGGTCGACTGACTTGTATTATTGGTGCGTCCTTTACTTTTGATATTGACTACAATATCGTTAATATCTGAACGTAGGGTAACAATAAATGATGCAATAATCAAAGTTGACGGGGTTTCGTGATTTTTACTATCTCTTTCACAGAAGTTTTCCTGATTTATGAAATAGATTTGCAACTCGCTCAATTGACTCCCTGTTACTTTCTTGCGATGCTTCTTAAAGGTGTTGAGATCATAAATTAAAATATTATTATATTTATGAACAAATTTGGTTACTTTCAATAGTTCGCCTTTTTGTAAAAATAAAATAAAATAAAATAAATATCTTCGCAATTCCCAATACAGGGGTAGACAGAGATTAGTCTGAACAATTAAGTCCCTTTGACCCACCTTCCACCGAAAATATTTTCAGGACAACGTGATGATGAATTGGTGAGCCGTCGCCGCCTTTATGTCCAAACCAACGACGAGGGGAATTCATTACATAAGTTTTAAGAAAAACTCATTGGTACTGCCACCTGGGGATCGAACTCGGGTCTCGACTCAAATTCCGACCACCCAACAACTCAACTATCGTGACTCGCCTTTTGAAACATCAGTTTTAGTGTAATCTTGAGGCTTTTAATAGCCTCTTGAATGTATTGACTCTTTGAATACACTGAACTGCTGTTGCTGCGAAAATAAAGCCAGGGCTGCGAATTTCTTGATTACTTAAATAATTTACTATTTTAAATTTAAAGCATAACTTAATAAGACCCTAATCATAAAAAACTTCAAACATGATTAGCCAAAACTCATTTTTGAATTTGTACTGTCAGTTGAATTACGTCTGTCATAATGTTAAATGGGCTTGTAACGACATTTCGACAAATAAAAAGGACATAAAACTTTCTTCTACTCCTCTTTTTGATTTATTTCGTAACTGGTCAAATAATTGTTGCGGAAACTCAGTTAAAAATATAATGGATAATCCTGCTTTAACTAAAAACGCTACAGAAAATTTGAAACACTGCAAAAATACTAGCGATGTTGCAATTTAGAAAATCCATGAAAAAAAACAAAAACACGACGAGAGGATTGGCATAAATTCTTATCAGCTCCGCCAGCAAATGTTTCCTCTGACCAGATATATAGTACTGCTTGATAAAATTATTCAGACAGAAGAAACAAATTTGGAGGCGGAAAAATAATAACAATAATACTGCACTTTTACTAGAAGTGAATATATTAGAAAATATTTGAGAAAAACACTATTTTAACACTCATGATATTTTAAATCTCTTTTATTATTTAATCTAATTAAAAAATTGTTTAAAAAGTTCTGTCTTGGACGACCGTGTGTCTTTGTATGTGCGGATCCGAATCTTGTGGACACGATAACGAGCGAAATACTTCACTTATCGAGTTGGTTTTATGGCTTCGGTATTTTGAGGAATAGAAGCCAATAATTTTCACAGTATAATTCGATGTAGTTTACTTGGTTTTGCTTAACTAAAACTAAACTATAATTCAATGTAGTTGGTGATACATATACTTAGTTATTAGTCATTAATTATTACTTGATTCATAGTTTTGATTACCGATATCGTAGTTATAAATAGCAAATAAGACGTAAAATTAGGGTTGCAGGTGTGTGGTGCCACGTGCTCCAGTGACAGTGACACTTAGTGATGACTGACAAGGTGTGACAGGGTGTGACGTCTGACAGTCGACAGCTGACAACTGTTACGTCTCACTTTCTGACATTGACATCTGACATTGTAGTAGCTGTGACGGTGACAGTGTTGCGTTCCACGCAACCATGTTGGAAGGCGATGGCTTCACGCCGAGGAAAGAAAGCCACAGCGATGGGACGCCGCCAGGTGGCGGTAGTGAGCCATATTACGATGTTTGCTAGGTGGGCTAAGCTGGCGCAGTCGAAGCTCAGTGCAACAGCCGCGGACCACTCCTCGGCAACTGGGCAGCGAAGCTATGCTTCAGCCATAGGCTGCCCAGGCCAGTGCCCCAGTAGCACTACCGGAGAGAAGAGGGGTCCGGTGCGCGTTACCAGCGGAGGATGAAGGGCCCATAAGACTGCCGATGACACCAAGGCAGAACTAAGAAAACCAATAACTCAAGGTCAGGAGGCTGCAGATAGACCGGGTAAGGTAGGTGGGTAACACGGGTTGATGGTCCAGACCACGTCGGGAAACAACACAGCAGCTCGGACAGCAGCATGAGCAACTCTTCAGGTGGCGGATCCTCGACAGCAGCAGCCACTGGTTGCCCTCCTCCCGTTCGAGAGGACCCGAAAAACGAGGAGCTGCTGGGCTGTACGATCAGAACTCGCACAGTGGGGTGATCACTGGACGAGATTGAAGAACTGTAAAGTAGCCTTTAAAAAAGACATGGAGGGACCGGGAGAACAACCGTGGTGCTCAGAGCTCTCTAAGTTGAGGAAAGTGTCTCCCACAGCAGACTGTACGTGGGATGGGATGGTCGAGCCCAGTGATTACGTGGACGTAACCTGCTGCCGCAAGTGTCAGCAATACGGTCACCCGATGAAGTACTGCGAGGCCGAAGACAATTTGTGGCAGATGCGGCCAAGCCGGGCATGAAAGGGAGGTGCACAGCAGAGAAGGAGTGCTGTGCAACATTGGGAATTCGGGCGACCTGACGCTGAATCACATTGCACATAGCGAAGAATGCCCGGCTAGGGGTGCACGGAACTAAAGGCAGTGTCAACCACGCAGTATGGCCGATGATAGACCCAAGCCAACCATTACCAGTGGGCCAAATAAATTTGGGACGCGGGGCACTGCGCTACCGAGCTCTCTGCTACTGCGCGGGAAATGGGCCTGGACATTGTTCTTGTCCAAGAGCAATGCCACTCAGGCCCACGGCGGCAATCTTGCAAGCAGAACCTGGTGCCCAGGCAGGATAATGGCAGGTGGTACTGCGGCTTGCATGCTCCACCACCTGTCAGGGGCTGCTGCGTGGTGTCACCTGGGCCAGTGGGACCTCTGTGGTGTCCGCATATTTTAAATATAGCGACGACATCAATGTCCACCTGCACACGACTTAGGGTCGTCTTGGGTAGCCTCAAAGAGGGCAAGAAGGTTTCCATCGGCCTGGACAGCAACGCGCACTCGCCGCTCTGGTTCTGTGAGAAGCGGCGGTACACGGGCAGAGGCCACGACGTAGAGAGACGTCGCCGCCCTAATGGACGAGAGTTCAACTTTCGCCACGACGGAAATGCAGCCAACCTGGCCAGCCAGCGTTCTCTCTGGCCCAACTGGCGAGTCTAACGTGGACCTGACGCTCACGATTGGGGCGGTCGGGTGACGGAGTGGCGAGTCCTCGTAGGCGCCAGCTCATTGCATTCAATGCATTAATAGATGAGCGACAATGAGGACGCCACTGAGCGGTGGGATCCTCCGCGCTCCCAGGACCGTGGGGTTTGCTGCAGGAACGATTTCGGAGACAATCCAACCGAGAATAGAGAATGGGAATGCGCGCAAACCGGCGTCGGCTCTGGCGTGACTTCACCAATATTATTAGTCAGGGTGGCTCAAGCTTCTCTGGGTGAGAAGCGTCCCAGGGCCGACGGGAGGTATGAATGGTGGACAGATGATCCTAGAAAAATGAGGAAAAGCATTGTGCGGCTGGACGACGTTGGCAGGCTGGGGCGAATGAGATGAATTTCTGAGTGAGAGCGCGATATCGAAGATGATGGAGGCGCAGTTAAACTTCTTCAAGAAGATGGCAGACTCAGGAAGTAATATTGACCCCGGGGCCAGGGCTATCGTGCTGCTAGTGGAAGATGCCGACCCTACCAACTTTGTGAAAGGGCACTAAATACCGAATGAGTTTCCGGGTACGGTTGGTGAGGCTATGGAGTCACCTCATAAAGGCATTGTGTCCTGATGACAACGTGCATCTTGACACCACATATCATGCCTGAGTTCGACTTGTGGCCTCCTTCCTGTCGTCTGGGAAAGACGCACTTCTGCTGCCCCAATTCTGCTTCTTGCTGATTCTGGGAGTATAGTTGAGGGCGCTGCCTAACACGGCTCCGGAACTGGACGACTTAAGTGCAAAATTATACAGCAAGTGTGGGAGGCGTCACCGGTTGAATTCAACATGGTGTGTACGCTAAGTGTGTTGTTAGCAGGCGTTTCCGGACGTATGGAAGGATGGGCGCTGATTGTCTTACCTAGGGTAATGACAAAGCCGCTCTCGGATCTAAGGCGTACCACCGATTACGCTCCTCCCAATCTTTGGAAAGATCCTAGGCGAGTCATGTTGAAGTGTGTCATCTATCACTAGGGGTATCTCGAGCTGCAGCTTTGGCTTCTCAGGCAGATCTACAGTTACAGCTCTACGCACACTGCTTAGCACCGCATCCAACTCCAACTTGAAGTACGTACAGGCAGTTTTCCTTGACATATTTGGGGCTTTTGATAACGCCTGGTGGCCGATATTAATGGTCAAATTGCGGTGCACTACCTCAGTACTGCGCACTGCGTACTCAATCGCAAAATTGATCTTACTGACCAAAGCGTATGAATCATTGGCACATACCTTACGGTGCTGGCCGGTGTCACCTCCCCGTAGATCTGGCGGTAAGTCGTGCTGGCAGAACGGAATCACTAAATAGGTGTGGCCAGAGAAGAGTTAAGCAGGCGTAAATTGCGCGATTTGGGATGATGTGATCGGTGCATGGCAGGAGAGATGGGCGAACGAGACGAAGGGAAGAGAGCTGTTCAGTTCTTCCGGACGTGGCTCGACTCAAAGCAGTTTGGGTCATGCCGGACTATCAAATCTCATGAATTCTTGGCGGACATGGATGCTTCAGAAGAGACTGAAAGGATGGATGTGCGAGAACAGTTTGTGCGATTGCGGAGGCCGAAGGGACGTACACCATGTGCTGTAGGAATGCAAGCTATATGAAGACCTGAGACGAAAGATGATGGATGGGATCACTCGAACGGAGGTAGGCGCGATCTGGTGGGTTCGGAGAGAACTTTCGCCTGCTACGGAATTTGCGCACGGCTGGCATAGGAGACGACACAGGTCCAGTGGTCATGAGGAAGGTCTGCCCGACGACGAGCATACTCGTGATGTCATGCCTAGATGGGGGAGAGTGACAAAAGGGACAAAGAACTGATTAAATAATTTGTAGAGTCAAGAAGTCGAGCGCCGGGAAAGAGCCAAGAGTAGAGTACCGCGCGCCCTCTCCCCGATTCGGCCCGTATGACCGAACGGTCGGTGGGGCCATGGGTGGAGGTGGGTGCCTTGCCTCAAGAGATAAGGTCGAACGACTAAACCGATTAGTGCACTTGGTATCTTTGTTTCCTATTAATTATTCTCCAATACGCCACCCCCCATTTATTACCGATTTTGAATAATGGCCAAGTTAAAATCGCAGGTGATTTTCTGTACATTGAATAGGGATCTCATAATGATATCCCTGCCTCAATTGAAAAGGGTTATTGCCAAAAGGTGGAGGGTATGAGCACTAGTAAAAATTGATTTGAAAAAGCAACACAACCAGTTCGTCTAGATGACGCGTCAGGAGCTCACGGCAATTAATACGCATAAGGACTTTAAATATACTGAGTTAGTGTGCCTTAACATAGTGGTCCTGACCATTTTTCAAAGGAGCATGGAACACTCTTATCAGGAATAGACGAGGTAAGCATGTGCTTGATGACATTTGTGTCACCGGCCCAGTAGAAAATTCCCACATGCAGCAGCTAAGTCCTAGATAGACGCTATGTAAAGGCGAATACGTTTACAAAAGACAGTCAACTTTTCAGAGAAAGCGTCAGGTATTTGTGTTGCACGTGGTTAGTAAAGCCAGGATTTAGGGACTTGTCCGGATAAAGTACAAGCCATTCTTAGTGCACCGGAACCAAATAACATCACCGAAGTTAAAAGATTTCTGGGTAGTCAACTACTATAGAAATTTTATTCAACGCCTCTTCTCTACATGAGCTATTTCGTAAGGATGCAAGAATGGGAATGGGATAACGGCGGCGACAAGCGTCGCAACGATACAGCGCGAACTGGCGTCAGAACGCGTGGCTCATTCGAGCCAGCGGCGCGACTAGTGCTGGCAGTGGACATGGCCAGCCGGCCTCCGGCCGTGCTCTCACTAAGGGCGGAGGACGGCATCGAACGCCTGCTAGCGTGTGTGCATCTCGCTCACTTACGAGCAGTGATAGAAACTATAGCCAGATACAGAAGGAAGCGACGGCCATTATCTTCGAAGTTCGACGCTTTCATCAATATTTATACGGCTGCGAAGATCCTTTTATCCTGAAAACCGACCACAGACCATTGGTATCTGTTTAATCCTAAAACAGGTATTCCGGTATTACTGCGCTAAGACTCTTGTGATACTCAGTTATATTGTCCGCTTAAAACTATGTCGTACCAGTAATATCTAGCGGAAGTAATATTGTGGCCGATTACTTCTCACGCGCTACTGTAAATGTGTCAACAGGTCGTCGAACGATATAGATACAAACAATATAGACACTCATTATGCAGTAGGTTTCTCGATGCGTCATCGCCGGCCACTTCAGCCCGTGACGTTGCGCAGACGACGGGCAGATAGGACGATTAAAACCATTAACTTAGGTATGCAACACGGGTGACTACGTAAATTAAATGTAAATCTATTTTACCTAATTTTCATTGCAAGTCCGATTTACAATGAGAATGGTTACAAACGAGACCTCATCTATTAACTTTAATAACAAAATTAAAGGCGATTTTCTCTAATTTTGGAATACCAAATGTTTTAGTCTCCGACAACGATATGATTAATTCCTCGAGTTTCGAACATTTTGTTCATCGAATAGCATAAAATACAGCATCACCCATTTAGGTGTGGCCAGAGAAGAGTTGAGCGAGCGTAAGTGCGCGATTTGGGATGATATTGATCAATTTTGGCAGGAGAGATGGGCGAACGAGACGAAGGGAAGGGGAAACTGTTCAGTTCTTCCGGACGTGGCGGCTCGACTCAAAGCAGTTTGGGTCATGCCGGATATCAGAAGATCTCGCAGATTCTTGGCGGACATGGTGCTTTAGAAGAAAGAGACTGAAAGGGATGAATCTGTGCGAGAACCAGCGGTTGTACGTTGCGGAGAGGCCGAAAGACGTACACCATGTGCTGTGGGAATGCAAGCTATATGAAGACCTGAAGACGAAAAGATGGTGGATGGGATCACTCGAACGGAGGTAGGCGCAGTCTGGTGAGTTCAGGAGAACTTTCGCCTGCTACGGGAATTTGCGGCTGGCGCAGGAGACGACACAGGTCAGTGGTCGCAGGAAGGTCTCTGCCCGACGACGGAGGCATACTCGTGATGTCATGCCTAGATGGAAGTGACAAAAGGGACAAGGAACTGATTCTGCAAATAATTTGTGAGAGTCCGCAAGAAAGTCGAGCGCCGGAAAGAGCCAAGAGCAGTACCGCGCGCCCTCTCCTGATTCGGCCCATATGACCGAACGGTCGAGGGTGGGGCCATGGGTGGAGTGGGTTGCCCCGCTTTGCCGCTGGAATAAGGTCGAACAAGAGCTAAACCGATTAATTGCACTTGGTATCTTTGTTCCTATTAGTATTCTCAATACGCACCCCATTGTGCCAGTTTTAAAGATAATATTGAGATTAAAATCCGCCAGGTGATTTTTTCTGTACATTGAATAAGGATCTCATAATAGAAAAATATCCCTGCACTCGAATTGAAAGAGGTTGTTGCCAAAATTGGAGGGTGAGCACTATAGTAATATTGATTTGAAAAACGCTTACAACCAGTTCGTCCTGAATGAGCGCGTCTCAGGAGCTCGGCAATTAATACGCATAGGACTTTTTAAATATACTAGGTTAGTGTGCGGCCTTTCTAGTGGTCCCAGCCATTTTCAAAGGAGCATGGAGACACTCTTATCAAGAAAGGAATAGACAGAATAAGCATGTGGCTTGATGACATTTGTGTCACCGGCTGATAAATTCCCATGCAGCTGAAGTCCTAGATAGACTATGTGAGGCAGGCCTACGTTTACAAAAGACAAAAGTCAACTTTTCAGAGAAGGCGATAATTATTATTTGTGTTACGTGGTTAGTAAGCCAAGTTGAGACTGTCCGGATAAAAGAATACAAGCCATTCTTGGTGCACCGGAACCAAATAACGTCACCGAAGTTAAAAGATTTCTAGGGTAGTCAACTACTATGAAATTTTTATTCCAAACGCCTCTTCTCTGCACTTGAGCTATTTCGTAAGGATGCCAAAGAAATGGGAATGGGGATAACGGCGACAAGCGTCGCAACGATACAGCGCGAACTGGCGTCGAAACGCGTGTTGGCTCATTTTCGGTAGCGGCGCGACTGGTGCTGGCGGTGTTGGACGCCGGCCAGCCAGCCTCGGCGCCGATATGCTCTCACTAAGGGGCGGAGGACGGCATCCGACGCCTGCTGGCGTAGCCATCTCGCTCACGCACGAGCGGTGATAGAAACTATGGCCAGATACAGAAGGAAGCGACGGCCATTATCTTCGGGTTCGGCGCTTTCATCAATATTTACTACGGCTGCGAGCAATATCCTTTTATCCACGAAAACCGACCACAGACCATTGGTATCTATTTTAATCCTAAACCAAGTATTCCAGTGACTACTGCGCGCTAAGACTGCAGCGATACTCTGTTATATTGTCCGCCAAAACTATGTCGTACAATATGTATCTAGCGGAAATAATATTGTGGCCGATTGCTTCTCACGCGCTACTGTAAATATTGTCCAACGAGTCGTCCGAACGATATAGTACAAACAATATGAACACTCATTATGCAGTAGGTTTCTCGATGCATCATCGCCAGCCACTTCAGCCCGTGACGTTGCGCAGACATTGGGCAGACAGGACGATTAAACCGTGCTTAGGTACATACAACACAGGTGACTGCGTAAAATTAAAATGTAAATCTATTTACCTAATTTTCATTACAAGTCCGATTTACAATATGAAATAGTTTTAAAACAGAACCTCATCTAATGCTTTAATAACAAAATTAAAGGCGATTTTCTCTATTTTGGAATACCAAATGTTTAGTCTCCGACAACGATGTGAAAGTTAATTATGAGTTTCGAACTGTTTGTTCATCGAATAACGCAAATACATGACGTCACCCATTTACCATCCCACCAATTAACGGTCAGCTGAAAAAAATATTTAAAATGTATATTAATTGACAATTTACCTTTGCACAAAGTTCATGACTGTCTTATAGGGTACCTATTTAACTATAGAAATACCGTGCATTGTGCCATGGGTGAAACGCCGGCAAAATTAATGTGCGGCAGAAATTTGCGGTCGCGTTTCGATTTGATTTACCATAAAAAATCATAATTCTAAATTCTTACGGCAGCCGAGAAAAGATCTTTTGAAATCGGCGATATCGTTTGGAGCCGATAATTTTACAGTGCACGAAAACAATCTTGGCAGTTAGGTAGAATAAAAAGAAAAAAAATAGAAATAAAATGTAAATTCATATTAGGGACATGGAGGTTTTGGTGTATTAGACATGTGGATCAAATTATTGAATGTGGTCAGACAGTAGTCGACGATATTGTCACGCTGCTGAAACTCGTTGCCCCTCCACGTCACCGGCTACTGTAAATGCCTACCTCCGCGCAACAGTCTGTGTTTCCGGGTATAAGTAATACCGGGCAAAGTATGGGACAGGCTACGAATATGCAGACGGGTGAGCTGCAATCGCCCTCGAATACTGGAGCGCCGAATCTTGGTTCATCTGACCACGGTGAGGGCAGAATAAATAAGTGACTGTGAGACTAGGGTATGAGAGGGACAACGTACCCACCGTAGAAGGCCTATGGCGAAACGGAGCTATGCCCAAGTCACAATTAGCGTTCCCATGCCATAACATTGCCACTTTTGTACACGCCCAGAAACGTACAAGACCAGGGTGGATTATAAAAAGTATTTTTTAAGTAGCGATTATTAATTATAGTTGCGCAGAGATCAAGTTTGCTAATAATTATTGTTAGTTGTTAAGATTATGTAAAAATTTTAATGTATTTAATTAAGAAACCTTGTTACCAGGTTCCAAAATTAAGTGGGGAGGAATGATATATACGTGTGTAGTACGGTCATCCAACCAGTAATAAACGAGTGTTACAAGACAGCGGTTGTTTCATTGCGTTCACAAACATATCAACATGACCTAATAGCCATGACAGCAGCTATCCAGGTGCACGTGTCCGAGCTGGAATTGACTGGAATTGACTCTTAGGTCAGGGCATGGAAAAACTGCCGCTGAGTGCAAACTGGCTAGGGTGGAGTCCCGGATTGCGTCCAATGGTGCATTGGACCCGGCACAACAGCGGGACATACGCAGCAGCCTCAGGTGCAGATTATTATTGGAGCAGGTTGGGATCCCTGCCTGTAATGGTCCTGTTCTAGCCTTCTGCACCGGCGGAGGAGGACGGACCGTTGAAAATGGCTGAAGTCACAAAGTGTGAGCTGAAGAAGGCGGTCAACCCTAAGGTCGTCGGCCTGCAGGTAAACAAGCTCAAAAGGTTGGCAATGCAGGTGTCGTGGTGCAGACCACGTCCCAGGAAGCGCCCAGAGGCTTAGGACTGCTGCACCACCAACACTGAGAGTCGCAGTCCTAAAACGCCAGCCTTTGGGTGCCCTGAGAAGATTTGAGGAGGATGTCAGCAGCGATAATGATGATGATTCAAGAAATCGTGGAGAGGGAGCAAGAGAACCACGGTGGTCATAACAACATCCTAAGCTCTGCTGTGCACTCGCACAGCAGAGCTTAGGCATGTTATGAAATAAACCAGTCAGGCTTTATGTGGGCTGGGATGTTGTTGAGCCATGCGACTACGTGGACGTCACGTGCTGCCGGTAGCTGAGAGACGGCCGCAGCAAAATACGCGATCAAAAGGTAGTCTATGGAAGATGCGGATGGGTCGGCCATGGCATGGCACATTCTCGGGGTCCATGGGAGAATCCAACGTCGACCTTACGTTGGCAACAGCGAGTGTTTATACTGAAGGTGGCGAGGTGCATGATGGTGCCGGTAAAATTTGACCTGGCTGATCGCTTCACTGTGCTGAGCAGTAAGCCACCGCGGAGAGGAGCTCTGGTGATGGAACTGACCCGCTATCGAGATCGCGGGGTGGACTGGTCTCAGTTCCGCATCGCCGAATCGGTTAACAGGGACCCTGGGGTCATGCATACCGCCCTAGCGGTAGTCGCATTCGTCTGCCCGCTAACGTCGTCAACGGTGTTGCTTATGCGGGTGGCCACACGGAAAATCTGGCCGGTGCCATGCGTCATCTGGTCCACGCCCTGTGCCCCGATGACTCAGTGCGCGCCGACCTGCCATATCACCGGCAGGTATGATTAATGGCGACGATTGTGCCGACAGGCAGGGTTGCGGCTCTTCCTGCCCTGACGGATCTGGGGGATATGGTCAGGACTCTTCCTAACACTGCGCCGGGCTTAGACGGAATTAGTGCTAGAATAGTGAAGAATGCATGGTTGGTGGCTCCAAGTGAGTTCCACTTGGTGTTCGCCAAATGCGTGGAAGAGGGTGTTCCCCAAGGTGTGGAAGGATGGGAGATTGATTGTCCTACCTAAAGGTAATGGCAGGCCATGGATGCTTTCGGAAAAAGACTGTTTGAGATGAAACTGACTGATTCGAGTATGATTGTGGTGCAGTAGGCGAGGACGCTCACCATGTGCAATGGGAGTGTCTTCTGTATGAAGACCTGCGCTGTAAGATGATGGATGGGCATGCGACGAACGCAAGCCAAAACGTTATCGTGTGCCGCGTCAACGAAGACTCGGACTCGTTATTATAACGAGTAGAGAGTCCTGCGTACGTACACAGCACGCGTTATATATCGAATCATCCTCGGACGAATCACCTGGCGTAGGGCTGAGTCTCAACAGCACCGAAGATATTTCGACAACGTGACATGTGAAAGAGCCCGTCGCCGTCTTTATGTCCAAGCCAACGATATAATTCGTACATAATCGTTTTTGAAAACCCATTGGTACGAGCTTGCCACCGGGGATCGAACTCGGGTCTTGACTCGTAATTCCGACCATCCAACCACTTGGCTATCGTGACTCGGCTATCTATAAACCTCGGCTAATTATAAAAAAACGTAATTTAATTAGTAAATGAACATAAATGATTTATTTATTTATATTAAATTATATGTTCATATTTATCAAAATACATCATACACTTGCGGAGTGAAAACAACCGTTACTATGCCGTTGAGAGTACTTGTGCTGAGGAGCGCAAGATGTTGAACATAGGTCATAACGTTATGAGAAAGTTTGATTTGGATTTTATTAAATTTGCATGCTCCGGACTTGTATACGAAAATATTACGAAAATCGATTCTAAGGTAAACCCATAAAATTTGGTATTGCTGTCTAAAATCTATATTACGTATTTTATTTTTAGTATTATATATATTACACACGAAGTCTTGCAAGAATCTTGCAATTATTTCTACCTAAAATATTCTATTTTATTTTATGAAAATATTACATACGTAGAAGTGTATTCCACTTTTCGACAACGTGACATGTGAAAGAGCCCGTCGCCGTCTTTATGTCCAAGCCAACGATATAATTCGTACATAATCGTTTTGAAAAAACCCATTGGTACGAGCTTGCCACCGGGGATCGAACTCGGGTCTTGACTCGTAATTCCGACCATCCAACCACTTGGCTATCGTGACTCGGCTATCTTATAAACTCGGCTAATTATAAAAAAAAACGTAATTTAATTAGTAAATGAACATAAATGATTTATTTATTTATATTAAATTATATGTTCATATTATCAAAATACATCATACACTTATGGGTGAAAAACAACCGTTACCATGCTGCCGAGTACTCTGTGCTGGAGGAGCGCAAGATAAGTTGAACATAGGTCATAACGTTAAGGAGAAAGTTTGATTTTACTCCACATAAATTTGCATGCTCCGGACTTGTATACGAAAATATTACGAAAATCGATTCTTAAGGTAAACCCATAAAAATTTGCATTGCTGTCTAAAATCTATATTACGTATTTTATTTTAGTATTATATATATTACACACGAAGTCTTGCAAGAATCTTGCAATTACTTTTCACTTCTAAAATATTCTATTTTATTTTATGAAAATATTACATACGTAGAAGTGTATTCCACTTTTAATTAAGGTATCTTTAAAAAAATTATTTTAATTTTTTTTATCTTTAAAAGATAATTATCTTCAAAAGATTTTTCTACTTAGTTTTCTTTTTCTTTGTAACGTAAGTAATTAGTAGAAATCAATTAGAAAGATCAC
This sequence comes from Sericinus montela, assembly GCA_029286605.1. Classification (NCBI taxonomy): domain Eukaryota; kingdom Metazoa; phylum Arthropoda; class Insecta; order Lepidoptera; family Papilionidae; genus Sericinus; species Sericinus montela. The sequence goes on from JAGSMR010000460.1 coordinate 29,954, forward strand.
AGACACATATATAGAATATGTTAGTAGAAATCTAACGTTAGTAAATTAATATATTTTACTGCTCAGACTGATATACCGAGTAATAAATTATAATATTTGTATACGCCTTCATGCCATTTGCAACACTGGGGTAGACAGAGGTCTAGACAATTGAACACTTTCAACCTTCACCTTTACCGCATTTTTGGGACAACGTGACTGACATGTGAAAGAGCCCGTCGCCGTCTTTATGTCCAAG